>NW_022994998.1:0-55042 GCF_902806645.1 Magallana gigas | reverse complement strand
ATAATTACATCTAGCGAGTATGATTCCCTCTATTTCTTACGGAAACTTAATGTTAATTCATAGAAGCTAACAGGACTGATATCGACACGCCCGTTTATTGATTGGTCGAAACCTACAGCCACTGAGACTGACAGGACTGAAATCTTCAGGCCCCCTTAATTGATTGATCGAAACCTTCATCGACCTAAGAAAAATCACGGACTGAACGAAATAATCATGATGATGTCAAACTCCAGTTCCCTTAGAAGATGCTTTGGCTGTTTCTTTTAGCGAACTTACTGATGTACATTAACAGTATTTTAGTTAATTCAATTTCCTTTTTACAATCAATTTATTAAGTTGTTAAAAGAAAGATGTAAATAAACAATAAAATGTTTTATTTGATGATTCATGCGGGTTATGAAGGTAGCGATCATTGCAGACAAAAGTTACATAACCCGCTCATGCGTAATGCATGTAAAAAAAAATTCTGCAATGATGGTCAAATTGTCTTATTTATACTTTAAAGGTTGAATGTGCATAGATCATCGGTAATTTTTTATTGACAGACTTAAAGGGACTTGGACACGAATTGAGCTCAAAATTTCAAATTTATTTTTCCGATTTTAATGTTAAGAATGGATAATAAGGGTAGTTTTAATGCTTTGTCAAAATTTGAAAGTCAGATATTGAGTAATAAGCAAGAAATAGAGTTTGGAATTCTTTGGTTTTTTTAAACAAAGCTGGAGGTTTGTTATTGTTTAAATATGTATTTTTTGGTATTTTACGTACTTTAACATTACCGGAATAATTCATTGAAGCGAGATTCTAAAGATGTTAATGCTTTCTTTGATGGTTCACAAAGGTTTGGAAAATAGCGATCATTGTATACCAGGCTTTGTGTATTTTACTTTAAAGCTTGCTACCTTGAGGTTGTATCTGTATGAACTCCCACAAAAAAAAAAAAAAAAACAGTTCATAGAACAAAAAACAAAATTTAAATGAACAGTTGATGCACACTTTATTTGATGGTAGTTGCAATTACACTTATCAAATAATTTATTCCCCCTCTCTCTCTTTTAAAAAAAATCAATATTTTTATAAACTAAGTAAAGACTATAAAAATGCAAAAAAAGAATATACAGTATTCAAAGATGTACTTCAAGAAAAAAAATCATTACTAATCTTGCTATTAAATAGAAAATATCCATTTCTAATGAATGAATGAACTTGAAACCTATAATAAGTACAGATTCTGATAACGTTTAAGCAACACATTTTTTTTTACAATAGTCCCAACATATCCTCCAAGAGAACTCTCGTATTCATAAACAAATGGAATCAGCACTCTATAGAGATAGCACAACGACTCTGGCACAGATTGAATTAGCTTGGCATTTTAAATACAGTTATCTACATTACATCCACATGTAGCGTGCCACTTATCTCATAAAACCAAAATCCAGTTCATCGAACAAAATGTATGAGCTCCTGTAAATAACCTTAAACAGATAAAAATCAGCTATTCATATCAACAGATGTTCAAATAATAAAAAACCCCTGAAGAACTGTATGTCTTCATATACATGTACATATACATCATTGTTTGTTGATGTTCAGAGTTTGGGTGTGAATGATAGTGGTATGGCTGCTGTGCTATGTCACCTCCTTCCATGAATTTTATAAAACATTACAAAATGTAAGAAAATTAAAAATAATTTATTAAATCTTATTACCATATTAATTATGGGAACTGATTTTTTTCAAGATATGAGTTGTTCCCCTTTTCAAATCTTGCTTACTACATTATATTATGAAAGTCTGAAAAACTAATGCTTTTCATTTTTGCATTAAATACACAGTAGTTTTCCTCACAACCATAAATGTCATGGTCTGGGGTGTTCTTAAAAATATGATAAAAACCATCTACCTTCTATCAAAAACACATGTAGATGCATTTTTTTTAAAATAAGTTTTGTCTATTTTTGAAAAAAACAAACAAAACATTAACAATAGACTTTTTCAATGTTAAGTAATACTGTTCTTCAGTGTCAATAAATTAACCAAACGGTATTACATAATTGTATATATACAATTCTTATGAATAAGAGAAATCTGAAATTTCTAACACATGAATAACTTTTCTTATTTTAAAAGGTAAACTAAATAGTTTTTATGATAAGTCTGGTATAAGAGATACATTTTTTTCCTATTTTTTTCACCAACACACATTCATTCTCTGCAAAATTTGTACTTTCACTTTGTTCACTTGGGAACTTTTACTTTCAGAAACTGGCAAACTTTCTGTAGGAGTCAATGGGCGGATTGTAGCGCTGATTGTGTCTGTCAAGACTGTGACACACTCTCCAAAACATGGATGATCCGCGATTCAACTCCCCCTGGAGTAAAAAAAAGAAAGTACAAAACAAAAACGACAATTTGTGACACATTCTCAATCAAGAAACGACTCATTAGAACCTTCGTTGGCTTGTGACAAGCATGTTTTCTAAACTGTAATAAATTTTCTAATTCCATAGAATAATCTTAAAACAATTCATTCCCCAAATCGTATGAAAGAATACACAATTGGCTGCTAAAAACTAGGAAGACAATTGCTATGATGCTTTTTCGTGTCAAATTTTCATACATTACAAAAATGACATAAAGATTTCAAGATTGAATTGTAGCCCTTCTCTTGTAGTTTAGAAACTAACTATTTCTATTGAAATTTTATGAAGTTGCCCTCAATTAATCAAACAATCAACATTAGAGAGAAGATTCCCTACCGTCTTTTTCAGATTGGTCCAGCAATCTCGCCAGTTTGCATAGTAAATCATGTACGGAGGCGAGGCTGCGGCCAGACTAAAAATAGAAATTACATTTAACAGATGTCTCAGATTTGCAGATGAAATGGATACCAGTATATAAGCTTAAAAAAGAATTGAGTCATGTATATCAATTTATTAAAATCTGAACTGACAGCTTAAATGTGTTAATATATCATATTGATAGGCACACAAATATACTGTTATTTCAGTAAAGTATCAAATTTTCACAGACCTTACATATTATTATCTGAATATGCTTTAAGAAATAAGGATTCATTCTTTCAGTATTATGAACTGATTAAATCCAATCGGGGGAGGGTTCAAATCCAATAAAGCCCAAAGAAAACAAAATCAAATTGTACTTTTATCACAGACAGAGACATTGAAGAAAATCATTGAGTTGCTAACTATAAACAGACTGCAGATGGACTTACCCCGAGTTGTTAATGCACATGATTCTGGACACTAGTACGAAGGGATAGGTGATCTGGGACACAGCAAGCTGTAAACAAGAGCAGATACTGATATTTAGAGTCTGCAGGGTAGGGCTAATAAGTTATAGGCCAATTATATCCCCACTATAAAATGAGCCAATAAGTAATAGGCCAATTATGTCCTCACTATATAATGAGCCAATGATTTAAAGGCCAATTATATTCCCACTATATAATGAGCCAATAAGTTTTTGGCCAATCATACTTCACTTTATAAGCCAAAAAATTATAGGCCAATTATATCCCCACTTTATGAGCCAATAAGTTAAAGGTCAAATATATCTCCACTATATAATAAGCAAATAAGTTTTTGGCCAATCATATTCCCACTATATAATGAGCCAATTAGTTAAAGGCCAATCATACTTCACTTTATAATAAGCCAAAAAGTTATAGGCCAATTATATCCCCACTTTATGAGCCAATAAGTTATAGGACAATTATATCTCCAATATATAATGAGGCAATAAGTTATAGGCCAATTATATTCCCACTTTATAATGAACCAATAAATCATAAGCTAATTATAGGTCAATCGTATTCCCACTATATTATGAGCCAATAAGTTAAAGGTCTATTATATTCCCACAATATAATGAGCCAATATGTTATAGGACAATTATATCCCCACTATATAATGAATGAGACATACGCTGTAGGCAAGTGAGTATAGAGAAAATCAGAGACTTTAGTAGAAGGCCTATTAAATTCACACTATTTAGATTACAATATCTGAAGAATCAGAGACTTACATTATAAATCAATTAATCGCATCCTATTTAGATTACAATATCTGAAGAATCAGAGAACTATAATTTAAGACTTTAAAGATTTAAATATTTGAAGATTCAGCAACTTATGTTGCAAGTCAATTTATTTCACACACTATACACTACAACATCTGAAGATCTGGCAGTTTACCTTCTATTCATTCTTATTTTACACAATGAAGAAAATCAAAAACTTCTGCTGAAAAACAGTTAGTTTTACACTACATGTGTGGAGAAAAAACAGTTTCTAAGAAATTTGTCTTATAAAATTTGTGACTTACGTTGCAGGCAACAGCTGTGTAAGACCTGTACTCCTGTAACAATTGAAAACAATTCATAAGAGTAATTTTACAAAAGCAAAACCCATAAAGTCATAAAGCAAATAAAAATTCATATATAAACTACAGTGAACCAACATTGGTATTTGACATACTGTAAAATTGATTATTTGTGCTGGTGGTTATGTACGGGTTTCCTGTTGTTACAATATATGTGGGTACTAAATAAGCAGATGCGTGATTTACCACACAAAAGTTTATATTTTTTTACCATACGCGCGGGGTATTTTCTTCAATTTTTAGGTTACCGCGTAACTAGTGTAATTTCCCCCACACGTAAATAACCACTTTTACAGTATTAAATACTTACAATATATATACATGAACCTCATTCCTTATTAAATTATATTACTATACTTTCATGTTATTTACTAAAACCTGATTGGTTTAGATGCAGTTTATAATCCACTCTATTACCCTCAGCCTTAGCAACACACTTGGCAATGGGTAACACAATGAATTGTTACATGCATGTTACAGTAAATTATGGGCATACAGTTCGCTGTAGAATTTATGTCATTCCTAAAAAAGTCAGTTATGTATTTGAAGTAATGCGAAAAAATAATAAAAATAAAAGCAGTTAAGTTTTCTTTAAAATATTAGGAAATTCAGTATAATAAAATGAATAGTGCCTGTTTGAGAGGGTTTTCTCGGGGTGTCAATTTCAACTGTTACCCTCCCAGACAGGCACTTATTATATAAAAATACACTCACTGTACATTTATGGCATACTTATTTTTGAAGAGTGAATGAACAGTGGATGCATGATTAACTATAATTCTTATACACAATAGTTGTCTATAAAACTGTTTGAAAAAAATTAGGAAAATAAAACCAGACAACAAAATGAAATGGAATTTAAGAATTAAAACAAAACTTATGAAAGCTTCAAAAAACTGAAACAAAATTAACAAGAGGCCCATGGGCCACATCGCTCACCCGAACAGCAGTTCCTTGTAACATTACATTTCGTAGCATATGCTTTTTCTATTTTAAACATTGAACCCCTTTCTGGGGACCCAGTTATGGTCCGAGGTTTATGGTTGGCTTGAACAACATAAACAGTAACATAGGAATGAAAATGTGTAGCACTGCGGTAGGACCGCACGTACACAACCTGAAAAACTGAACGTAGCAGAGTTCCACTTCAAGAGAAATAACTCTCAGACTGTACAGAACATCAAGAAAGATAACTCTTGGTTCCACTACATTAGAGTTTACACAATTTGAGGATCCTTGCATAATAATCTCACAAACTGTAGCATTATAGTTCTCGAGAAAAACTTTTTAAAAACATTTTCAATATATCTTTCTATGTTAAACTTTGAACCCCTCTTGGGGCCACAGTATCAGTCCAGGGCTAAAGTTTTAATTATTTGGAATATACATTATTTAAGGATGCTTGCATAGTTATCTCACAAGCTGAAGCATTATAGTTCCCTAGAAAAACATTTTCCCTCTATATTTCTATTCTAAACTTTGAAAACCTCTTGGGGCCCCAGTATTAGATTGAGGTCACAGCTTTTATAATTTCGAATCTACACTATTTGAGGGTGCTTACGTAGTTATCTGACAAATTGATGCATTGTAGTTCTCGAAAAGAAGATTTTTAAACATTTTCCATATATACCGGTACTTCTACATTTAACTTTAAACCCATCTTGGGTCCCTAGTATTAGTCCAGGGGTCACTATTTTAAAACTGTCGAACCTTCATTATCCAAGGTTGTATGCATGATAGTAATCTCACAAATTGAGGCATTGTAGTTCTCGAGAAGAAGATATTTTAACGTTACCTTTATATTTCTATAATAAACTTTGACCCCATCTTGGGGCCCCAGTATTGGTCCGGGGGTCACGATTTTACCAATTAGGAATCTATATGAGCGAAGGCATAGAAATTCCACAAACTAAAACATTGTAGTTCTTGAGAAGAAAATTTTTAAACTTTTCCTTTATGTTTTTTAAAATGTTTAAATTTTGAACCCCTCTTGGTGCCCATCAATTGTCCGGGAGTTACAATTTTTTGAATCTACATTATTTAAGGATGTACATGTATGCATAGTAATATCCCAAACAGTTGCACTATAGTTCTTGAGAAGAAGATTTTAAAACATTTTCCTATATATGTTAAAATCTAAACCCCTACTGGGGCCCCACTTTTTGTTCAGGGGTCACTATTTTTACAATCTTCACTATATATACAACCGTTTGTGTATGTATTGGCATTTTTTGTGAAGTGGTTTTTGAGAAGAAAATTTTTAAACATTTTTCATATGTAGTTCTATGTTAAACTTTGAACCCCGCCTGGGGCTGCAGTTTTGATTTGAGGGTCACGATTTCTACAATTTAGAATCTTCATTATACATACAAGCTTTTGTGTAAATATTGGCATTTCTGGTGCAGTGGTTCTTGAGAAGAAGATTTTTAAACATTTTCCTAAGGTATATCTATGTTAAACTTTGAACCCCGCCTGGGGCCCCAGTTTTGGTCCGAGGGTCACGATTGTTACAATTTAGAATCTTCACTATATATACAAGCTTTTGTGTAAATATTGGCATTTCTGGTGCAGTGGTTCTTGAGAAGAAGATTTTTTAAACATTTTCCTAAGGTATATCTATGTTAAATTTGAACCCCGCCTGGGGCCCCAGTTTTGGTCCGAGGGTCATGATTTTTACAATTTAGAATCTTCACTATGTATACAAGCTTATGTGTAAATATTGGCATTTCTGGTGCAGTGGTTCTTGAGAAGAAGATTTTTTAAACATTTTCCTATGTATTTCTATGTTAAACTTTGAACCCCGCCTGGGGCCCCAGTTTTGGTCCGAGGGTCATGATTTTTACAATTTAGAATCTTCACTATATATACAAGTTTTTGTGTAAATATTGGCATTTCTGGTGCAGTGGTTCTTGAGAAGAAGATTTTTAAAACATTTTCCTATGTATTTCTATGTTAAACTTTGAACCCCGCCTGGGGCCCCAGTTTTGGTCCAAGGGTCACGATTTTTACAATTTAGAATCTTCACTATATATACAAGCTTTTGTGTAAATATTGGCATTTCTGGTGCAGTGGTTCTTGAGAAGAAGATTTTTAAAGACATGCACCCTATACTTACTGTTTCGCAATTATCTCCCTTTTGAAAAGGGCTGTGCCCTTTATTTTAACAATTTACAACCCCCTTTCCATGAGGATGCTTTGTACCAAATTTGGTTAAATTTGGCCCAGTGGTTTTTGAGAAGAAGTTGAAAATGTGAAAAGTTTACAGACGGACGGACAGACAGACGGACGGACGGACGGACGGACGACGGACAACGGGTGATCAGAAAAGCTCACTTGAACCTTCGGTTCAGGTGAGCTAAAAAGGAAAAAAAGTGATAAATGTAGGATGATTGCACAGTGAATGGGTGAACCCTGAATGTGAATTCAGAAAAGGCAGTGAGTGAACAGCGATGACAAGATGACATGGTGAAAAAAATAGAAAGTTGAAATGTTTCCGCCGGACAGAATCAAACACACAATAAACATTCACTGCATACCTTTTCTTCCACCAGATACTGGTTGATGAGATCGGAGAGTAGGTTAATGAGTGCTATTGTGATGGCTTCTCCAATCACCCTTGGTACAAGGCCTCTGAATATAAAATTATGGGATATAACACATTGTGAACGCAAATCAATGGAATCTATTGAAGGCCCATGGAAAATATAAAAAAAAAGGCAAAAAAACTGAACAGTGTAATTAGCAGAATTTTTTTTTAGACATTTAATAAAAGTAAAAAATAAAGAAGTTTAAAAAAATAAAGTCTATAAAAAGTACTGACTTTAATTAAGTTAAAGATGTTTCTTTAACTTACGCAAAAAATCCAGAAAATCCCTCCAGTCTGTAGATTTCTGATATAGAGGAAAATATATTGCTGAAAAATTAAGAAATTTAATAGCCTGAAAGCTTCTGTCATGTTTGTAGCAAGGAAACTAAAATAATTCTTTTGAAAAAGATTGTAAAATCTTAATAAGCAGAAAATTTTCTTCTGTTATGAAGACATGCCTTGTTTTTTATGCTCAATAAGTCATTGGTCAGAAGTCATGTGACAAAACAGACAAAATGGCAGTTGAATTAATACAGGCATGTTTAAAGCATGGGACCTAATATCACTGGCCAATTTAGATGGGTTGCTGCTTAAATGAGTTAAGATATAGTGAAAGCTTACTGTAGATATCTTAGTAAACGCCTGAAATTATTTTTCGCTTAAATCGCAGGAGACGACCTACATAGAATATAAACTTTTGCTGTTATTTTTCAGACAAATTTGAACTATAGGAAATCATAACCCAAAATTGGTGTTCGCGATTTTATATTCTCAGATTTGATACAGTTCAGTGGTATTACCGAATTAAGTACTCGAGTAAAATAAGGAATTTACAGTAATGGGCGGGATAGAAGGTGGCCCTTACACAGGGTTGGCCAGGAAATACCAGTGGTGGGAATTACCTATGGTAAATACCGGTATTTCCCGTCCCGGTAAATACTACGGTTTTTCACTAAACTGGGAAATACTGGGAAATACAAATTTATAATCTTAATTTCTTTAGTTAGTTCAACGTAAAACTTATGTTTAGGATATAAGATATTAACAATAAGCATCAAAAACCAATTTATCATACTTTCCCATTTCACTGTCAGTTTATGAATCTTAAATTCACCAGATCACCTATTCTCAAAGACTTCTATAGCTGCTAATGTACAAATTTCAGTCCAGCTTTTTGAATTTCAAGTTTTGTGTTTTACAGATTATAATTCAAAGCACAAAATAAACTGTTATAATTAGTACTTGTGTTACAAGTAAAAATTTAATAATCACACATGTTGTTTTAACAAATAATTGACACAGTTTTGTGCTCCTGTTTTGAGGAGATAAATACATGTACTATGAGTGGGGCTGATTGAAGGGTTTTACAGCAGATGCAACTGTGCATGTAAAGGATGTAGTTTGATCTTTACCTTTGACCTTGAAACTTATTTTTAAGGTGATTGCATACACTTTCCTAACTTTCTTTGGTAGAAACATGAATCAGATTACACAAAGGTAAGATAAATACACAAACAACAAACAGCAAACAACACTGAAGTATACAAATAAATAAACCTTGAACAAAGATCACAGCACAATCTCCTACTCATATCATTCTATCGGTGAAGCACATGTATGAGTCAAATATTAAAAATGAGAGAGGAAATGTGCTCTGGAAAAAGAATTAAGCCCAGAAATCTGATATTTGAATGATTTTAATCTCTGACCAAAAAACATGCAAACAAAAGAAATTAGACGGACAGACTTAACATTGAGCTTGGTTCAAGGTCACTGCAAACCCTTAACCCATGAGCACACTTTGAGTGAAATATGGGCAAAATGAGGGTTTCAAGGGCAGGGGAAATATTAATTAAGTAAAAGACATTCAAAAGAGTGAATTATTACTATAGGGCTATGACAGTTCCCCACAGTAGTCAAGTGTGGTAGTAGACACCTACATACTGTTACCAACTGTCTATATGATGGACTTACCAACTGTCTATATCATGGACTTACCAACTGTCTATGTCATGGACTTACCAACTGTCTATGTCATGGACTTACCAACTGTCTATGTCATGGACTTACCAACTGTCTATATCATGGACTTACCAACTGTCTATGTCATGGACTTACCAACTGTCTATGTCATGGACTTACCAACTGTCTATATCATGGACTTACAAACTGTATATATCATGGACTTACCAACTGTCTATATGATGGACTTACCAACTGTCTATATCATGGACTTACAAACTGTTTATATCATGGACTTACCAACTGTCTATATGATGGACTTACCAACTGTCAATATGATGGACTTACCAACTGTCTATGTCATGGACTTACCAACTGTCTATGTCATGGACTTACCAACTGTCTATGTCATGGACTTACCAACTGTCTATGTCATGGACTTACCAACTGTCTATATCATGGACTTACCAACTGTCTATGTCATGGACTTACCAACTGTCTATGTCATGGACTTACAAACTGTCTATATCATGGACTTATCAACTGTCTATATCATGGACTTACCAACTGTCTATGTCATGGACTTACCAACTGTCTATATCATGGACTTACCAACTGCCTATCTCATGGACTTACCAACTGTCTATATCATGGACTTACAAACTGTTTATATCATGGACTTACCAACTGTCTATATCATTGACTTACCAACTGTCTATGTCATGGACTTACCAACTGTCTATATCATGGACTTACCAACTGTCTATATCATGGACTTACCAACTGTCTATGTCATGGACTTACCAACTGTCTATATCATGGACTTACCAACTGCCTATCTCATGGACTTACCAACTGTCTATATCATGGACTTACCAACTGTTTATATCATGGACTTACCAACTGTCTATATGATGGACTTACCAACTGTCTATATCATGGACTTACAAACTGTTTATATCATGGACTTACCAACTGTCTATATGATGGACTTACCAACTGTCTATATCATGGACTTACCAACTGTCTATGTCATGGACTTACCAACTGTCTATATGATGGACTTACCAACTGTCTATATCATGGACTTACCAACTGTCTACGTCATGGACTTACCAACTGTCTATATCATGGACTTACTTGTACATGGTTTCCTCTCCGATGAATTGTGCCATGGTCCTTATTGCAATCACTAGAAGAAAAGGAATATGAAATCATACAAAATCTTATAAACAATTTGACAATAAGATATTTAATATCTAACTAATAGTCTATACTTTGTCCTGAGTTTTTGCTTCCACCACTTTTCGCTTGATATTTCTATAATCATAAAAACCTTTATGCTCAAACTACGTTCATCCACTAAACATGAAAAATGTCCAGATTATCTGTTTTGAAACACCCTTCTGTTGCTTCAGCTTTCAATACACAAAATAGAAAGTCTACGGAGAATTTGCATTGCATCAGCCTTTAATAAGCCTGGATGATAACGTTGAAAAACTGTGCGAGATATTACGAGTGAGTTCAGAATGGAGAAAATGGAGTGAAAAATGATAATTTTTCAATGAAGATATCTTGGATATATTCCCTTTTATCGATTTCAACTGTATATCTTTCATAGGTATATGTATTCTAAATAAAATTTATCAAAAAGTGATGGAAGCAATAACTTGGGACAGACTATCGACTGAGTATATAGAATACACTTAAGGTATTCAATGTATAATGAAGGGATATTGAACAATTTTGAATCATTTTAAACTAGTTAAATATGTGTTGTAGATAACTATGAAAGTGAAATGAACAAAATTCATATGACAGACAACAAATAAGGAGCTGGTCATTTTGCACCTTAATTTTTTTTAAAGAGTTATCTCCCCTTGATGAAAAAAAGAAAATTTTAATTTCGTCAAAATATCTGCTGTAAATGATTAATTATATTTCATATTTTAATAAAGAGACAGTTTATGCAGGTATTAACCAAAAGAGTTTTGCAAATTATAAGTTACTTTTTTCAATATCTTAATAAAACATATGTTGCCCATAGACTTCAATGCAAAATTCAAGGTGTAATTAGTTGGATCATAATCAAAATTTTGAAAATTCCTTCAGTGGAGTATTTTATTTTGAAACACCATCAAAATGATATCGTGATTAAGAATATCGGACCATTCATTTATAAGGTACACAATGTGGTCGTTATACATCAATACCTTAAATGATTACAAGCAAATATGTAACAAGTATTATGTGGTAAAAACTAACTATATAAAATCCAAATAATTTTATATGTAAATAAAACATTCAATGGCATCTAACCATAGAAATATGTACAAAAACAAAAAAATGAACAAAAGTTTGTAAAAACAAACTGACGAGTAAACAAAGAGTGTAGCTGAGGCAGACTGGTGCCTTACCCTGAAATGGCTGACTACACACAATGGCCAGGGACTTGGCAGCCACTTCACGAGATGTCTACAACAGAGGAAAACTTCTGGGTCAGCAATGATAAATAACAGTAAATCATGGGTTAGCAGCAGTCACATGAAGACCATATATTCCATACATAGCATATGACTTGTATCCCCTTTACCTTTAGTACTACCACATCATGTGTGTGTATGTGTGGGGGGGGGGGGTTGACCCACCAATCCTCTTTGGAAAATTCAAATTCCCTAAATTTACACAACAAATTACAAAAAATTTGCTACGGACCCCCTCCCCCTTAAAAAATGTTCTTGATCCACACATGGACCTCTTTCTTTAACTTTTATGCAGTTCTTATATCCCATATAATAAGAATTTTAACACTTTTATAAGACACTTAGTCTCATGTATAGTTACTGTAGGCACATTTTTCTGCCAAAATTTTACCAAAAGTGAGGGGTGCGCATTATACAAGTACTTGGGAACAAAATTTCAACTCATTTTTCTCTCTCCTAAAATGGAATTTACTGACCAAGTATCAACCATTATGTCAACTACAAACCATGTACCTAACAATGTACAGTTTATGTTGGCTCATAGATATTCTTGTCATTTTGCTCTGCGGACATTAACATACAAGTATATAGGTGAATAACCTTAATTCCACAGTGTTTTAGGAAGATAATGATGTCCGATTCATCTTCAGTTTCCTGGATTGGAAATCTTTTCTTCAGTTCCTAAAAATAATATACTAAAGTTATAAGTATAAGTATAATTACTTAAATAGAAAAAAAAATTCAAGTGAAATAAAGTGAATTACGTTATAATGCAAATTTATTGCCCAATATATGCAAGCAAGAGTATGACTGAAAAATATAATAATTATCTATGGTATGTAAACTTACATATAAGTATGACATCAAGATTGTAAGAATTTTTTAGTCTACACTTATTTTTTTCAGATAATGGTCAAGTCTATCTCTCACTGAATTTATGTTCAACCTTTTTATAAAATTTTATTTATACAGTGAGATCTCACTGTTCCACTTTCTCCTACCCACTCAGTAACCTTGGGTCAATCACTCTTTATAAACTTTATGAATGCCTTTCTGACATTGCGATTCTTCTCAATCTTTGAAATCAGTATCCACTTTCGCCTTTCCTCTCTCTGATTCTTTGAATATAGAGTTTTATATACTCTTTAAACTCAGTTTACCCATTTCGGCTGACTTTTAATTTCTGTCGAAATAATCTTTTTATGTTCAATTTCTCCTTACCTCTCTTGGACAGTTTTCCTCATTCACCTCCCAGTCAGTGTTTCAATCACTCTTTGAACTCTGTGTTCACTTTCTCTTGACCTCTCTAGACAGTTTTACCCATTAATCTCTCAAAAAATGTTTTTATTATTCTTAGGGCTCTATGTTCAATTTCTCCTTACCTCTCCTGGACAGTTTTTCTCATTCACCTCTCAGTCAGTGTTTTTATTACTCTTTGAACTCTATATGTTCACTTTCTCCTAACCTCTTTTGGACATTTTACTCATTCACCTCTCAGACATTCCCCCACTCTTAGTTCCACTTTCTCCTTTCGATGAGTTTTAAAATTTTCACTTTCTACATAACTCTTTAAGAGAGATCTTTTTCCATTACTGCTTAATGTTTTCTCAGAGTTTCTCTTTGCCTCTGTTATAACTTTGACTACTGTAAATGTCTTTAATTCCATGGGTCTAAATCTAAAATTTCATGGTTTGCCCAGTTGTTAGCTTTTGCGGTGGTTTTAATTTCACAGAAAATCGAATTTCTAAGATTCAAGATACTTGTTGTCTTTCAGTTAAAAGATGTCAGAATAAATTGCTGTACTTTTTTAATATAGTTTTTTTCTTTTCTTTTTTTTTTTACAAAACAAATACTGAAATCAATTATAAATCATTTACATAGTACCAAATAAAATGAAGTCTATTTAAGAAAAGAGTTTCGTAAACAGCCTGTCGTCTTAACTGCAACGGAGCAATACTTATTTATAAAACACGCTGTTTATTGGCATCATTATTGAACTCAACTATCAATATTTACACAATATTGCTAAATTCATGGAAATTAGTCTAACCATGAACATAGTGAAATTAAAAACACCGTAATGTTTTCTATATCTACTGTATGTAAGTTCTGACAAGATTATTTCCTTTCCTCTCTCACTCAAGGTTCTTTCAGGTTTTTTCATCATTCCTTTTTCTCCTCACCTCTCTCACCATACCAAATTAAGGGTTTACATCACGCAGCAATGTTAAGGCGTCCCGATGCTAAAATACGGCTGGAAAATGATATTATTTGAATCATCGCAAAATTACTTTGACCGGGAGTATTTCTTAAAATCTATGTTACATTTATGGACATCGATGTTAAACATTATAATTGATGCATTTTTGTGACGTCATATGTACTATGTAATCGTGTGACGGGCGAATCCTAATATTGCAAATGATATATTTAAATCGCATCGGCGCAGGTGATTAATGACATTAAATCACACATATTTTTAAGAAAAATCCTTTGTAAAGTCATATACTTTGAAGTTCTTGTTTGGGAAAGAAATAGATATTTTGTTTATGGAAGGTATTGTTGAAACATTCCACAAAATCATCAAAAAATTGCACATTTTTACTAATCAATAGCGAATTACAAAACATCGGGGTAAATCCATAGGTTTCCCAAGCACGATTCACATTGGTACTCGTATTCACTACCAATTTTAGGTAAAATATTCTAAAACTGTGCTGATCTTTCACCTGCGCCAAGCTGGTTTTACATGCATTAAAATTTCTTCATTCAGTTGTTTACAATTAGCAGGGAGAGTCTCCAAACCACTCCTTTATAAATAGTCTTTTACTTAAAACGAAGCTTTCAAACTGCCGATTATTTGTTACCGGTTTTTAATATGAACTAGAAAACTGACCAGTCAGGAAGGGCCCCGCTATGACAATTAATATAAAGAAGTGAAAAAAACTTTGAATTCCATCCTCTTTATATTAACAATGATGAAAAATAAATGCCCGGCAGAAGATGTAAAAAAAATTGGAATATATAGGATCTCGTGATTTGTAGTTGGGTATGATTTTCATCCAACAATTAATTTATAAAAGTGTTTTTTTCTTGAGCCTTAGTGAGGGGATAAAACACACAAGTTGGATAAAAATCATATTATACTACAAATCATATGAGATTCTATTTATCCCATGTTTTATACACCACAATCAATGTTTATACTGTTTATAAAACTCCACATTATTTTACTTCATTATGCCTACGCAAATCCCATTGTAAAGTCACAACTGTGGGATATCAAAAAAATATCCAATGAGTCATATCCACGGGATAAAGGGGGTTAACATAGGATGAAATAAAATTTGTTAAAAAAACAAAGAATTGATACCAATGCAATGATACCTAGGCTTTGCCTCAACTTCAAACAAACATCACTTGCAGACACACGTGTATGGTAATACATATAACAGATAAAGACCGACCTTAGATTTTCTGAAACAGGCAAGATAATTAATCTCAGGGGATTAATTATCCTGCTCTCATCCATCTATTGAATTTAATTAGGGCTTAAAGAAATAACATTTTCAGGTACTATTCTTAAGTTTCCTTTAATATAAACATAGCAACCAAAAACAACAACAACACCAAAACATCCATTAAAAAAGAAAAGAATAAAAAAACTGATATCTAATAAAAAAAATTTTTTTTTAAATTTTTTGTAATTCATATATTTTTTTTTATTTTACAGAATATAAGTATTTGGACTAGAATGAAATATATTCTTTATCAAATACCATCCTTAAACTGAGGGGTAAAAATATTAGGGTGCAGCTCATGGAATGAGAGTTTAATTTGCTTCAAAACAAACATCAGTGCAGACAAATGTGTTCATTAATCTTGATATGACAGATAGAGATAAGCCTCCTAATTTTCTGCAGTAGGCAAGATAATTAATCCCAGGGGATTAATTGTTCTGCTCTCTCATCCTTTTCTTCTAAATTTACAATAAGATTTTTTTTTCAGAAATGACAGAATGGGGTTATTATCTGATTACCTGTTAAAATTAACAGCATTAAGGCAGAAAAAATAAAATAAATAATTAAGAAATAAAATAGTGAAAAAGGATATCTTAATATATATCTTGATTTTAGAATTCAATAAAATTATTATAAATCATTGTGTACGGTATTTAAACCAAAATAAAATATGAATATTATATTTTAAATCCATATTTCAAAGAATGTACACAATACTACACATCATTCAAAATTGACCTTAACTTCAAAACAAAGTTCATTTGCAGACACAGGCAGGCCAGTGCATGCAGTAATAATCTCAATGTGACAGATAAAGATAAGGCTTAGAATTTTCTTCCTGTGGAAGGTTAATTAATCCCAAAGGACAAATATTGCACAGCCTTCCATGTATACAATGGTAACATTCTCAGCAGTTATCTCTCTTTGCCCATTCATTCTCAGCAGTTATCTCTCTTTGCCCATTCATTCTTATGCATAGTTAGGAATCTACCCCACCACCCCAGCTCCAAACCAGAAGACATAGAGAACCAAACTTAGCATCAAAATATGTATTTCTGCCTACTGAACTACCATACCAAATTTGAACTTGATTGGGCAACCATTAAAAAAGTTATTAGAAAAAAACAGGAAATTTGTGGACGGAAGAGTGACAGACGGACGGACAGAAGGACGGACGGACAGAGTGATTACTATAGGGCACCCGCAAATCCTTGCGGGGCCCTAATGAATTCTGTACGCCTAGCATTAACGGCAGCATCTTTGTAAAGGAAACATGTGGTATTATACTGGTTTGATATAATTCACTTTTAACTTTAAGATACATTCCCTGAGAACTATCGACAGGAATGCAGATCGTGACGTCAAAGTTAATTATGACGTCATATCGTATGAAGTACAGACACGTGACTTTCTACATATCCGTGTAAAATCCATTGGGAAGCCTTAACATGCCCGCGCACTGTTTGGATCGTATATTCTTTTTTCTCCTTACCTCCCTCACCATACCAAATTAAGGGTTTACATCACTGTTTGGATCTCTTGTTCCTTTTTTTCCTTAGGCGAGAGAAATTTAATTTTTAGTTTTACGGATCCGCAGACCCAATTTTTTCTATTTTGTAAAAAAAAAATAATGAAAAAAAAATTTGTATCTTCGAAAATTTTTCCGGAATTTTCAAGTTTGACCGATCTTGGTTTAAAAATTACTTTATTTTATTTAAAATCTGCAAAACGTTTGATAAAGGGAGCTTTTAAATTCAAGTGTAAGCGTCTCTATAACATGGAGTATTTAAGATGGAGGTTAGCCATGCATGTTTGGCTTAAACGTTTTTATGAAAAGCAAAGAAAATGTTATCCTGAACAAATTTAGTAAGGTTAACATGGTTAATACCAATGATCTTAAACAAACACAAAGTACACAGTGGATAGTGGAAAAATTAAACTTAATATTATAAGTTTAAGCAAATAATGTGTAATTTTGATTAATAAAAGTTTGCCCACTGTTTTTTTTTTTTCCCTCCTCCGACCCAAATTTTTTACAAAAAAATCCGTAAAACTAAAAATTAAATTTCTCTCGCCTTACCTCTGTCATATTGTAGGTTATGTAGGTCCTGACAACACTCTCTGTGAGCTGAGGAACAAATCCCCTCCATAGACCAAGCAAACCATCCCTTTTCTTGATATGACCAACTACAATTAAATATGTCATTATGATATACTAAACAAGCTTTGAATGAAAGAAATAAATAAGCTCACACACTCCATTCTTTCATATTACTTGAAAAAAGGATACACATGGCAATATATGCAGTAAACACAAGAAATACCTATACTGTGGAATCATTAAAATTCGTGGGGGCCATTTTTGTGGATTGCTTAAATTTTACAGGTTCGTGGGGAGGTAATTTCATGTATTTTCTTATACCTACAAAAGGGAATATGACTTTAAAGCCCTTATTTATTAATTCGGGGAGGATGTTAATTCGTGGATGAGAGGTAACCACATATTCCACGAAAATTGAACCACCACGGAATCTAATGATTCCACAGTAATTTGACATCATTGAGATGATGACCATCCTTAAAAGGGCCCCATTTCAATTTAGAAGACATTTCTTTGATCTTAACCTCTGAGTTAGAAATTAAGTTCAAGATCATTGCATGGATGATCACTATAGAGCATCTGCAGAGCTGGGCCCTACTGAAGTGAAATTATCAAAAACCAAAGACTTACCTGTAGTATCCAATAATGACAACAGAATGCTATAAACAGCCTTAGGTTGGTATATGTATAAGCTTTACTAAAAATCTTTTTATCTGATTAGCATCTATGACTATCATTCTATCATAACATTGCATAATTTGAAACACATGCTTTGATCTCTAGTACTCTGCTTATATCTAATAACAATAACGGATGAACCAAGGGTTTTCTGTATTTGTATGACATACTCCATGGACATGTAGAGCTACCTTCTATAGAAATGTGTTTAAATGGCCAGTATAAAAAAAAATCTGAAAAACTAAATGGCGTAGACTTTCGCCCAGTATTAGTTCTGCTACTTTAATTACCAATCCTGATTGGATTACATAATTATTAACAAACTATAATTGGTACTGTAATAACATGTATAGCATTGGATCATGTTTTTGGGAGTTGATTTTAATCAACTCTCCTATGCAGTTACTCTGACAAACCGAAAGTGAAACAGTGTTTGGACCTCAGCACAAATCATTGCTGCTGACAAGACTTAGTTCTTGAAAATAATTGTTTCAAAACAGATAATCTGGATAATCTGGATAATCTGGATCCTGAAAAATTCTGCTTTATCAGTGAATTTGCCAGTTTGAAAAAAGTGTTCATACATAATAAGTGTTGATTTTATGTTACACAAGGAGTTTGTTAATTATCATGAGACGTATCGGACAACCTTTTGAAAAAAAATTAACAGAATGAACTGAAAACTGAATATTACGGATGATATATAAATCAACTAAACTATCATGACGTTGATTTAAGGAGAGTGGGTGTCAACACATTAGCCATTAAATCTGCATTAAACTTTTAAGGTGGAATAACACACCTAGAAAAAGTCACTCAAATTAACAGTCAATTATTTGATTATGAAAGATATAATGATAAATAAACTGTAGTTTGGGGATAAAAAAATGAATATTTAAAAAATTCAATTCAGTAAATAACAACAAAAGCCCCTGTGGGATTCGAACTTGTGATGTATGGATCACAAACCCGACACTTTATCCACTCCGCTATGGAGTAAGTTAATGTTGCCATCGATAAAACCCTTTTAATTAAACGAAATGTTGTTTCGATCAGAGGTCAGCCATTTTGTGATGATGTGTTATTCCACCTTAAATAGAATATTTTTGGTCACCAACTATTACATTTAATTTGTTAAAATAAAATCCAAATGTATTATATTTTAAATTTAAACAGTTTTCTATATCTTTATAGAGAGTTCTTCCTTTAAAGGAGGTAAATATAGCCAATAATTGGGGCTGATCATCCAGTCCTCTTAATGTTCAACGTGACACCTTTATATATTTATGTAGAACAAATGTAAGAGTCGGATAATATGTAGTCATATAATTCTATTGCTTAATTAAAAAAAAAAAATATTATAATATACAGTTAATTCTATTACCTATTTTCAAAATAAAAAAGTATCAAGACAGTCACAGTAAATAGGTGTCATTCACAAACTATATGATCCAGGTAAGCAACTATTCATGTACCTTAGTCCTATGGTTAAGAAATCACAATATTATAACAATGTACAACATACTATATTTGAAGATGTTTGGGTAGTACCATCTTTCTCGACGACTTATCAGCTCTTTAGACAAGTACGGAATCAATGGTTCATGTCCCAGCTGAAAATAAACCAAAATCATGAATTCAAACAAAGACAAGCACCTGCAAATTAAACACTACAATATCGTGCAATAAAATCTTAACACAAAAGTGAGAATAAAATACAATACAATCTTAATTCATATGTGTCCTGGTGTACTATAAACTTCATTGTCATTGGTTCAGACTGTCTCTTTTTTAGTACAAATTATAAATCCATCATGATATCGTAAGTGCTTTTGATTATCTTTTCCCCCTTCTTTTAGACTAAACCCTCAACAAAACTTCTAAGTGGTCACTCTAATAAATAGAATACATGTAATTTTGAAATAAAATGATGTGAAATTTTCAACATTTCGTAACTGATATGTCGTCTCACTAATAGCACAGATAAAAGAAAACAACACTGATTGAAATCATAAGGACAAAACATAAAATTGGTATTTTTTTGTGCATGCTTGATATGATTGTCTTTATTTTATGATTGATTTTAGTCTTTGGTGGTAGTTTAAAAAGAAAACCACTTAACATGGCCAAATCAATCACTGCAAACACAGCCAAAGCCGTTGGAATATTGGTGTCTGCATTGTTTCCAAAACAGATCGTATTCACTTAAAATTTGCTGTTTATTTTGACCTTGACACTGTTTGAAATATTAAGCAATCTTAAGCAATAAGGAAACATTACCGGTATCTTGATATAAATTTGTTATTTCCTAAGCGAAATATCATTTTCACCGGTAACTTAAAACAAACCAAAAGCTTTGAGCGAAATTCAACCTAACCTGAAAAGTTAGTGATATTTAGCAAAGGTCAACATCTCGGATCTCAACCTGAGGTCAAGGTCATTCTAAACAATTTGAAAGTTTAGTGGAAATCAGTCACCCTGACAGCATTAATTCATATAAAAAATAAATTATACTGGGTGAACACTTAGAAGTTTGGGGGGAAACCGTAACTAAAAGACCCTTTTTTTTTGTTTGACACAAATTTATTTTAGGCCCCTTCCAACTTTCAATTTGCTTTGTGTAGTTTATAAAACTGCAAATTACGCTAACAATCAAGGAGTTCATCCTGACGACGCGATGGAAACAGAACGCTCTCAGACTGGTTGTGTTTATATACAAGAACTTGCCGAAATGATATTTATTAAGACTCTTATTCAACCACCAGTAAGCATCCTTATTCACTATTTTCAATTTCGAATCATTAGGCTAGTGTTTGTTTTATAAAACATCAACTACTGTTCCTCGTTCAAGTCAATTCAAACTAACGAGCATTCCCAACTTTGTGTTTTTCAACAAACTTGATTATTCAAGTCTTCTGATAAGTATTTCCATTTAATTAAGTGAATAAGCTCTAAGAATAATTATTTAGAGCTAAAAAATTATTTCAAGGTTTATTTCAGTTAAACTTTACATTAAAACAGCAGGGACGTATAATTACTAACATGATAGGCAAGTCTCCAAGTCTCGCCGAAATCACGCGATACGTGATTTTGTAGGTCATTTTTAACTTCATATATCTATAATATTACCTGATATATCGTTATAAAACCTTTAAAAAACTATTTTGAAATTATTCTAGAATTATTTGTACTTTATAACCCTGATCTGATCTTAATTAAGACAGAGTTCTCAAAACCCTGAGACCCAAGCAACCACGTATTTTACTTGAATTAAACAGAGTTTTAAAAACTTGTCAAGGCTCGCCGCCGCTCGCGTGATAGTTTCGGAAGTAAACATGGCGAATGTAGAAGTTGCCTATCCCATTAGTATTAGCTGCAATAATGTAGCCCTCTCCCGATTTTTTTTTCTTGTTAACATCAGATATTAAAAAATCAGAGAGGGCTACATTATTGCAGCTACGTTAGTATATACGTCCCTGAAAACATTTAGATTTATCTCAGAAATGACGTACTAAATTGTATTGTGCAAGGTAACAATAACCGCATAACATAATGTTGCATCGTTATTTTTTATCTTTGAAAAAAAATCAATTCAGGTCATTTAAGGGACTGTCTCGAAAGCTTCATAATATAACAAAAACTTTAAGGTGGAAGGCTACATCGTCACAAACATGTCTGACTTCCGTTCGAAACGCCATTGTGTTCCGGATTGATAACATTATGTCTTGGTACAAAATAGCTATACACCGTTTAATTGAACTGACTTCTAACTAAGGAGACGAGATAGGACTAAAATCACCAAAACGCTTAGAAAATATGTCAATTTTCTTCCTGTTTAAAGCATTTAACTAACATTGATTATCAGCTGTTTTGTACGGAAAACGTGGACTCTAAATAATATACCGTTTCCCTGCTCTGCTGCTATTGGCAATACATTTTTGTCATGTCATCTGCAACAGACGATCATACATATGTGGCGGATTATCGATATAGGTAAGCAGATGTCAAATTTTCATTTAAACTATATATGTACATATGTATGATGAATATAAAACGAAAGTACCGTAGTACGATCTCTTGAATTGATCCTAACTTTCCAAATTAAAAAAAAAAAAATTGCAGTAAAAGACTTTCACTGAAACTTTGACATTAAACTAATGTATTTTGATTTAAATAGATACAGCTAGGTAGCAATAGCAGTGGAAGCCCGGATTTGCAAGCAAAATGATGGAAAGACAGGATTCTGAAAAGGAGCATGTTTTTCATTTCCACACATGCATGTGTATCACTATCAATGGACAACTAATGTATGTATTAATATGCGTATGGTTGTTGTTTATAATTGCTATTGTATATAAAAAAGTAAAAGGCAATTTATAATATAATTAACTACTAATATTTTGTTCTGAAGAGTTAAATATATATAATGCATTCATCAATAATATAATTTTTCAGCTTCAAACATTATCATATGCACTACTTATCTTATATCTACATATTTAGCATAGACTTGTTTCTTTTTTAATTTTTCTTCGTGATTTTTGTTAATTAAAAAATTGATCCCAAGATATTTGAGACCATGTAAAATAAAGAAAGACAACTCTTAAACAGGATCTTTCATACCAAGATTTTTGCAATAATTAAGTATTTCCTTTAATTTTTCAATTTCATTCAATTTCTTTTCTTTATCCCATTCACCAACGAATATTGTTTATATTTTCAGGTTTTTGTGGGATTTTGTCCAGCAGTTTGCCTTTACAGAATTTTTTTATATTTTAGTTTCATATTTATGTGGATTCCAATAAAAATCATACAAACTTCATTCATGATTTTTTTGTTTTTCATTTCTAAACTTAATAATATTTCACTTTCATAAGAATTTTAAAACAGAAATGTTTAAAAATTTGATAAATAAGGGGTTATCTGGAACCAGACTGATATTTTAAAAATTCTCTAGAAAATAGTGTATTGTATTTTGAGGTATATTATTGTTGAATACTGTGCCTAGTATTGGTAACAAATGCATGCAACAAAAATCTCCTACACTTATTTGGTGTAGAGATCCACCTTAACAAGCTCTAAAAACCTTAACCTCCTCCAGCATGCAAAACCTATAGCTCAGATTCAGCATTCAAGCCTGTCTGGTGCATCAGTATCATACATGCAAGTTTAGTGAAGTTAGGACCAGCAGTAACTTAGATATTGATATCAAAGGGTGCCTGCAACAAAAACTTTAACCTGCTCTGAAAACCTTAAGGTTGCCCACTACACCTTGAAATATTTTCTCAAATCAGCAGAAAATTACTTGATTAGGCCTAAAAAAAAATTGTGTGTTTAGGGTAACACTGATGAAAAAATTAGGTTAGGTAGGTAGGGATTTTTTTTTATTTTATCATATTTTTTTGCATGAATCCTAAGAATGTTTGTTTGTTTCATATTTAAAAACATATTTTTTTATCGGAAAAAAGATAAAATTCACAACTCGATAAAATCAGACATCTAAATATGGTAGGATCGGGCCATTTTTGTAGGTTAGGTCGGGTTACCCGAAACACACAACTTTTTTTTTAGGCCTTATGATATATATCATAAAGGATAAGAAGTTTTCGAGTCAAATAGGAAAAAAAAGGGCAATTTTGGATGAAAAATTACATTTTCAAAAATTTAAGTCAGTTAACATGAACAAAAGCTCCAAGTGGACTCGAAACTCATGATCTGCGGTTCAGAAGCCCACTACATTAACCACTGAGCTACGAGGATATACAACCCATCCGAACAATGAAATCAATTTAATAAAACATTTAAATAGCCATCTTGTGACGTAGTGTCTTAAAAATTATAAGTCCGGGTGTAGTGAGGTACCTTAACCTCCTCCAGCATCTGAGATTTTGGACCCAGATTCAGCATCCAAGTCTTTCAAGTCCATAAGTATGAGCCGATACTATGATATCGCGGTAGTTAAATCATTTTGTCAAAATGATATATACTAAGGGCGCAACGATAAACCGTGAGACAGTATATCACGGTAAAAATATGCTACGTTTCAATGTCACGATACTGTAGGCAATACTGCGGTTTGGTATTTCGATCCGGAATACATTTATCCCTTCGATTCAGTTTGAAAATTATATTGAAAAAATGGCTTCCGGTGTTGAAAAACGTGCTTCGCATCATTTAATTTTGCCCCTTGCTAGTGCATCCCATAAATCTTCGATATGGTAACATTTTCAGTTTTGTAGAATAAACGAAATTGGTTAACAAAGTTCCCAAATTGAGTGTTTTTACATGCAAGTGCTATTTTGCAGACGTTTTCCTACCAGCAAATGACATGCGTATTGCACCTCGTATAAAACGGCAAATATCCATGCATTTGTCTGTTGTCGCAAGAAATTAATACGCCACTTTCCTATATGTGCAAAAATTGAAGGTCATCATAGTCATTAAATATTTTGCTTTCAGAAAATTCATTACATCTATAATAAGAGCATAAATAATTTAATTGTTGTCAGTGTTGAAATAACGATATTGATGCCAACATTAGATTTATACATAATGCAGATCATGTTGACATATCCCGACGTCAAATGTCAATTTCGGCGCGAGCTACCATACGTAAACAGAAATACCGCGATACGATAGAACCCGCGATATGATAGGAAAAAAGTATAGGTCAAGATGCATCATCCATGCAAGTTTGGTGAAGGGACAAGTCATAACTTAGATACAGGACCTGCAACAAAAACTTTAACCAAGTCCGGACGTCGACGTCGACGCCGGGGGTATAGTATAAGCTCCCCTGACTTCGTCTCGGCGAGCTAAACATGTAAACACTAGAGGAAATTCGAAATATTATTTCATCTGTAAACATTGATTTTAAAAAAGTATACCGTTTTAAACTTGATAGAAAATAAAATTTAAATAGTATTGAGAGCAAACCTGGATTAGGACTTTAGCATAACCAAGAGGATGGGTTACGGTTGTAATAAGAGCTCCGGCTGCGTACGAAACAAAATCCGCCATTTTCGAAATTTGACAAATGGAACATGAAAAATTCGAGTCGGAATAAAATAGTCACGAGTAAATTAAATGAAGCTTAATAAACACAATTAATAGAACTATTTCAATTAATATATTTCTTAAATAAATAAATGATATTGTTAATTAACTATTTTTTAATTTTCTTTTTATTGAATCATGTGATGATCCCCAACCATGGTACGGCTTCACTCGAAAAAATCACAACATGTCGCTTTCAAAACAGTTTAAAAAGCTGGCTGTATCATGTCTTATCCGTAAGTATTGTTCAGGTGTTTTTAAACCATAATTTTTAAACGTGTTTTACTCTAACATTCCTTTAAATTTCAAATTGCAGTATTCAACGTTACTGTTTTTAATTTCTTGACTCTATCCGAATTTCCTCGAAAGGAGGTCGGACTGGATGCTAAATTCATTATTTGACATTAAACGACTTAGACCCGATTTGAGAAATTTTCATTTATTATTTTCCATGCATTAATTGCTTTATTTGTGCATTTTAAACATGTTGAATTATTGACTAAGATTCGAATGGTAGGATAAGTATTTCACTTCTGAAATCTTGTGTTCCTACAGTCAGCAGATGGTCAGGGACGTATATACTAATTTAATATATACGTCCCAGCTACAGTCAAAGGATGTTTATTCAGTAGAAGTATTCCAGTGTGAAGGTGTGAACTACCAGCTGGGATAATCATCTCGCTAAAACCCGTATCAAAATGCCCCTTTAGGTAGCTTTGTTTTTAAATTAGGGGCGTTTTAAAATTATAAGTGTTTTTAAATATTTCGTAACCTGATTTAAATTTTTTTAATAGCCAACTTTAGAAATATGCATGAATCTCAACCAGCTTTCCATATGTAATTTAGGCCTACACGATGAATAAACATGTTTATTATCATGCTTACGCTAAAATTAAGGATTTTTTATGTGCAGAAATTTATGTAAGGTTGCATTTGCTGCTGTTATTTACAGTGCTAGTGTAAATATCCGTAATATATCCATGAACAAGATGTAAATTGGAGGTTTCGACTCTTATGTTATGGTGAACAAAATATCATCTAAACTTGCTCAGTTCATAATTAATTAATGGAAAAATTGTAATTATAAAACATAATATGAAATTTTAAAGCATAGAAAACTTTATTACAAAATTTAAAATAAGGCATTAGCAACAATATACATTTGTATGTTTAGAAATAACGTGCTTTATCAGAAGAATTTAAGTGATATTTTGTACCGTTTTCTGTAGTAAGGTTTTTTGATCAGCATTGCACAGTTTTTTCACCCTTTTTTAAGACCCTTGTACAGTTTTGTGGTCTTCGAAATTATCACATGAATGCAAGTATTCCATTTTGTGTTCCGTATGTACCATGCGTGCCAACCTCCAACATGTGAAAAATCTGCGTAACAACATTCACGACATATTTACCTTGCATTTCATAGGTATATACAATAGAAATATTTGTTAAAACTTATGTGTAATAATTTATTGCAAAGAAGCAATTTAACTAACAGTTGCTGATTTTGAATTTTGTGAATTGATCTGACACAGAAAATGGTAGGTTGTGTTCAGCTAAAAAAAAAAAATGCAAAAAGAGTTTCTGCTACTTTAACCTTGCTTTTGAACTCTGTAAACAATGGCATGAAAGTTGTAAGTGACTTGGAAGACTTTTGTGTATTAAAAAGCATTTTATTAATGACTTAGCATTTTTGAATGTTTGGCCAGATCATATTGGGCACAAAATCCAATATTCAAATGTGCGTTACATAGAACACAAGAAGCCTCGTTTTGTATGTGATTACTTTGTTTTATTATACCCATGGGAATTCATTTTCCAAAATAAGTTGATAGGTGCAAATATAGCGTTTTCTTTTTGTTGGTTTTGATTCCACTGGCCCAGATGAAGACCTTTCCTTATTGGAAGCCTTCACACTTAATGATTTAAACCTTCAGTTTGTCAAAACAACTCACGATAATAATTAACACTTACTGTGTCTGTTATAACCATCAGCATTCGAATTGTTTACGTAAATCCAAGCTCAGCTTAGGTTCATAACTGGAAGTCAAACGCGCAATGTAATTTAGGAACCAATTCCAGAAATCGGGAGATTTTCGGGTTGTTCGACAAAAATAGGGTAAAAAGCATGACCCACCAGGTCATAAAAAATAATCGGGTGAAGGGTCAAAAAATCGGGTGTGACCCAACGAAATTGGGTCAGTTGGCAGGTATGGTATATACAGACATTGCCCGTGTGTTCAGTATAAGTATTCCGCTTCTGACATTTTGTGTTTCTACTGACAATGCTCATTTATTCAGTACACATATTCCATATCCGACATTTTGTGTTCCTACAGACAATGATAGTGTATTCAGTATAAGTATTCCATCTCCGACATCTTTTGTTCCTACAGACAATGCTCGTGTATTCAGTACAAGTGGATGTCGACTGAGTAACACACTACTACACAGAACCGTCAACAGACATCGACAGATCAAGGGTGGAGCAGCGGATTACCAAGACAATGAGGAAGATGCCAGCGATGACACAGGAGTGAGGGGTGTGGACCTACACATCCAAATGGACGGAAAACCCAAACCACAAAAGGAAGTGGATACTTTTAAGTAAGTGACCGGGGTTTTGCGATGTGCTGTCGTTTTGATTATTGTTTGTGGAGCATCAATTTTGGATTAGATTTAGTAATATTCATTGTTGCAAGGATTTTTTAATTCGTAGCTAGGAAGCATTATCAATAAGATAACTTTTTAATTTTGTTAATTGGTAGCATAACTGCATATTTCCATTTCAATTCCTTTTTGTCATTTGTAGGTGATCACCTGCATATTGTCTAAACAATGAAATGCAATTATTATTATCTAATATTTAACCTATAAATATAGAGTTATAAATTGAAAATATACCACTGAATATAACAAATGGGTACTTGTCTCATAGATTTACATTAGTGGGTCATTGAAAGCATATATATTTACAGTTACTCATCTCATAGATTTACATTAGTGGCTCATTGAAGCATAGATATTTACAGTTACTTGTCTCATAGATTTACATCAGTGGGTCATTGAAAGCATATATATTTACAGTTACTTGTATGATAATTTTATTGATTGTATCCTAGATTTAAATTAGTGAGTCATTGTAATCATAGATTTATATATACCGTATTTTTCGAAAATTAGGTCGATACGGTTTATTGGGCGAAGGAGGCCGTTTTTAGCCAAAAAATAAAAAAAAGTATAAATAGGTCAACTTCGAAGAATTGGTCGAAAAATTACCCCTAGTTCTAATGAAAAAATGGTTTAAACCAATAACGTTATCATATATCGGTAGTAGCCTTTAATCTTATTTCACAGTTTTAAACAAAAGGGAAATAAAATGTATTTCTTGAAAACATCGTAAGAAAATGTCTGAAATTGCATCACAATTTTCAAACCAATTAATTCAGTACGTCCGGTTTTAATTTAAGATCATTTTTTATTACTTCCCTGCCATGTGTACAAACTGGTGTTAACCGGGGGATAGTAACCTAGCCTGGAGGCATGACTACGGTAGCACATGCCACCCTGTGTCTCTGTGTGACTTTTTACTGTGTATATACACATGAGTCAACCTCTGATCTTATTGAAGCCTGCGGGCATGAGTAGCATGTGCCGAGAGTTGAACTGTGTATAAACAAAGCAAGCGCTACCCAGACTAAATTCAGAGACACCTGGCTAAAATTTCATTAAAAGTTTTATGTTGAATACACAGAAAAAAACTTGTTCATATATTCTATTATGAAAACAAATTGTTTTTTTTTTTTATTTCTACCCGACGATATTTTCCTCCCGTAATTGCCAATTGTACGGTTCTCATTTTACTTTTACCGCGCGAAATCGATTTCCTGTTTATTGTAAGCACACGATTGCGATCAAAATGCATGACAGCATATAATAATGATCGAAAGATGATTCAGTCAGTGATCTAAGTAAGAAATGTAAGAAGAAATAAATCTATTTACATTTAATTTTGTTTAAATGATAAATTACTACAGTATATTAATTAAAATCCATACGATTTTTACACAGAAAGTCAAGCAGTATTATAGTAAACACTCATGATTTTATTGGAGGGTTGCATAAATTTGTGCAAAATTTCTTATCAAATTAAAAAAAAAGACATAAATTGGGCGAAGCGATGAATAGGGCGAGGTCCACGTGTCATGGAAAAAAAGTATCGACCTAATTTCCGAAAAATACGCTATACAGAGAGAAGTATCCAGATTTTTTTTAATTGAAGTTATTACAGTATATGCTATTTCATTACAGAGAGAAGTATCAAGATTTTTTTTTACATTGAAGTTATAACAGTATATGATATTTCATTACAGAGAGGAGTATCCAGATTTTTTTAACATTGAAGTTATTACAGTATATGATATTTCGTTACAGAGAGAAGTATCCAGATTTTTTTTACATTGAAGTTATTACAGTATATGATATTTCATTACAGAGAGAAGTATCCAGATTTTTTTTACACTGAAGTTATTACAGTATATGATATTTCATTACAGAGAGAAGTATCCAGATTTTTGGGAGTTGATTTTAATCATTTCTCCTATGCAGTTACTCAGACAAACCGAAAGTGAAACAGTGTTTGGACCTCAGCACAAATCATTGCTGCTGACAAGACTTAGTTCTTGAAAATAATTAATAAATTCGATGTAATGTATGCCAAATCATTGTTTTTCAAGGAAACTTATTTATAAATACCTTGAAAATAGTCAGATTTTAAATGGTAAGAACAATTTAAATATTTTTTGTAGTTGTTTGTATTCCTACGCCAGAGTTCAATATAGTCTCGTTCACTTCGACGCTCGGCTGTCTCCGTAAATCCTTGTCGTAGATTAACGGTGTCAGCCGAGCGTTTGGTTGAACGAGACTAGATATATAGAGTTCAATATTGCTTGGATCCATACGAGAAATATTTCTATTACTGAAACATAGTTTGATTGAATTAATTTTATCTTTGAATGTTATATTTAACATGATTCATATAGGGGTTTCTCGACATTCTTGTCGAAAAAGTCCAAAAATTCATATTATAAAAATGTGCGTAATTCAAATTAGAAACTATATGTACTTGTCATGCAAAATAACATATCATTGACTTTAAAATAAACATCGACAAAATCAACTCCCGTCAGTTCTTCAGTACTTTGATTTTTACATTGAAGTTATTACAGTATATGATATTACATTACAGAGAGAAGTATCCAGATTTTTTTTTACATTGAAGTTATTACAGTATATGATATTACATTACAGAGAGAAGTATCCAGATTTTTTTTACATTGAAGTTATTACAGTATATGATATTACATTACAGAGAGAAGTATCCAGATTTTTTTTTACATGGAAGTTATAACAGTATATGATATTACATTACAGAGAGAAGTATCCAGATTTTTTTTAATTGAAGTTATTACAGTATATGATATTTCATTACAGAGAGAAGTATCCAGATTTTTTTTTACATTGAAGTTATTACAGTATATGATATTACATTACAGAGAGAAGTATCCAGATATATTTTACATTGAAGTTATTTACAGTATATGATATTACATTACAGAGAGAATTAAGTATCTAGATTTTTTTCTACACTGAAGTTATTACAGTATATGATATTTCGTTACAGAGAGGAGTATCCAGATTTTTTTTACATTGAAGTTATTACAGTGTATGATATTTCATTACAGAGAGAAGTATCTAGATTTTTTTCACATTGAAGTTATTACAGTATATGATATTTCGTTACAGAGAGAAGTATCCAGATTTTTTTTACATTGAAGTTATTACAGTATATGATATTTTGTTACAGAGAGGAATATCCAGATATTTTTACATTGAAGTTATTACAGTATATGATATATTTCGTTACAGAGAGAAGTATCCGGATTTCTTGCCTCGCACTGACAGAGCCTGTAGACGAGATTATGTACTAGAAATGTTGCACAGGCGAGACATGTTTAGACGGAGACAAAATCTCAGTATACCAGAGTTTTATGTCGGTAAGTATTTGACCATTTACAATTCTTTTAACTCTCCTTTAATTAAGAAGGAATCGTCTACTCACAGAAAGAAAGCACTATGGATAGTATGATCATATTATTTATATGGTAAATAGATTGCTATGCACATGTCAGTTAAACATCAAAGACTAAGAAAAAGAATTACAAGAAATGTTTATAATGATAGGTATGTAAAATTGTCCAATGTCCTGTTGCAGTACTATTGATTTAGAGTGGAAGGAAATTTTACTATGGTATTCATTCATCCAACAAAATGTTGTACTTGTGAATAGCGTCACCATTAGTTATTTGTTCTTGTTGATTTTCATGAGAGCATGAAATAGGATGCCATATTTAATTTACAGGGAACTGTGGGTCTAATTGAATGGCGCCAAAAATTTCTATAGGATCAATTTGCAACTGGTCCAGATTTTTTCTTTTCACACGCCTTGGTGGTAGAATAATGGCAATCATGTGTTTTACAATGTTTTTTAAATAAATAAAACATAATTGATCAGTTTAATTGTAATAGAAAATGAAAGGGGAGTCGAGATTTGTGGAAAAATTTAGATGCAAAACAACTAGTGGCTGTTCCAAGATTTTTTGCATCACGCTTTGCTTAAATTATTTGGTATTTGTAAATATATGTACCTTTGTGTCCAGTCTACATTGATTTTATTCACTAGAATAAAGTTGTCTTTATTCTGATGTGTTTTGTAGGTAGTATTGTAGCGGTGACTGTCGTTATTTATCTACATATTATTATAAAGTTGTCTTGACTGATGTTTTTTTTGTAGGTAGTATTGTAGCGGTGACTGTCGTTATTTATCTACATATTATTATAAAAATGTCTTGACTGATGTTTTTTTGTAGGTAGTATTGTATCGGTGACCGTCACTGACCCCTACTCCCCAACCAAGGAGAACAGGTTTGTTGGGATTTGTATCCAGCGACAATTTTCTGGACTTAGTCACACTTTCACCCTCAGAAACATCATCTATGGCCAAGGTACAGGATGCAATACAAACTGGAAAAAAGTTGTAACTCGCTATTCCCTGTATGTTACTTATTTCAATTCAATGGTTTATTGGCATCACCATGTTGGCATACAGTCAAAATTAAATCAAATGACAGACAAAAGAAAATTATAACATAAAGGCTACAGCATGCAAGACAGTTTTATACAATACTTCATACATGTCATAGTCCCTAGAACTGTTTTCTCTGCATAAGAGAATATCCCCATAAATCAGTGCAATTTTTGTCATCAGTCAACAAGGTGCTAGCAAGGTCATGTGCTAGTCAACTGTTGATCCTGTGCTAGTCAACTGTTGATCCTGTGCTAGTCACTGTTGATCCTGTGCTAGCTGCTGTTGATCCTGTGCTAGCTGCTGTTGATCCTGTGCTAGCTGCTGTATACTCTGAGCTAGCCACTGTTTACTCTGTGCTAGCTGCTGTATACTCTGTGCTAGCTGCTGTATACTCTGTGCTAGCTGCTGTATACTCTGTGCTAGCTGCTGTTTACTCTGTGCTGGCCACTGTTTATCCTGTATATTAATGTTGTAGGTATAGAAATCAAGTACGACCTATATAACCCAAACATCTTAAAAATTGAGTGCCTAAAGACAGAGAAAAGACTGGACCCGGAACTTCTGTACCTCAGGGACTGTCCCCCAGAGTTTTCCACGTTTCCTCTGGACATGGAGAAAGTCCCCGCCCCTAAAGGCAAAGACGTGCCAATCAATGATGTCAAGGTACACAACTCTCATTTAGATTAAAAAAAAAATTAATGTTCAGTCTCTCAGGCAAAAAAATTAGCAAAAAATGTTATGGGAGATATTGAATTTTATTTTTCATTGTTAAATTTGAAAAGTGAAAATGAATATTTTACTCCTTTTATAATTTATTGTTGTAAAAAATTTAGTTACGTGCATTCCCCTTTCATTTCAATTTGGTAATAAACTAATCTTAATATTTACAATGGCCATAGAAAAATGCACTGATGTTGTAAAAAAAATAAATCATGACTTTTATTTGGCCCAAGATTTGGATATTTTTGTTGCGATAAGAAAGTACACACACACACTATTCATTAGAAAAATACAATTGTTTGTGTGGAACACCCAGAACTGCTTCACTAGTCAACCTACCACACGTTCAAATTACTCAAGTCAACTAACCCAACTCTAGTCAATTAACCTCACATTCAAATAACTATAGTCAACTAACCTCACATCCAAGTAACTATAGTCAACTAACCTCACCTCCAAGTAACTCTAATCAACTAACCTCATGTCCAAGTACAATGTAATTCTAGTCAACTGACCTCACGTTTAAGTAACTCTAGTCAACTAAGCCCATGTGCAAGTAACTCTAGTCAACAAACCTCACCTCCAAGTAACTCTAGTCGACTAACCTCATGTCCAAGTAACGCTTGTCAACTAACCTCACATTCAAAAACCTCTAGACAACTAACCTCATGTCCAAGTAACTTGAGTCAACTTACCTCATGTCCACGTACAACGTAACTCTAGTCAACTTTCCACACGTCCAAGTAACTCTAGTCAACTAACCTCAAATTCAAATAACTCTAGTCAACTGACCTCACATGCAGGTAACTCTAGTCAACTAACCTCATGTCCAAGTAACTCTAGTTAACTAACCTCACGTGCAATTTACTCTAGTCAACTTACCCCATGTCCAAGTTACTCTAGTCAACTAACCTCAAATTCAAATAACTCTAGTCAACTGACCTCACATGCAAGTAACTCTAGTCAACTAACCTCATGTCCAAGTAACTCTAGTCAACTAACCTCACGTGCAAGTAACTCTAGTCAACTAACTTGATGTCCAAGTAACTCTAGTTAACTAACCTCACATGCAAGTAACTCTAGTCAACTAACCTCATATCCAAGTAATTCTAGTCAACTAACCTCACATCCAAGTAACTCTAGTCAACTAACCCCAAGTCAAAGTACTGGTAACTCTAATTGACCTCAAATTAATTAAGAAAATAACAGCAAGTTAAAAGGTTCACTTGGATATGAACTTGGTTGGTCAAAGGGCTTCTCAGAAGATTTGATCATGTAGCAACCAAATTCATATCTGGGTGATCTTTTTAACATTACTGTTTATTACTTATATTTACAATTGAAATAGGCAAATCATTCAGGCTCCAACGTCACCAAAATTTTCAAATTGATCAACTCTTTCCTTAACTCAAATCCTTTAAAATTTGAGGTCAAACCTCAAATTTGAGGCTGAGTAATGACTTGAGGAAAGTTTGTGACGGCGGGGTCAGAACTGTTTAAATTACCGACATTTTATGTTTATAGTTATCCAAGCAACAAGCGATAAGCGCATGCTATGATCATTGTGTCGTCATGAAAAAGTTCATACAGAATTGAAGGTTTTCACTATTCTATAGATTCTTATAAGGAAACATATTTGCAATGTATATATTGCATTTTTCTTTCACAGATTTGAGATGAGAACCGAGTTGAGCAATTTTAAAAATATTTTGGAGCCAGTGGTGCCTTGTAACTCTAACATAGCTGTATCCACTGAAAAGATTGATCTTAATAAAGTTCACATTTTTGTTCGCTAGATTCCACTGAATAAACCACCTTGGTTAGAGAGGTGGGAGAGGAGGAAAGATCTAAAGGGAATAACGGGAAATGACCGGAGACTGACGTATCGGCAGAAGAAGCGAGCTGTGCTTTCGGAGAAGCCGTGGCTAGAAAACGACATCATGTTAGAGTACCGGCGCTCACTAAGGGATGACGAAGTCCAGCACATCAAAGGCGTCGTGGAAAAGTTCCTAGAGAGGGAACAACGGAGGAAAGAGGAGGCAGAAAAAGAAATGGCTGAAGAGAGTTGAAATCAGAATGTTGTGTTTACTGGGTGGAACATGTTTGTGTTTGTATACTAGATAATAAAAGTGAATGCTGAAGTCTTTCTTAAAGCTCTCAAATAATAAAAATTTTGCTTTAGCACAAGGTTGATTATAGGTATATTCAATTATTTTCATGCAATTTCCTAATATCTCTGTGGGTAACATTATCTCAATTTAATTTAAAGAACAATACACAAGTTTAAACACAACTGTTAATCTCTATGGCATTTTGCATTTACCATATCGTGTTCTTGCAGTTTGATTCCATTATATTTGTAAATATAATAAGTAGTACTTACTATATTTACAAGTATATAATCTATAGTAAGTACCGGTACTCTCATAAAATAAGCACCAAGAACAAGGATTTTATACAAGGATATGATCATGTGGCAGTGTATGGCAAATAAGGGAAGCCCCCTGTTCCTTTAATATTTATGAGCTATATTTTATACATGGACTGTTAGTGGCAGTAAAATACTTTAAAAGCAGATGAATTAAGTTAGCTCACTACATCATTTAGGCTTATACTTTTTATGACACAATGTCACAAGATGATGACTTATGGAGGCTGACTCAGATTTTTCTGTGTAAAAAATATCATAAAAAATTATGTATTTTTGAACCTTGTGTAATACACACTAACTTTAGTGTACCTGCAACGTGGCAGAAAATGTACCGTCTGTTTTTTTAGGGGTCATCTCAAAAAATGGGTACATTTAAATGTACTCTAGGAATATGTATGAAATTGCAGTTTTCCACACATCCGGCCGGGAAGCAGATTATAATTATACTACAAAGGACGATTTTCTCAGATTGTAGAGTGTGAACAGATCAGAGATATCGTTATCTTTTATGTAAGAAACACATTATTCTACCATATGGTATTTAAAAGAGGGCATCTCAAGACATAAAAGTGCACAGAATTTGCTAACCATTTTGGAGTGCATATGTATTACAAATTTAAAGTACATGTAGATTGGTACAATGAATTCATTCAAAAATTAAGAAAAATAACCCAGAGAATAGAATACTTCTGTAAGTAAAATTTCAATAGTGTACTCTTTATTACATTTCATGCCAATTCTTATAACGTACTTGGGGCTATACAAAGCTTCATTTTGTCATAACGTATTAACGTCATAAAAACACAATGACGTATTATACATGATATCTTACAGGAATGCCCAAAAGCATGCGCATTGAAAACTAAAGCCAGCCTCCTTAAATGTTTCATGAAATTGTTTTAATTGAATGATTTGATCCGAGTAATATCACGGCTCATTTGTTAAAGTCCGATATCCGACTTGCAAACCGCAGATGCAGAGTTCAAATCCGCCTCAGGATTTTGTAGATATTTGTTGAAGAAATTTAAATCATATTTTCCACCTGAAATTGCTTATTTTTTGCATATTTGACTTGTACATGTACTACATGAAAGACTTATAGATCATGCTATCTTTCATAATCATGTCGTTTTCTGCTGATTTGAGCTACTATTTCAAGGGATACTTATGATCGAGCCACCTTAAACTCTCGTGCATTTCCTTTCTGTTCATCTGTTTTGATGTTGGTCAACTCCATTTGTTACATTAAACAACTCAAACACAACAGGCATAATTATGTACACAATATATTTATGGTATTCAGTGTAGTACAAATAATGAAAAGTTAACAAATAAAGAAATACACATGCATACAAGACCCAATCATAACTTTCGATGATGTATCAGAAGTTAGGAAAGTTAAAAAAATTGATTGAACTCTGTAAAACTTGACTAAGATATTATCAGATTAAAACATATCCATACTATTAATTGTGGAAGTCTTAATTTTAATATATATATATATATATATATAATATTATATACTTAAATAAATAAAACAGAATGCGACAGTCCAAATTAAATAAATTGTTTACTGTTATAGCGCTTTCAGCCATGTCGGCTCTTCAGACAGTTATGCAAATTTAATATTATATATATAAAACAATGGAGTAATGAAAGAGGGACTGGAAATCCAATTCAAGTATCACTGCCAACATCAGAGGTAAAAGGAACTTTTTTTTTTGTTTATTAATAAAAAACAACTAAATCATACTTCTGTTAGGGAACAGTTTTTGCATTAAACACCAGTTTAAATTTATCAAAAGGGGTTGGCAAATACCGACTGCTCTAAGTCAATATATAAAACTAAATTGTTTTTTTTTTGTGTGGCAAGACATGTAAACTATATAAAATAAACAATTATAGTTGTTTTTTTCTTGCATACAAAGAATATTAATACATTTGTATCCTTACAAAAAGGACCATCTTCCTGTTCAAAATCAGGTTAATTTATATTCATGTACAAACATTGCTAGTTTAACTCCAAGTATATACCCGGTATTATGGAGAATGTATCATCATGATGACAATATAACCATAAATGCAGGCATTATTGCAAGCAAATGTGAAATTGTAATAACTATATTTGCATTAATGAGAACATATGCAGTAATTATAGGTAAATAGAACTATATACATAGACAAAATTGAGAACATATGGACATTAGAACTAAACAAACGGGTATATGTTACTATATTTGCACAACAGAACTATATAATTCATACGGACATTAACGAGGACGTATGGACATTAGAACTAAACAAATGGGTATTTCTGACAATACATGGGGAATATAACTATATAATTATAAATACAGACATTAATGAGGGCGTATGAGCATTAAATAGAGCCATACAAACAGGTATGTCTGACAATACATGGGGAATATTTCTGACAATACATGGGCAACAGAACTATTATAATATATAATTTATACGGACATTAACGAGAACGCATGAGCATTAGAGCCATTATGACATACAGGTATGTCTGACAATACATGGTCAGTACAACAAGGTTTATGTACATGACTTGTATACAATATTCATGAGAGCATACTGGCAGTATACTGTGGAACTAAGAACATCAAGTGGTGGCTCATATATTTTTCATAGATCAATCTCAAAGGTACCCCTTACTAATTAACATCCTTAATGAATTAAAATTCACGGCCATAAAAACTGGTATTATTATTTTTCTTAACCAACCATAAACTATATCTGACCAATTTAAATATATTACATACATATTTTTAAGAATTTAATCATTTTGGGTTTCACTTTTAAAAAATGTACTCATTTATTGGCCTCTTCTCTATATATGTTCAGCATATTTTTACACCTTCTACAAGGGGCTGTTTGACTTGCCAGTTACAAAAACAAAACTAAAAGGTTCAATAAAGTAAAATGTTTTCCCAACCTCATGACATTTTCTTGGAATGGGAACCAGCTCCTACATTCTACAACCTAACGACAGCTCCCGGATTCTAAGCAGGTCTAAATGCCAAAACGTCTAGCTCCTCTATATTTTGTGTTTTTCTACGGAGATATGAATTCAAAACAAGAACATACAGAAGGCTCTATAATTACATATAACAGAACCATTTATTGCTTATCCTTACTGCACACCAACAAACTGGACCCCCCCCCCCCCCCCAAACTACTTTTATTTCATTCGCAACTGTCCCTTGCATATAGGCCTTATCTTATAAAAAAAATCCACATCGTATTTGCTAAAAGCCCCAATTAATGATGTTCAAAGGCAATGTGACAATTTCTTAAAATTTTATTGTTCATGCAATGGCATCATGGATTCAATTGCAGAAATACACTAGACTTTGTTCTTATATCTTGTTTTGCTGGTTTCTTTTCAGCTGTAATGAAGGATAAAATAAAATACATAATAGTTGTCTTAAAATATAACTATGATAATTTAAGTGATATTTGGGATGGGGTTGATGATGTGATAATGGCTTGTGAAGCCCTTATTTCTATCACATTTTTTTACCCTCTTCAAATTATCTCATAAAATAGATATTTCATGGCAAAACCCATTACTTTTTTCTTTATATAACAAACCATCTTTAAAAATATACACCTTTACTTGTTTTATAATTGTTTTTATGTAATTCGGTTATACAGCGATGGGCTATTTCAAAGTTTGAACACAAAGTGATTATGTATATTGCAAGTAACAGTACAATATAGGTGACATGATTCAATGAGAACTAATATCTATAGCCTTACATAAAAAAGTGGATAGCTGAAAATTCTTTCATTTATAGTAACTGACCAAGTCAACAGTCCTTCCCTGAGTATGAAAAGCTACAATTGAATTATGATGATGATGAAAAATCAACACAATTGGTGGAGAAATCTTGAAAAGAAGAGAATAACTCATAATACTAGTAAAAGTACCAGTATATCTAGAAATAGTACAAGTAATACTAGTAATAGTACCAGTAATACTATGTAATAGTACAAGTACATGTAATACTAGCAATAGTACCAGCAATACTAGTAATATTACAAGTAATACTAGTAACAATACCAGTAAAACTAGTAATAGTACCAGTAATATAAGTAACAATATCAGAAATACTTGCAACTGTACCAGTAATACTAGTAATAGAACAAGTAATGCTAGCAACAGTACCAGTAATACTAGTAATAGTACCAGCATTAATAGAAATAGTACAAGTAATACTGGTAATAGTACAAGTAAAACTAGTTATAGTACAAGTAATACTAGTAATATTACAAGATATATTAGTAACAATATCAGTAATACTAGTAATAGTACCAGTAATAGAACCAATAATACTAGTAACGATACCAGAAATACTTGTAATTATACTTATACTAGTAATAGTACAAGTAATACTAGTAACAGTACAAGTAATACTAGTAACAGTACCAGTACCTTTGTGAACGAGCTATTAAGAGAAAAATAAAATATTTCCATCTAAAGATTCTCTGGCCTAAAAAAGTTCATGTACTGTGATAGAACATATAATTTGTTATATTTGAAAAATGATCCCTTGTTGAGGGGAGAAGGGGGTGGGGTATAGATATTACCTTATAAAAAGTTGTTCAATATGATTAGTTTCTTGTAAAAAAATGTTTGCCCCCTGCTTAAAGTTAAATTGGGGTTCGGTTTGTTCCGTTCAAAATTTCCTCTTCCTATATCTAAATTAAATGAATGTCACCTTCCAGCATAAAATGGGACACAGGACCACCTCCTTTATTGCTACATGCCTTAATCATTGTGAGTAAACAGAATCAAAGTGAGAATATTTTCAACAGAAGTTATCTCTCTTATCAGAGGGACATTCCACCTTAAGCTAGGTGAAATCAAAGAAAATAAAAATAATGTAAATTGTAGCTAATCCATTGACAAAGAAGATTACCAAGTAATTTATAAGTGGTCACAACCTAAAAATCATACATTCAAGTCTTAGATTCACGATTCAAGTTAAAACAGAACTGTACATTAAAATACCCATAAACAAAGTAATGTCACATTTATAATTAAAACATCCAAAAACTACAAACAACAATGGAATGAGAATACCAGTATCAAAAAACAAAAAAAGTATACTTTATGTACATGTTATACATGTCCCATGTGTGATGGTCTTTACTATACACGTCTCTTCTGCCTGAATAAAATATACCGGTACACATTGTATAAGCAAGTTATCACTATTGGAACATAACTCAGGTTTTTACGTTCACACAGAATCTCACCCTACAATTCCAGAACTCTGTATACCCCCACTTCTGTTTCATCCCTTCTCTGTTCTCTTTGTGTTTCATCATATTTCATAAAATACCCCCTGCTCCCTCCCCCAAGCTTTTGTGTTATCCTTAAATCGACATGATTCACTATCCAACTCCCCCTGCATCTTTTTAACCTATAGGACAGAGTGAATTGCGATTTATCCTCCCCCCTCACACATCAGTCTGCGTCCGCATCTTCATCCTCCGGATCTATGTGTTTCATCATCTGCACTATGATAGACTCTATGTTCTCGGGCCCTCCCCAGTCTTTGCTGGGGTCTATTCTACGCAGGAGTTCATGGACATTCCTCTGGAAGCTTTCAAGTCTCTCCCTGACCCCCATTTCTTCCTGGCTCTCTGAACGCCCCTCAGTCTGAACACCCTGCTCTTTGTATGTCCTAGTTTTGTTAATATGCTCCTTTAATTTATCAAGATTTGGTTTTTTATCCTCTATCTTACAAATGGAGGCATCACTCGAGTTGCTTCTGCCTGGGTCAGGTTTGTTAATATGCTCCTTTAATTTATCAAGATTTGGTTTTTTATCCTCTGTCTTACTAGTGGAGGCATCATTTGAGTTGCTTCTGCCTGGGTCAGGTTTGGAGTTAGATTTGGAACTGTCCTCTTTCAATTTTTTGGAGGAGGATGGGTCCTCGCTTTCTTGCTCCTCATCTGAGTCAATGGTGAGATCCACCACTCTCTTCTCCTTCTCTTGGTTAGGGTTAGGAATAATTTCCACAACACTGCCATCTTCTGTTTTGATGCAGATGCTGTCACTTGAATGCTTCCTCTTTAGGCCATTTTTTCTGAAACAAATTACAAACAAGTGGTTCTTGAAAAGATGTTGAAAATGTGAAAAGTTTACAGACAGACGGACAGACAGACAGACAGACAGACAGACGGACGACAGACAAAATGTGATCAGAATAGCTCACTTGAGCTTTCAGCTCGGTGAGCTAAAAATCAGTAATATAAAAGACTTTTTAATGCAAAAAATCCTTAGTCTTCCATGTGTTTACTGAATGTGGGCCAATTTGCAGAAGTTTTTGATGAGGGTATCAATAACTACTGTCCTGTACACTTTCAAATGGAAAAAGCCTCAACATTAATATGATCCTTTCAATAATTATTTGATCCATATATATTTACTGAAGAGAAATGAAAACTTCATCATCATTTTTATAGCTCCAAAGACTTATAAGCCTCCTGCTAGCGCAATTTCCTGTCGATTCCAAACTATTGTGAATAAAAATCATTGAGATGATTTACAGTCTGTATGATGATGTAATAAAAAAATTGGATAAGTTTCTGAGGCACAGCCAAACTACATCAATACTGCTGACGGTGTCTGACATGTCAAACATCATCCGAAACCTATGGCTCAGCATTCAAGCCTGTTGGGTGCCTCAGTATCATAAGACACACCATCCATGCAAGTTTTGTGAAGTAAGGACCAGTAGTAACTTAAAACTAGCTATCAAAGGACACCTGCACCAAAAACTTTAACCATCTTTCCGAAACCTATGGCTCAGATTCAGCATTTAAGCCTGTCTGGCTCATCAGTATAATAAGACACACCATCCATGCAAGTTTTGTGAAGTTAGGACCAGTAGTGACTTATAAATTGCTGTCAAAGGGCACCTGCACCAAAAACTTTTAACCTGCTCCAAAACCCTAATATCCTCTAGCATCTGAAGTTCATGGCCAAAATTCAGCATTCAAGTCTTTCAAGTTCATTATTAGGTCCACATGCATCATCCATGCAAGTTTGTTGAAAATTGGACAAGAAATAACTTTAACGAGGTCCGGACGCAAAGGCCGGGGGACTATAGCATAAGATCCCACAGACTTTGTCTCAGTGAGCTAAAAATTATCATCTATTTAAAGAAACTATGTTATATAGTGAATTTGCAATAGAAATTATTACAAATTAGTTATAAGTATATAACGAATTACGGATATAATGAAGGAAATCCATTGGACTTTGCTATAACCAAGTTTTCCTGTATAAACATGTACATGTACTCATTTACTCTTACTTGTTTGGTGAACTGGTGGAAGCTCCTCGTGCCACTTTATCCAGGAGTTCCTGTTATAAAGAGAACTGGTAAGTAAGTTTCATTCAAAATAGGCATGGTTCTACATAATATTCATATTAAGAAAGAATAACACTCAGCTCATGTCCTAAGATGATAAACAAGGATGTGATATAGACTGGTCCCTAAGACTTTGTCTTAAGTTAACAAGGATGTGACAAAGACTGGTCACTTACACTGTGTCCTAGATTAACAAGGATGTGACATAGACTGGTCACTTACACTGTGGCCTAGGTTAACAAGGATGGGACATAGACTGGTCACTTACACTGTGTCCTAGGTTAACAAGGATGGACATAGACTGGTCACTTACACTGTGTCATAGGTTAACAAGGAAGGGACATAGACTGGTCACTTACTCTGTATCCTATGTTAACACAGACAGAACACATACACTGTTTATTACACTTATACTGTGTCTTGGGTTAACAAGGATGCTTATACTATGTCTAAGTTAAACATGGATGAGACACAGGCTGGTAAATTATACTGTATCCTAGATAAACATGGACAGAACATAGACTGTTTACTAGACCTACACTGTGTCCTTGGTTTATGATGTTTATTTTTTCAGCTGCGTCAAGCATCTGGCGACTGGCCGCCTGCTGCCTTGATCTCTCCTTGTGGAGGGCCTCGATCATTTTCTCCTGCTTGGCTGCTTTTTCCTCCAGCTTTCTCAGCTTATCAACAATGGGAATGTAGGACTAAAATATACATGCATCAATGTGAAAATATCAGCAAGCATTCAACATTTATTCAAGTTCAGCTTCCTCAGTTTGTTCATTATAGGACTGTAGGACTGAGACAGACACACTGTCATGTATTAAAGCTCTTGATATCAGCTTGCATGCAAAATGTCAGAAACTGTTGATTTTCATGAAACATGTATCATTTCTTATGTATTAGACTGAGTATACTCTAGATATCATTACACTTAAAGAACTTTTTCCCATACATTAGTTCTTATATAAATTACGAATTTTAAAAAAAAACCATAATCATTATGTAATATTGTTCTATACTTTAACACCAGTCCTAAAATCAGCAAGGAACTCTTTCATCTGGTACCCAGTGACATTTTTTTTCAGTAAAAAAAACCTGATCACTGTTACAGTATCATATTTCTAACTAAGACTGTAACTAATACATTACCTTGCCTGTTTTAAGCATATTTTTTCATAACATGCATAATGGAGAATAAATATAGGATTTATCATGGTTTAAGATGGTTTTTATCTGAGTTATTTTTGTATTCCCTAGCCTTAGTGAGGGAATAAAATCACTCAGTGTTGGATAAAAATAACATGTATATACCATCACAAACCACAAAAGGTTCTTTTTATCACGTTTTAATGTTTTTATTTCTATTCTATAGGATCTTTTATTCAAAACTTCTACTGTCATTTCAATAGAAATATGTAAAAATCCAAATCTTACCTCCAACTTCTTCATACGGTTAGAGTGATGGCTATCTGTTCTAAATTTATCTTAACTCCAACTTGTTCTTACCGATGGCTATCTGTTCTGATTTAATCTTACCTCTGACTTATTCTTACCGATGGCTATCTGACGTGTTCTGGTTTAATCTTACCCCTGATTTGTTCTTACCTATGACTATCTGTTCTGATTAATCTTACTTCTGTCTTGTTCTTACGAATGGCTATCTGTTCTGGTTAATCTTACCTCTGACTTATTCTTACCGATGGCTATCTGTTCTGGTTTAATCTTACCTCTGACTTATTCTTACCGATGGTTATCTGTTCTGGTTTAATCTTACCTTTGACTTGTTCTTACCGATGGCTATCTGTTCTGGTTTAATCTTACCTCTGTCTTGTTCTTACTGATGGCTATCTGTTCTGGTTTAATCTTACCTCTGACTTATTCTTACCAATGGCTATCTGTTCTGGTTAATCTTAACTATGACTTGTTCTTACCGATGGCTATCTGTTCTGGTTTAATCTTACCTCTGACTTGTTCTTACCGATGGCTATCTGTTCTGGTTTAATCTTACCTCTGTCTTGTTCTTACGAATGGCTATCTGTTCTGATTTAATCTTATCTCTGTCTTGTTCTTACGAATGGCTATCTGTTCTGGTTAATCTTACCTCTGACCTGACTTATTCTTACCAATAGCTATCTGTTCTGATTTAATCTTATCTCTGACTTGTTCTTACCAATGGCTATCTGTTCTGATTTAATCTTACCTCTGACTTGTTCTTACTGATGGCTATCTGTTCTGATTTAATCTTACCTCTGACTTGTTCTTATTAATGGCTATCTGCTCTGGTTAATCTTACCTCTGTCTTGTTCTTATTAATGGCTATCTGCTCTGGTTAATCTTACCTTTGACTTATTCTTACCAATGGTTATTTGTTCTGGTTAATCTTACCTCTGACTTTTTCTTCTGGTCTATCTCCATTTCTTTTTTCTGTAGCTGTTTCTCTTTTTCTGATAGTAGCATCTCTTTCTCCTTGATTTGCTGTTTCTATATTGAGAAAAACAAATTGAATTTTAGGTTATATTTCTAACAATAATTGCAAATTACTTTGATTTAATCAAATGTTGGAAATAGCCCAGTCTAAGGGCAACTGCTTTCTTACACATTCCTTCGATGATATTTTTACATGCCTTATTTTTCATGTTTGAGTGCTTCATTATGCAAGTTGGTTATATATTATATCAATCGCGATTTTACATGAATATTAATGAATTCCTTCAGTTGCATTTAATAAATAATATACAGTATTGTACTGTTAACATATAACATTTTGCTGTGTATTCAGCTAAATCAATAAAATTAACAAATGTCATGAATATGTATAAATATATTGCATGACATTGCATCAATTTAGAAATGTGCCAAGTCAAATCTAGTAAGCTGGCTTGTTCAATATTCAATAAAGGGCAAATATCATACAAATTATTAAAATAGAAAATGTTCAAGATGCCTAAAGTGTTCAATTATAAAGTTGATCTGAACTAATACATCAGGTTTTTAGGAAGCTTAAAGTGTTCAATAATAAGTTGATGTCTATTAAAAGTAAGATATTTGAGATGTTTTAAATGTTCAATAATAAGTTGACATTTAGCAGAACTGACCTCATGCAACTTGATTTTCTGCTTCTGTACAATCCTAAAAGTAGAAAAAATATTTTCAAAAAATAAAATGGATCTAAGAATCAAATCACAGATTATGTACAGATATATTGGCCATGTACCATGCTAAAGTAAGTAGGAAGTTGTAATATACACCTGAGTCGTCTAACACTAAATTTCTACCATGTACAATGCTGTTATGTACAGTATACAGAAGGAGTTTGGTATTTCAATGTAACAAGAGCCACAACGACAAGATAAAAAGATAGAAAAAACAAAAGACGGCTTGACAGATAGACAGAAGATTAGATAGAATGACAGAAACTTAAGACTAAATGAAACCTATGATAGGACAAATTCAAGACGTTAAAGAAAAAGGACATAAGACTGTCAGATATAAAACAGACTACCCGGTAGATACTATAAGAGTTTGTACTACAGAGGGTTCCGCTTAATCTGATTGTCAATTGTCAGAGAAAAATTATTAGATCAACCTATTATTTGATTTACCGATTAAGCGTTTTTGTGGTCTTTGATTTTGGTATAGAATAAAATATAGCTTGTTTCAAGACATAATTTATCAATGAAAAGATATAATCAGTATGAAAATAGTTTGAAATGAAATAGTTTACCTTGCATTAGCAATGAAATAGCATTTTAGTCTTTATTTTGTTTGTAAATGCTCAAAAGAAAATGTTTCTCGTTATTAGGATGGTTTCAAAGTGGCGCCATTTTGACAGGAAGTAATAAGAGGAAATGGTTTATCGTCTGAACAGTCCCTCTTTTCACCTGGACAATATTTATTTAAATTCTTTCTCTGTCATACGAATTGCTCTTGAATAATTAATTTTACATGAAAAAAATGATTTGAATTTTATTCATTAAGTTTTCTATCCCGATGTAAAATTGAAAGTAATCAGAATTTCCCGATGTCACATATATTCCAAAGCCAGTCACTTATAATTCAGAAATTACATGTTCAAATAATTCTCAATGGTGAAAGCCCAGCATGAAATTAACACATGCAGTTGGTAAATAAACAAATAATAAAATGTGTACACAGATAAGGTTAGTCCTGTGTGTGGTCATCCGGAACAACTATAGATGTCGGAAGCTTTCATCTTACGAAGAAGGGAGTCATCTGTGTGCATTGAAGTGTAACTAATGCCCTGTAATGAGTTACTGAGGGTGTCAACCAATTACACAAAGGAGTATGCAGGTGTAAGAGGGTGGCGAATCATTATTAAATGGTCACAATCCTGTCATATTTATCGAAAATGACATTTTTTCCTATCAGATTATCAGGCAAAAATATAAAGGGATATGTAAGAAATGGTTCGGTATTTTGATATTATATCACATTAACCAAAGTATTCAATTAACCGCTATCAGATAAGTGGAACCCTCTGTATAAAGGCGGTGCTGGACATCTCATCGAAAGAAAACTCGCCAAATGCGACAACTCATCGAAAGTCAACTAATCGAATGTAAAACTCACCGACCTGACATGTCAACGAAAGACAACTTGTGGATGATGACAACTCATCAATATAAATTGAAATAAAAATATAAATGATTGAACACTTTTCAGGTTATTGTCTTCATTTTATTCTCAGTCACGATATGGCTGAAGGTGGAAGCGATTTTACATTTATTCCTTTGCAAAGGGATAAAAAAACTAGTCCGAGGCAAGGAACCTGATGGGCCGCAAAAAAAAGAAATTACAAAAAACAAAAACATTTACTTGATCGTTTCAACATTCGGAGAACGAGTCGCGAATGACAATTATTTACCATACCTTGAAGGGCTAGCACACAATATAAGGTATTAATGTACATGTTAATCAGTGCGAATACAATTAAAATTTTTGATACCTATTAGTTATTGTGTTTTACTTTTCACTTTTTGTGTTTAATTTTTCACTTTTATTTTCATTTTCAATAAGTTTTGATCAGTATCGATGTATTGTCGTATCCATGAGATGTCTATTCCATGATTTGTTGTATGGATGAGCTGTTCATTCGGTGAGTTGTTGCATCAATGAATTTTTTTTCGATGAGTTGTCTTTCGATGAGTTGTCATAGACCCATATAAAGGTTCTCCGATCCTCAGCCTCAAAATTTTTTTTGCATTATAAGAATGTTACTTATCCTTCAAACTTTACATAAAATGAAATAAAATAAATGGATTTGTTTTGATGGTATCCATGCATTTTATAAAGTTATTGAAATTTTGGCCTCTATGGATATAATGGAATAAATAAACAAGTTGAGATCAAATTAGGGAAAAAAACAGTTTTAAAGGTGCAAGAGTGGCTTGAAACCCTTTAAGTAGAAGGTCTCAGTGGAGCCACTAAGCCAAGCAGGACGTTAAATAGCTGTGGGTTAAATTAACACTACAAGACTAATTAAATTTGCCTGTATAAAATGAAGATTTATGATAGGAATAAAACAATTCTGAATAATTCAGCATTATCAAACATTGCTGAGGATCTGACATCGTTAAAAAAAACAGTGAAAAACTTGTACTATTTGAAAGATGGTAAAAATTTTGTACTATTAGAAAGAAAGTTAAAAACTTTGTACTGTTAGAAAAACAGTAAAAACTTCTGATGTAAACATGTTTACAGAAAACAATGGGTAGGGGCCTTTACAACATTATTTTGTAATGATAAATGGAATATATAAACTGATTAATTCTTCATATGTTGAATGAAGATGAAATTAAACAGAAGTTCCTCAAATCACTTACTGTTGTTTTTTAAAGGTCTTTTTGTATGTTGGTGCCATCAACGCTTCATCCTCATCTTCTGGCTCCTCAGCGACTTCACAGCGACTAAAACACAACACCACAGATCCTTTTTTAAACAAAGTACTGATGGGAGTTGATTTTATCAATTATCATTTATTTTAAAATCAACTTATCTTTCATGGTAATTAGTTTCTAGTCTGTATTTGAATTATGCGCTTTTTTATAATATGGATTTTCAGACTTTTCTGACAAGAACTTTGAGAAACCCCATATGAATCATGTTGTGTAGTATTTAAAGAATGATGGATTTTAAACTATGTATTAGTAATCAAAACAATTCTAAAAATTGTATGGATCCAAGCACTATTAATATCGAACTCTCGTCTCGTTCAACCAGACGTTCGGCTGTCTCCGTTAATCTCCGACAAGCAAGAGGGCCTCTCTGCTTGTCTGAGATTTACGGAGACAGCCTAGCGTTTTGTTGAACGAGACTATATTAAACTCTGGCGTAGGAATATATGAGACTACAAAAAACACCTATAAGGTTTGTTACTGACTATTTACAGAAATTTGTGGTGTTGGTAAAGTCCATAGAAGGTGAGGCTCTGCCTCGCCTTCTTACTGACTGTTTACAGAAATTTGTGGGATCGGTAAAGTCCATAGAAGGCGAGGCGGAGCCTCGCCTTTGCCTTCTATGGACTTAACTGATCCCACAAATTTCTGTAAACAGTCAGTAACGAACCTAATAAGTAATATTATACTGACATAATTAATACTAACATAATAATTAATACAAAGATAATCAACAGCATTTACAACAGTATCAATAATTATAATTATACTGACATAATTGAATCTCTTATAGCATTTAAAGTAACTGTTTTAACATACTTGAAAGCTGCATCAGGATTCATGTGACAGAACCACTTTTCTGGAAGATCATCTTGTTTGAATCCAGCAGGTAGTCTCCTCCATTGCAGACAGTTATCACACTGAGCCCACAGCCAATCAGGGGCTAGCACTCTGTAAATAGAATCAGCCAACCCTATCAAAGAATATCGCAAGCTATCACTCTAAAAATAGAATCAACCCATCCAATCAACGACTATCCCCAGCAAGCACTCTATGAATAGAATCAACCCACTATATCAAATACTATCCCCAGCTAGCACTCTATAAATAGAATCAATCCACTTTATCAAAGACTATCCCCAGCTAGCACTCTTTAAATAGAATCAACCCACCCATCAAAGACTATCCCCAGCTAGCACTCTATAAATAGAATTATCCCACTTTATCAAAGACTATCCCCAGCTAGCACTCTATAAATAGAATTATCCCACTTTATCAAAGACTATCCCCAGCTAGCACTCTATAAATAGAATCAACCTATTCTATCAAAGATAATTTCATGCTAGCCCTCAATAAATAGAATCAACCCACCCTATCAAAGACTATCCCCAGCTAGCACTCTATAAATAGAATCAACCCACCCTATCAAAGACTATCCCCAGCTAGCACTCTATAAATAGAATCAACCCACCCTATCAAAGACTATCCCCAGCTAGCACTCTATAAATAGAATCAACCCACCCTATCAAAGACTATCTCCAGCTAGCACTCTATAAATAGAATCAACTCACCCTATCAAAGACTATTCCATGCAATTATTTGATAAACAGAAATAATCCAAAAAAATTATGTCAGATATCAAACTTCTCTGTCAGTGCATTAAAGTCTACAATGGACACACTTTACATTTTTTACACTGCATTGTCTACAATAGTCACATTTTGTAATTTGCTTTTACAGGTACTGCATTTAGTCTACAAAATTAATAGTAATACTCTATAATTTTTTTATACTGCATTCAGTCTACAAAAAGTGGCACTATTACTACAGGAATCTCAACTCAGATTTGTCTGGAACTGATAAATGAACTGGTGCCTTCACTGATTCTTTGAACAATCCTTCATAATTCAGTTCTGGAAATTTGGTGCTCTTATTTAAAAGTTAGATATCAGTGCTTCTCATTCAACTTCAGCATATGAAAATCACTGAAGTATGAGCCGCAATTCCAAACAAAAATGATGAAAGACTGTCCCAGGATTTGGTGAAGGCACTGGTCTTAATATCAAGCCAAGCGGACTCTCAGCATAAACCACCACTAAACTCACTTGTGTGTGCTGGACCCTGCAGCTGTTGTGTTGGGTCCCACTCGCTTTTCATTCCAGTAATCATTCAGTTTCAATCCAACATTTGTCATAAAAGCACTGAAACATAAGAAATATTTAAAATTACAGTACCCTTCATTTTACATTATCTTATTCTCCTTCTAAAAATGGGTATTAATTTCAAAAAAATTTAATTCTGTTTATATAACACTATTTTATTTAAAGTGTATCTAGTATCTACTTTATTTTTCATCTAAATTTTGTAAGATAAAATTATAAAGAATGAATTTAATAGCTTCCTAAATTTTTAATCACAACAGCTTTTTAATCAATTTATTATTATTTCCCCTTGGATGCTTTACTACTTTTAATGCTAACTGTTCCAAGTGTTTCCTCATACAACTTATACTAATGTACCTGTCCAATTTAGCATAGTCCATGATAATTAAATAATTATTAATCTATTTTGCGGTGTGACCGTTGGGGCAAACGCAGCATAAATTTCATTGTAAATTCACACAGGTACATGAAAATAAATTAAAGCATGGTTTACCAAATGGATGCATATCAACATGAATAAAAGTAAAACATTTTACGCTCCAGTATACATGTATAAACAGTCCTGTTTTACGATGTGGCGATCTTAAGGGCAAAACCATTAACAACTATCACAATTTCCCTATCAGATTCGTTAGAAACGTGCACAGTTGGATATGCCTATCTATTTTTTCATTAAGCTAATTGTCGAGTGCTCAGTCTAGACATTGTGACGTCACATTAGTAGATCTAGAGCCGATATCATTAAACAGTTTCCCTCAAAGTAACGATGCTCCCATCAATTTGCCAAGAAATTCATGTAAAAAAAAAAGTAGAAAACCGTTTTTTAGAATCAGCAGAATTTTTCATTCATCTTTTAAATGCATGGTATTCTTAAAACACATTATACCTGTTCTCGTGAAATCATGACATTGGTAGCCATTTGCAATTTACACGGAATTGTGGGCATGAATCTGACTTTTTCCGTATATCAAAGTAGCATCAGGCCGAATTTTCTCTTTGCCCAGGCGTTGTCGTTAGAGCATGCTGTGCACGCTAATAAAATGACCTCCGATGTGCATTGGTCTTCCAAAGATCAGCTGAACAATACTAGCCAAGAGCTGACATGTAACAGGGTTTCTATGTTTTATTAGAATCCATGTAAAACATTTCCGTTCTCAGGTACAACAAACCAGACCCCGTATAAATTGTATTACGCTGTTGACCTACTTGTATTTCTCGTCCCGGCTGAAGTCTTGCTTGTTGTGGGTCGGGGTCAAAAAGGTGGCCTCTGCTACTCCTACTATACCCACACCCAGCTCATTTGCCTTTAAAAACAGACATTATTTAATTTAAATGCGCAACATTAATCTAAAGATTCAGCTGCTTCTATTATACCCACACCCTGCTTGTTCTCTTTCAAAAACAGAAGCCAAGATCCGCGCCTGGCAACATGATGTGATCCAGCTCTTTGGACCAAGTTACTGTTACAATGTTAAATTTTATTATATATCCTTGTCTATTTAAAACTTTTAGTTACAAAACTATCCTTTTAAAATCATTAGTATGACGTTCACTTATACAACAAGGCTTTTTTCAGTAAACTTTATTAAAATGTGCTAAAATACAGATGTTATTTAATGCGTACAACGTCATTGGTTTCAGAGAATGGTGATACAGAGTTGGAACCCCCCCAGTGTGGGATCCGGAAATTTTGATCACACTCTGACAGTCTGTAACATTGACAGTATCAAGAAGGGAAAATAGATGGATATAACACAACGTCATCTTCCCAAGTCAAGAGTTCCTAATCCGCTCCGCTCTACATAAACCCTTGACCGAAAACACAATACATTTGTGGGTAAATGATTACGCCATCTAGTGAGAGTACTCATTTTTAAACTTTTGTGACCTCTTGTTCTGACCAATAAGAGAATGCATTATAAACAGAAACAATATAGCAATATGGCTGCTCCCATGACCAAAATCAAATTTGTAGAAAAGTTGGGTTCACTTGGACTAAAAACCGATAGCAGCAAGTCAAATACTTAGTAGTCGATCTCAAATTTATTTGACAATGGTTCAACATTAACCAATGCACAATTAACATCATTATTGAAACAACGTTTCTTATTGGGTCATGCAGACTTGTATGACACCAACCAGCGTGCGAGGTTTTTAACCCCGTCAAACTCTGCCTATTCTGTCAAGGGTTTATGTAGAGCAGAGCGGATCAGAAACTATTGACTTGGGAAGATGGGTATAACAAGAATTTCTAGTACCTGTCTCTGGTATCCAACTTTGTCATACGCCCGAATCAGCCGATTCTTATGATATAACATCAAGCCATAGTCTTCTGGGTTCTTACTGGAGGTGAATCCAAACTTTATTCCTACTGGTTTATCCTGGTGCATTGTTAAAGATCAATCATGATAAAAGACATCACTTTATACAAAAATATTGGAAAACCCTAGCATCATATCACTTCCTTTTTTTATTCCAAGATCTTTCTTATTAGGTCTTTCCACCTTTCAGGTGAAAGACCTCTTGTTTTCTTTATGTTTTTTCTTCTTCTTCTTCTTCTTCTTTTTTTCTATTTAGCTCTGGGTGACTTTTTTATTATTAGAGATATCCAAACAATTTAAACTTTATGTAAATGCTCATTAAAAGTTATGGTACCAATTGACCCTGTGTCAAAGAACTCCCAGAACTTTCAGAGTTATTGCCCTTTGAGAAGGAAATGCTTGTTATCGCTACTCCTCTGAAACCATAAGAGATAGAGATTTGGAACTTTTACCAATGTCTTCATTACACTTAGAGGGTTCTTCAATCTATTCATACCAAAAGGATCTGAGGCCCCCTTGTAGTAGTTATTGCCCCTGAAAGTATCTAAATTTCCATAAAATCACTTCCAACTTTTTTATTATTTATCATAGAGACTTCGGACCACTTGGGATGGAAGGGTCTACCTTGGCCGAACAAAATGACATAAAGGTCAAAGGTCAAGGTCATTTGAGAAGCTGTTAATTAATGAGTTTTTATATCTCTTTTGTTTAGGGTGGTAGAGAAAAACTTTTTTTATGGATGTAGTAGGACATCTTAAGCCATTTTAAAATATAGCCCCTTGGCTCATACCTTTGAATAATTACAGAGTTATAGCCCCTTTTGTACGAAATGCTTGTTATCGCTACTCCTTTGAAACCATTAGAGATAGAGATATGGAACTTTTACCATTGTCTTTAGTACACTTAGAGGGTTCTTCAATCTATTCATACCGAACGGATCCGAGCCCCTCTTATAGCAGTTATTGCCCCTGAAAGTATTGAAACTTCGATAAAATCACTTCCAACTTTTTTACTATCTATCATAGAGAGTTCTGACCACTTGGAATAGAAGCGTCTACTTTGGCCGAACAAAATGACATAAAGGTCAAAGGTCAATGTAATTTAGAAGTCTGTTAATTAATGAATTTTCATACCA
>NW_022994997.1:0-297219 GCF_902806645.1 Magallana gigas | reverse complement strand
TTTGCATTTATATGCCACTGTGCCTTATTATTTTCAATTGTAAGAAGATGAAATTGAACTAAATACAACAGTGTCCATAGAACCTCTAAATTATATACCGATCGATAATCACTACATTTCAAAACCTTGACATTAAACTTAGAGAAAATTTGCATTGAAATCACTCACACAAAAAGCCAATCTCCCACCTATACAGCACTTGTCGGACTCAATTCTTGAAAAGAACAAAAAATGTCTGCCCACTTCCTGAGTACTTACTTGTCCAGTTCGTATATGTAAATCTTCATCGTATTATATGTCAGACACTTTAACCTACTGTTCCTGAAGAAGAAATAAAAAGTCCCCCCCTCCCCCGATCCTCTAGTACTTACTCGTCGGACTTGCTGGAGTGTATGGACGACCTTGAGTTTGAGCCGACCTTGTAGTCGTGGGGGAGCGTGGCCCGTTTCTGGTTGTTGATGCTCTCGTAGCGGTTGAACGAATGGTTAACGCTGTTACTGCTCTTTGGTCGAGCCGTTGATGGAGTTCCTCCAAACGTCTGCGACTTTGGAAGGTTGCGATGGCCGTCGATAAAGTTGCGTTCTTGGATGATTTGGTCTCTCGTGTGTCCGCTGACCGTCCGCCGTGCGAACTTTTTACTGGGCGACCTAAAAATAAACCAAAAATGATCACTTCTGATGTTCATTCTCCTTGCTGAGAACACTGCTAAATGTTAATCTTTTGATTGCGTTTCTTTTAATTATAAAACAAGCATTTCAATATATAATATATTTAGTCACTGGCTACTTTAAAATTTGTAAAAAGCTCATGCTATGCCAATATTCCTTGCTGAAATTAATGCTTTAAAAATATTATCTTAGTTCTCAATTGATAGATATTTTTTTAGTTGTATCATATCAATTCTACATCAGATTCTAGCCATTAATTACACACAATCAATTCATGCCCAACACAATACAAGTTTTACTTCCCCTTTTTAACAGGAAATTAAACTTTAACTAATATTTTACTCTTCATTTTTTAATTTGTTATAAAGCTGTAATGTTTTTTTTTCTAAAAAAAAATATGTGTATTTAACAAAATTAAGAGGAAGAGATACAAAATCCCCATGATCTCAAATAAACAAATTCTCAATTGTGCAGCTGCTACAAGTAAAACTTTCTAAATACAATTTTTTCTTATAATGAAATGCCATCCATCATATCATCTTTTGAATGGAACACAGAGTATGAGAAACACAACACAGGGAATATACAAAGGCATAACTCCCAAGGGAGTTAACTAGATTTAGAATATCAAGGGAGGTAACTGAAATCAGATCTCCAAAGGGAGATAACTGAATTTGTAACTCCCAAAGAAGCCTTAAGATTACAAGTCTATGTTATTCTGAGTAAATATGTGCAAGAATTAGTGTAAAAGAAGTGTCAAAATGCAGTGAGACTGTGTCAGGAAGATTGTAGGTAACTACTGTAAAAGCCCAGGCATCCATTTTTATCTAGGGAACAGGGTAAACTAAGATATCAGGGAATATGAAGTCAAGGGAGGCAAGCATGCAAAAATGTCAGTAAACATGGCCCCAACTGATTGATCACATTGCAGACTACTAGCTTAGTTATAACCAAAAAATTATACGCATTAAAATGCAGCTTCAAAAATGCTGAAAGTTCCATTTTTCATACAATTTTTTTCTGATTTTTATTCATAAATCGATTAATTAATCCCTTATGTAAAAAAAAAAAATTCTGATTTTTATGTCATAGTCAATTATTTTCCTATAATAATCTGAACCGCCACTTAATTAATTAATTAATGCAAGAACACGTAGACTTGATTGACTTCTGTGGCACAGAAAGGTAAAGCTCACCTGGAGAACGTCCGCTCAATTTTAGCTCGCCTCTTGTTTTCTTCCAAAGTTTGGAACTCTGTTTTACCGCTGTAATTACAATAGCAAGTACTGTAATTACATTCACTGTAAAGTCTATTGTCTGTAATAGTTTCTGCTATTGAATGTGTACGGTAGTTGTATTTTCTATGCAATCACTCTAAATTTTATTCTGTTATCAAGGGTATAGTTGTACTTTCTATGACAACTGCCAAAATGTGAGCTTCTGTAATTACATTCTCAATACATTCTATTGTGTCTGTAATAACTTAGTGTGAAGTTGTGTGTTTTATGGCATTAAATTTGCTGTAAAATGGATCTATAGCTACTGTTATTTACATCTGCCCAAATTCTATTGTCTGTAATAGTTTCTGCTACTAATTTCATAGTTATGAATTCTATAATATTCACCATAACGTCTTTAATATACAGAATGTGTGGGAGTCCAGATGTTACTTGTATATACAATAAACCTTTTCTCTTCTCTATCCCATTTTTGAAATTTTATACATGTACCATGTTATGATATATATAATGTAATCATTTATAAATGATTTTATGTAACGTAATCTAAAACTGTGTGTTTGTGAGGTTTTTTTTTAATCCTATGTTGCCTTTTTTTCTAATTTTTGGACAATAAAGTAAAATTTCAAAGTTTTTCCCTAGCATTTTTAGGTTATTCTAGGACTTTAGAGTGACAAATTCTGATGATCATCTATTTGATTGGAAAGGGGGGTGGTTCCTGGATTTCCTACAACAACTCTGATGCCTGGATACTTAGAAAGCAACTAGCATCTGCAGAAAAAGACAGAGAAACCAGAGAGATGGTCAGCTCTACTAGCTCTAGAAATGACATTTTGACCTGTCAGCTCAAGAAAACCCTGCATCTTTTATGGTAAAAGAAATGCATTCTTCCATTTCATTTATTTGTTTATTATTGTTGTTTTGTTTGACGGAGAGAGTGGATATTTATTTCATTTAAACTGAAACCAAGGTTTTCTCCTTTAGCTTTCTCTCCCTCTAAATAAAAATATGCTTTTAATTACTGATAAAAAGATGAACAAGTGAAAATTTGTGTTCACATGTGATTAGAAATATCTCCGTCACACAAAATGGATGATGGGCAAAACAAATTGCTCACTCAAGAGACATATGTAACCCTTGTGAGTGAATGAATGTGTTCATGTTAATAATGAGATCAAAAGGGAGGGGGGTGGGGGTTTTCCTGAAAGGTTCTGGTCACCAATCGTTAGAGTGGGGGGAAAAAAACACAAACCGTGATAATGCTGAGAAAATTTGAGACAGAACACACCATGCATTATGAACGCTACAAAATCAAACAATTTGGTGTTGAGGTGTGGTTGGAATATCTCATATCAATGGAGTACAATCTAACCATAGATGTTGATCCATGTACATGCATAATATGCTGCATGTGAATACTTTGTGGGTAAAGGAAAATAACTCTTATCTGACAACACTACGCTGAATGCAAAATATTTCTATTAATATGAATGACTTAATTATACATTATTTCCTAAAATAATTTCTTATATTAATCCTAATCATTTATTTCTACAAAAACAAATTTTTCTAGCTCTCCATTTAATACTCTTTTCAGTTCAATAATACTGTAAAAATGGAAATCTCTGTCCTATTGGGGTAATTTACACTACATAAGCAAGAAGAATTTGTTAGCCTTAATTAATATTTACCTGGGTACTTACTTGCATTTAAAAACTTAGATTTTTTTTGGTGATTATTATTGCAATCATGCCTAAGCATATTGTTCTGATCTTCGAATTTTTAATTGACAATCGGAAATATCAACATTTAAAGTTTGCATTTAAATGATTGCGATTTATTAATTTTCAAAGGCAATATATTTTGACAATACTTGTATCTTAAAAATCAAAAATCCTATAAATAACAATATACCTGTCATCTCATCTTGAACACTGTCAGTTACAACTATTGTTCCTCTACACTTGATGGTCTACTCCTCAGCTGGATAGTTCTAATACACACAACACAGCATCACCTGGGTATATAACACCTGGCCAGGTATATGATTTACCTGTCTGTGCCGCCCACTCACCTGTAGCGGAACTTGGATCCCATGGAGAAGATTTTCTTTGACGGAGGGTTCGGGACGTAGAGGCGGAAAAACGTGTGATGTTCCACACAGGACTTCCAGAGATTCTTACACGACCTGTAGCTCACCATGTTGAAGCCGATCAGGTTCTCCACCGAGTCATTCTGTAACCATACAAATCTACATTGCTTCAAAAGTTTCAGTGACTTCATGTTATCTCCAAGATTCTTTGATGTCAAGGCATGTTGGTCATAAAATCAAACATTTCTGTGACCAAATCAAAATAATAAAGAACATCACAGTAAGGTCAAACTTTTATTTTTAAGTACAAGATAGGTTTAAATTGTTAATATGAAAAAAATATACTACGTGAAATTCTATGCATTTTTGACAAGTTTTCAAATCATTCAAATTAGTGTCAACTTACCATCTCCCTTCGAAGTTGAATGAAAAACTGTTTTCTTTTAAATGATATCTTGACAATCTTTGCCCTGAAAAATTTTGGCAAAATTAAGGTTGTTTTAAATAACATCTGAAAAAAAAAAATCATTAGGAAATGTTTTATCTTATATAATACAAAATTTACTTGATTTAATGGCTTTTTGGGGTCTTATTTATTAACTTCTTATAAAGAGAAATTAAAACCCCTTTCTTTAATGTACACAACTTTTAATATTTAAATGCGAGAATTCTCTTCAAACACACTGCTATTACTCACCATGGGAATGTATTGATTTTGACATTATTCTGAAAGACCACCAGCCCGACCGACGTCACGCCTAGCTGTATGTCAATGTTGCTCTGATCCTACAGGAGAAAAAGGTTGGTTAAAACTCCCGAGTCATGAACTGCTCATTAAAACTGACAAAGACTCCTGCTATGCACTCTGCAGTCAGTAGTATTCAACTATCATTCAATTTTTTCTTTTTTTTAATTTTTTAAAAAAAATCTTGCATTAAGTAATAAAATAGAGATAAACGACTTGATTATGAAAATGAATATATTTTTATTTCTAAAAATAGACAACTTTCACATTAAGTTAATTCCTTTTGTGGATGCAGTTCATACAAGTTCCTGCTTCCATTCTGTACAAAACTCTAGGGAATAAATATTCAATGTTTATTTTTCACAATAAAAGAAAACATAGTTATATTTAGATGTTAACAGATAAAAAAATATATATCAAATATGCTGACAAAGGGAGGAAAATAACAATGTGAAAGTCGTCTAGAGTTTTAAATATAAATATCAAAAACCTTATTATAATAATTTTTTTTTTTTTAGATAAAACAATGTTTACAAGTATTCTTTATACCGATATTCTTAATACTATAAAATTTCATAATTAATTTCATCATAATATTTGCTTTTGATTAAACCAAAAAAGTAAAATGTTAGTAGTGTGTAAGAAATTTTAAGGTTAGTCACTAGAACTCAAAGGGAGATAATTTACTACAGGGCAATCACCATGGAAATTCTAATGTGTGTATACATTTTTTTTTTAATCAAAATTGCTTAATAGATCTCAAGGCATATAGTCTTAAAAATATCAATAATTACAAAACAACCATTCCTAGTCAGTAGATATTTTATTATAGTATAGTGAAAAACAAAAAACCTGAAATTATGTCAGAAACTTTCAGGGATAAAAAAAAAATGGGGTAATGCAATCCAACATGTGTGATACATGCAGCATTCCATGTCATTGTATACAATTATTTGTATACAGTCACGAATAAACATAATTATTGAATCGTTTAACATTTTATGCTCAACTTTCTTCAATTGAAAACTATTATACATAAAATATTTATTCTCTTTTGTCTCCATTATGTGACTAAATTCCCCATCAGCTGATCTAACATAAAGGGTATAACGCTGATCTAACACATAGGGGATAAAATTAAGAAAACATTTTGAATGACCATGTCATCATAAAGTTTTTTCATTTTCTCATAAAGTTTTACTCACATTGAAGATTATTTCAGGGGACAATAACTCTATGCGCAAATATTTTCTTGAAGCAGATTATAAATATAAAGACTCATTAAGACCTCTCTGTTCTTAAATGTAAACACTTTAAGTAAAATCTGCATTTAGATGTCATATTATGTATGAAAGAAACGAAGATCTTACAAAAGAAATTTTAATAAAATTTAACCAAAAAAATCTAAAGAACATCTAACTCATTCAAAAGGTATCCAAAATGACATGAATATTTATATAAAAAAAAAAAAAAAAGAAGAAAAATCAAGGTATAAAATCTTAACAAATCATAAGGCTGCTTTAAAATTCAAACCCATTCTGATGGATGTTTTGTGCGTTGTGATTGGTTATATATGAGATACAGGTTAATGCAAATGATCAACTGCTGATGAGAAAACGTATCCCTCTACCAGTGTTATCTAAAGATAATTAAGTCGTTATTGACTTATAGCGTTAACGAGATATAAATCATACTAACTCCTGTATTGCACTGTCCCAATTCATTGGCATCAATAAACATGCCCTACAAAGATACAGGTCAGGGGGTCAAAGTTCAAGTTACACAAAAAAATCAGTTCCCCTCTAAATAAGAAATTTATTTTCCTGTAAAAACCAAAAGGTTGGCCGCCATGTTTTAATTAAAGATCTTTGTGCAATTTCTTTGAAATAAAAATCAAAAGCATACAATTACCGGTATTTTTTAAGTAATTAAAATCTACATTAAGCTTTCAGGCAGGCAAATAAGCTTTTTCGAGATATAGATATATGTTTTCATTCCATGGGTTCGTATTTGTAGACGTTGCTGGTGTTATTGGTTGAGATGAAGAAAAAAAATATAGTTGTTTGAGCTGAAGATTCTGGCTTCAAAATGCAGAAGATTTTTCAGACCATAAACCATTCATTGTTAAATATGTTAAATTACACATCTCCAAAAGATATTTCAATTCAAAAACTGAAAAAACAAGAATTAACAACATCAAATAGTTCACATTCCAAAATCAAAATTAAATTTTTCCAAGTAATTTCACTGGTAAGAAAAAAAGTTATGAAGAAAAAAAATTCTCAACATCACATTTCAGAAATTTTAAATAATTATTTTCTTTTTTATTTAATTTTTAACACACATGTCAAATATCAAAACCATGATGTCAAAGATGCAAAGAAAAGCCAAACCCAGGAATATTTTCCTGGCATTAGCGGCACCCTATGAGTGTGCATGTTCAAACCCAGGTTTTTCTCCTGGTATTAGCAGCACCCTATTAGAGTGTGTGTCCAAAACTTACATAGAACGGGGAGTTTATGGGGATCTCCCGATCAATCAACACCTAGCAAAAAAACATCACACATCACTGACAACAGAAACATCACGGTGTCACTGACCAATGTCCAGAAAAAGTCAATGAAAAATAAATAAAATCCTTGTAAAGGAAGTGTACCTTATTATTTAACCTTAAACAGTGTATCAATAACTTTCCCTGTAAATAATTTTTGTAGAAATCCATCCTCATAGATTTATACTACTACCATCTACCCCACCCCCCTTTTAAAGCTGAACAGAGAAATGAAAAAAAAAAAATTATCTAAAAAAAAAAAAACAAGTAAATAAAAGTGCATGAATTCCAAAGTCTATACTGAAAGAGCTATAATGGCCTGTCCAAAAGGTTCCATCAGGTTTTAGAGTGTACGGTCAGAATTTTAGCTTTGTGCATTGGAACTTTAATTTTTGTTTGTCTGGAGTTGCTGCCCTTACCCTAGCATTATGGAGATCCACTCCGTACATCTCCAGTCTCTTGGCTTTATCCAGATAGTGGTACTCCGCATCAGCCGGAGTCTGCCCTCTGTAAACAGACAGATATAAAATTACACATAAAATGCCACAAAACCAAACACAGAGACACAATATTGTTAATTAGCAAGTTAAGGCAGCAAAACAGTCATACAGTTTGGTAAAATTGTTTTGGTGAATAACTTGGACACTTTAAATAAGTCTTGGATCCCAACTGAAATTGTCCTGAATTCATACAAATCTGATGTCTATAGTAAAATTCTATCTCAGTCTGCCATTGGTGACTTACATTTTTTCATCTCTCTCTCTCTCTCTCTCTCTCTCTCTCTCTCTCTCTCTCCACACACTGACCTATGCTGTTTGTGAAGTTCTGAGACCTGCTTCTCGAAGTCCTCGGTTTGGTGAGGGATGAACCTGTAGTCTGAGATGTAGTTGCCTTTGTGTTCATCAGGGTTATAATCGCCAAGCTCAGCTGTTCAATGAAAAAGAAGCTCAAATAAGACAAATATCAAAAATGTTAAAAAAAAAAACACCAAAAAAAAAATCCCTGCATCAAATCTAAATACTTCAATGTTTAAGCCTTTCATTGAATTAATTTTTATATTTGTCCTTGCTCTCAATTACTTGTATTCCTAACAATTCAAACAAGAAGTTGGTGTTTTTAGATCTTAGTTTCTCAAGTAATTTCATTGACATGAGATATAACATAACTTTCTTATATAAAATACACAATCATTTTTAATCAAACTGTGTAGAATTCCCTCCCTTTGCTTGACACATAATACAGAGTAATGTCCCTTACATTGAATGGCAAAACTGGCCAGTAGGGCGGCGGTACTGGGAGGGGTGACTAGACGACCTTCTAATATATCTCGCTTCACTTGTAGGAAGAAGTGATACCTACAATAAACGGAAAAACAAATTAACCCAAAACACATGAAATACATTCATACATTACAGCATACCACAAGACGCTAATCAATCTTTCAAAATAATTCATGATGAAACATTAAACTTTAGTCTTTAAACTTAAAGATACACAACTATTTTTTATCTACTATCTTATCCCTTAAGTGTTTACCATTAATTACATGTTAGACAAAAACTAATCTTCTGTACTAGAATTCCCTATGAAAGGTTGGACAGGCTGAGTCTTATCACTTCTTCAGTAAGTAACTTAACAGTTAATCATTTTATACACTTTCTCACTTGACGGATCAAGTAAATTAAGTTTGCTCTCTTTTTTCTTTACAACGATACATGAAGACACATTCTCGATAACCAATTAAAAAATTTCTCATATAAATAGCTCAATATCAAAAACAACTTTTCATTGAAAAAATAGTTGGCACATAATACTGTTAATTCCTTTTTTAACGCGAGTACTTAATTCTGCAATTCAACCTTTTTGCATCAAATCATGAGAATACAAGATCGCGAACGCCAAATTATTTATCATACTTTTATTTAATTTATATCTGTCCAAAAAATAAAAGCGAGAGTTTAAAAATTTGCGATAAGTGCTTCTCACCATTTCACGTTGATATTAATTCCTCCCCTAAAATTAGGAATCTACAATATACAGAACTCCCATACCTCGTATATTCTTCCTCAAGCTTGCTGGGATCAGAAACATAAAACTTCACACGAAAATAAAATTCATAGGGAGGGCCTGCAAAGACATAACAGAAAGGTATATAACATTGTAATTTGTCTTGCAAAACTTAACTGTTTTAATCAAGTAAATGAATCTTTCCTGGTTCTTTACAACAAATTACAACAGAAATCCTCTAAACATAAAAATCAGAAATATAGACAATCTCCTAAGATTTGATTTCTGAGCCAACAGTAAAGCTGAATTAATGTTATATTGTCATATCTTATGATTATTCTTTCACATCTATTTTGTTTTTGTTTGGACCACATTAATATATTATCATGGTTCTTCATTAAATATGATGTCTCCATCAAAATCTATCAATACGTACCCCTACATTGTTTTTTAATGGTTTTCAACGGGTCCAGCCATCTCTGTTAACAAAAAAGAAAATATTCATTTATTAAAGAACTTAAAAGAACACAAACAATAGCCATATTAATGGATAAAAGCACATAATAATCCATTATAACTTGTACTGTAACTTTCTCAAAATGTAAATTGACCATTTGTTTAAGGTACCTCACTTCACCTAGTCTGATACTTTTTAAGACACTATGTCACAAGATGGCAACTTAAATGTTTTGTTAGATTGTTTGTATCAATCTGCTTGGTCGACTATCATCATAGCTCAAGTTTGTGAACCGCTGATCACGAGTTCAAATCCTCCATGGGCTTTTGCTTATATTGACTAAACTAAATTTTTAAAAAGATAATTTTTCATCCAAAATTGCAATTTTTTTTGCCTATTTGACTTATACACATCTAATCCATCATGCTCTCTATCATAATCAAGAAATTTTCTGCTGATCTGAAAAAGTATTGCTAGGTGTAGTGAGCCACCTTAATGAAAACCCCACATACCATTGCGTAGGGCCCCACAGGGTGGTGAGCATGGCTGATCATTCCGTCGGGGGCGGGGGAGAGGTCCACAAACTGTAGGCCGAAGTAGTCCTTCTCCACCAACTCCAGGTGACCAAACACCTTGTCTAGCAGCACCTGCGACTTGGCTTTCTTCTGTCAAAGTCAAAAAACAGAGGTCAAGGTCAAATTATCTATTTTTCCTGGAGGGCATTTTATGAAGGAAACTTACGACTTAAGATCAGACTAAATATTGCTAATTTATGTAAACTGACAATTCTTTTCAATTCAATAACACTCAATAACACACATAAAATCCATGAAAAAGGAGCCCCAACAAATTTCAATGATTTCACAGTAACAGAATATAGTGTTAGGTCCATTCTTATGATATGTTTAAAATTCCTTAATAGTTATACACAATTACAAAGTTAGAATATTGAACCCTTTGGCTTTCAATAACGATAACAGTGTTATACTAATACCAAAACTGTGAATGTGAAGTACTTTGAGGTAGATAGAAAGCTGAATAGTACTCACGTCGACTTCGAAGTCCTGCTGGCTGTCGTCCAGGAAGTGGACGATACAGGTGACCATCTTTGGCTGTCTATCCTGTAGATGGGAGGACATCTCCGAGGCTCGGACATTATAGGTACCGCCGGCCGACACCAGCCTCATTGACATGCTGTGCAGCTCTACAACGAAACAACAAGGTATAAATTTATATGAAGTTTCTCTCAAAAACTATATAATACATCTACAACAAAACAAAATTTCTTTCGTCTGTATAACAGATCTACAACAAAAAGAAACATGAGAACTCTCTTTACAACTCTGCCATATAACAACTTGTTATTTACCGGTATATTCAGAACTTCTTGAACAACAGTTATTCAACAATGACAAGTTCAATATACATGACAACTTTTAAAGAAGATCAACGTCAGAAATAAGGATTCAGAAGATGAGACATTCTGTGTATGCACATTTGTGAACTCTCCACTTACCAAGAACACTAAGAAAAAAAACAAACCATAAACCAAAAAAAAAATTATCATATTAATAATTAGAGAATTTGTCAAGGAAAAGGTGTGGGAAATGGAGGTGTAATGAGAGAGCTTAAGCATTAGGCACTGTCTGTAAAGGAACGCTATCTAAAAGCACCAAGCCATTTAGAGCTTCGACTCCTGGTAGGAAATTACGTCTGATAGTTTTAAAACCTGCACTTGAAAAGCTATGACAATTACAGCGAAACAGGTTTCTAACAATGCTGTGGATGACTTGACTGTGTGCAAATATTGATTGTGAATGAAATTTCTTTCCCCATAAACATGCAACAAATGTCTTGAAAATATGCAACCCATTGTCTGAGAGTGAGAGAGACTCTATTGACTGAAAATCAATGTGTTAGTGTCAGGACAATGAGAGAGAGAGAGAGAGATAGAGAGAGAGAGAGAGAGAGAGAGAGAGAGAGAGAGAGAGAGAGAGAGAGAGAGAGTATGTCTCCAATACACAGACAGACATATAGATAAAGTCTTTTTGAAAAGTGAGGCGGCAGGTCATCAGTCTGATAATGAGCAGCTTTAGATATACATCTCCAATACACAGACAGACAAACAGTCTCTTTGAAAAGTGACACATTGAATAAGATGAAGGGGTTGGGTGGAATCCAGACAGACAGAGGAAGGTGAATCAAGTCACGACAAAAATCTTTCATTGTGGCTGCTCCACCAAGCCAAAGGATTTCTGGGCCCTTGTCATGAGATACTCTGGTGACTTCTTGTACGAAACCATAAGAATTCATACTAGGACATGCCATTTTATTGTGTGCAATTCCCAAAGAACATTCAACCAGAGCTTGCATGTCAATTGTAGTAAAAGGCAGACTTAATGTTCTAGCAGCTATTGATTCACTTTCCTGTCAGTTCCTCCTATTCCTTAAACCTACACCTTGCAATAATAATGGAACTTCATATAATCCCACAGCATTTCATGAACAATTCTCCCTGCATCAAGTATCCATGTCTATTATCCTTTGTCTGTCCATTTTTTAGTCAGTCCATCTCTCTCTCTGTATGTCATCTCTCACTGTTCTGTGTGCTCTTTCTCTTGTCTGTCTGGCTGTCTGTGGCTGTCTATCTCTTTGATTCTCTCTCTCTCTCTCTCTCTCTCTCTCTCTCTCTCTCTCTCTCTCTCTCTCTCTGTGATCCAATCTCTCTGCAGCCCTCTCACACGTCCCACTCTACACTTTGCCAACTCTATAATTGGTTCTAAATCAATCACAATTCCTGTGTATTCTTCATCTAGAAGGTTATTTCTTTCCTATCCCCAAACAGCTTAAGTTAATCTCTTTCTCTTATCATAAATATATCAAAAATAACCTTGGTCTGGTTAGAAACACTTGCTCCATTGCTCCATTCTATTTTAATTGTTTTCTGCGTAAAAACGGGACTGCAGCTCATAATTAACAATAAGGTAATTATTTTTTTTTACCTTCAAGACCAATAGTTGTGCATGCATTTCAAATTTCTTTTCAATTTTAATCAATGATTTTTATATGAAAAACATTATTTGTAAAAGTAAAGGAGAGTGAGAAATAAAAATACAGAAGACAAGACACAAGTGGATTGGGGCCATGTGGAAGAAAGAACTTGGGTCTGTGAAAAGTTGACAACAACCTTATAATGGCTACTACAAGTCTCCAGATCCAAAGAAAATGAAGCTGCCTTATTTTCCATTGATGCTAAAAACAGCAGTGAAGAAAAAAAAAAAACATCACTACTTAATATGATTGCTTTTTAAAAGCTGCAAATTTTTTCCTCCTAACTTGAGAAGAAATAAAGAAGAAAGAGATAGGTATTAAGAGTCTCTAGATGAGCCTTGCCTCACGCAATGGAAGTAATTAAATCATGTGCTTCCGACTTTCCGACTTTGTTTTAAGTTCATTTGCTACTTCAAGTATAGGAATGTTATTCATTACAACAAAGCAAACAAGTATGGTGCCAATGGAGAGAGAGAGAGAGAGAGAGAGAGAGAGAGAGAGAGAGAGAGAGAGATTCTTAGACATTATAGAAGTGAAAATGTTTGAATTAATGATTTAATTTGATTCCCCTTATCAAAACACGAATTTCTGTCCCCATTAAGGATCAAGAAGGCTGGCCCCTAAAATATTCAATCTCTCAGTATTCAAGAAACTGATCAAGTAAGAAAAAACAAAAGAGAGAGATACATTGCATATTACAGAAATAGATATAAAAACATGTGCTGAAAGAAGAAGTTGAAAGAGAGCAGTAATTAGCCAACAACTGCCACAGTGTGATGTTGAGGCATCAGAGTTTTCACGCAGGTGTAAATTCAATTATCTCTCAACAATTTCAATCATTTGGTTATGATATGTAAGGTGTAGCTCAAACCCTATCAACAAATTCTTCTGAAATTTATTAAACATTCTGAATATCTGCTTATTATCGTTAAACAATTTTGTGTAGAGAGGGAGAAACAAAAAGAATGAGAAGAGAGACCTGTGGTAAACTGATTAATGGAGATGAAAACTGTGCTAATTCCAAGTCCACATTGGTTAAGATTATCTGTTTTTCTTCTTGTGAAAACTCAAATATTTTCATATTTAAGATGTAATTTGTTCTTCATATATTAGAGTAGCACACGCTTATAAAGAAGTGCAAAGAATTGGCGATATTGCTTCGTTATAAGCATAATTTATTATATCTTTCAAGTATATATGTAATAAAGTCACCGGGAATGAAAATCACTTTGCTCTAAGCATCAACATAATCATGTTTTATTGTATTTGCTCATATAAACTGAAATCCAAACTAACTTGCAAAAGCATCAACCCATATTTAAAATGTACAAAGTTTTTTACAATTAAAGTAAAAAACTACTGAAGAAAATCTTACTCCTTGTATGCTAAATTTAAACAATATTTATACCAAATCCAAAAACCTAAAAAAAAATAAAAAGGTAGTGAACAATCAATAAAATCTGATATATCCACTGTCATCTGATTTTGATGTCAAAAATAGTTGTGACCTTGACCTTGCCCTTCCGTTGCTATAGACATACCGACTTGGTCACCCACTTGTGCCTCATCCTGTAATGTTAGATCCATCCTCTACACCAGCTACTCATGAAATCCCGACCCCCCTACTGAACCCCAGCCTCAGAGGTATAGCTACAACAATTCAATCTCAGAGGACGACGTTTAACATCCTCTCAAGCACCATTGTCAGACAGTACTCCAATGACACTTTCCCTTAAAATTCTCACATCTCTTTCTGGGTTTTTTAAATTTGTGAACTCTGACATTCCAAATTGAATTTTCACAATTTTTTACATGCACTTCAGAGTTTTACAAACTATAGTAAGTAAAATGGGATACAATGGACTCAGCAGTATCAAAGAGCAGAGTGAGTTCAAGTAAAACTTTCTCCTTGGTAAATTACATGAGCTGGACATAAAACATCTCCCTTCAGTGCTTCCAGAGTCACAAGAGTAGCACAAAATTTCCCCGTCAATATAAATGTTCTGTAAAACTTGTCTTTCACATCACTGTGCTTCAATCACTCCATCTTCATCAAGCACTGAATCCACAGCTATACAACGGAGGAGGAAAAAAAATAAGGAAGGAAAAAAACCAACACAACTCTCTTTAAAAATTGATTTCTCTTTGAAAAAAAAAAATCCTGTGCTACGGTGGACGGACATTCGGCTCAATTTCTCCCCTATGACAGTCAGTTACAATTAATATTCATCAAGGCTTTCACAGACACGCAAAAAAAAATTGTCCATCACAAAATGGAAGAAGATGACATTGATGTTTCCTGCAGTCTGACAGGCTGGCATCAGCATCAACCTGCTCTTCTAAAACGGAGATTTTATGCCAACATTATGCCAAAGATCATTGGACAAATGAAGCAACGATAATGTACAGTGTTACAGATCAACAAAAAACAAACGAATTTGACTCACAGATGAAAAAAAATCAAGTCAAAAACATTACGCCAAAGATCGTTGGACAAATGGAGCAACATAATGTACATAATGTACAGTGTTACAGATCAACTCAATCGTATATATCCCCATTATCCAAAATGAAAAAATCAAGGCTAAAAGAAAGACAATTTCAATTAACCAACTTCACATAGAGGTAACGTATGGGAACTTTAAATAATCCAAACATAAACTACATACGGTAGATGCGTAACAGAACAAAAATTACCAGGTCATTAAGAACATCCATTTTTTCAGCAACAGAGAGTCGAAGAAGTAAATAACATAACAACACGTAATATGTTTCCCTGCTGCAGCGACAGACTTCAAGGACGCATTCACACACATTAAAATAATGACATCTTATCAGAGTCGTCAAAAGACACTTAAAATATACACCGTGTCTCCGAACAATCTGATTTTAACCCACATGAAATGATTATATCTCTGTAGATTTAGTTAGGGCTAGGTCACATCAATTGGGGCTTCACTGTTCATGGAGAGATTGGGGTTGTTTGAAAAGTTGGGAGGTGAGTCCATTAAATGGCTACTGCGAAAGTGCATATCATCAGGTGCAGCGTGCAGCAGCGTGCAGCAGTTTACTGCGTTTCTCACCGCTGGTGAACAGTTGCAGGTTAAACAGAAATGGCATTATTTCCGTACAAGGATATCAGTACCAGAAATCTGGATCAATACGCTTCAGACCAAAAGTATCTTCTAGTTGCACATTGTCAAAGAGAGGGAGAGAGAGCTCGACAAAAATGGTGCGCTTTTTTGAAAAAGAATTCAACATTGATTTTTTTCCTTTTCAAGTTAAAAGCACAATACTCACAAATAAATAATCCATTTCTTGATCCTAAACCTGAAGGTAAAATCCATTTCTGGTATTCAGAATGAGATGTAAAAAAACACTTAGTTTAACAACATAGGGAACTGCACAAAATCATCCAATCTTTAGATGCACCAGGTTATAAAACCACACACACATTGAAAAACTTCTGTTCGACTCATTCTTGAAGGTAAATAGCAGCGCTCCTATTCTGATCGTTTCCTCCCAGAATTCACTGTTACAGCTCCGAGAGTTCCCCAGCTGTATAGAGGCTTACTAATCGAATCAATTAAAACACAAGCTCCATACACCAACAACTATTCTCAAACTTTGTTTTTGGCCTTTTATTCTCTCTTTTAATGTAAACAATATTTCAAGTCTACATGACTGTCTGTCTGTTATTCTTCCTTTACTTCAGATTCCACACGTGTTTTTCATTGAAGTAAATATATCTAATTTTCTTTTTACAATTTTTTTTTCTTCAAAACTTCCACTTGACTTTTAGTGGATGCCTACCCATTATAGAGCAAGAAAATAATGATTAGACAATCCCATTTCCAATGTGATTTTTTTTTATAATGTTCATTATTAATTAATAAAATAAGGTCACTTACAAGAGAAACTTTGCACAGGTTAAGTCATGGATATGAGTGAGACATTAAATCACATCTATGATCTACATCTTTCTGTAAACATCTAAATGACCTTGAATTATCTATAAGTTTTACCTGAAAGTGACCTTCATCCTAATTTTCAGAATGACCTTGACATTTTTACTTTACCCGTGACTTCAAAAGACCACTTTTTGAATGTCAGACAATCAGTGTTATGAAGCACAGTATGAGGAAATTATCTGCCAGTATAACAGTAAATGAACTGCTAAAATACAAATGATGCAATTCAATCACTTTACTTCCTCATTAACAATTCTCCCTTTTAGATCCTCAAGAGTGTTTCTGGGATCTCTCCATAGAAAACAGACAAGGATTACATAATAAAATGATTCAAAATAACCACCATGCCAAATCCAAATGTCAACAATTTCTCTCTCTCTCTCTCTCCTCTCTCTCTCTCTCTCTTTCTTTCTCTCTCTCTCCTTGAATACTCTGAACGGTACACAAAAAATACTCTAAATGAATCTTTAACCTTTGAAAAAGTTACTGTGTGACAGCTACATTGACCTCCATTGCAAGTTTTAAAGGGGCATGGTCACCATTTTAATCAAATTCTATTTTTCTGTTTTCTATTTTTATTTTCTACAATGCTTTAGGAATGCATTTCTAATGTTCTAATGAAATTTGAGAGTCAGTCGTAGAGATAAAAACAAAATACAAGGCTCACAATTCTTTGTCATGTAAACAAGGCTCGTTTCCTGTTTTTGTTTACATTGGTTCAATATAGCAGTGAAAACTTTTTTGCTGATTTCTCTATTGTCTTATTCATTTTAAGCATATATAAACTGTTCCAAACATTTAAGACATTCATTTTAGGTCTAAAATTGGAATTTTCATTTCAACATTCGAAATGTAAACAAAAGCTCTATAGCAAAGAATTGTAAGCTCTGTAACTCTCTTATAACTCAACGAATGACACTCAAATTTTGGTTGCTTGTTAAAGATGCCTTACTGAAGCATTGTAAACATTAAAATTGGAAAAATTATTTTGATCAAAATCGTGACCGTGCCCTGTTACAGACAAATGAATAAAGTAGACAAGACTGTTGCATTTTGAAAGACCTACTGAACACTCATCAGCTTTAGATGCTTGGGGGTAAGGGACCTGCAAGGGGAGGCAGGGTTAATTAATATTAATTAGCTAATTAATACTGAGCTAACCTGTCATATGACTACTCTTTCTACTATTACCTGGCAACAATCTGTTGGGACTCCATCGGGATTCCCTCAAGATCTCAAGTTTCTCGTCCATCTGGGAAATAAATCTATCCCACAAAGCCCTCCAGGACTGGGATGTTAACAGAGCAGCCATTGGACACTTCAAAATTTTCACTGACCAATCGAAACTTAATGGCCCTTTTTCAGGGGGAGTTCAACAATTTGATCAAACCTTGAGGTGATTTTGATCAGTCACGTAGAAACATTGTGTCACACTAAGCCTGCAGGATGGTAGCATTTCTTTGATAAACTGCATCATGAATTAGCACATAATTTCGGTCAATTTGAGGCAACTACGTTGCACTTATGATACAAAGCTTTTCTTTGTTATTGCATCTATAGATCCAAACTTCTGGCAACCAAGGAGAGCCTTGCTTTAGTATCCCCAACTGTCGGTACCAGTGATCCAAGACTTAAAACACTCAATTCACCAATGTTCTACTCTTCACAAACAGCTATAACTCTGTATCTTCAGAAGAAAATCCTCTTTGGGTTTAAAAATTCTGTGTCTTTACAGAATTCGGCACAAATCCCGAAAGTATACAGTCTGCATGAAACCGATCACGACAGACTTTCGTGGATGTCCGATTGTACAAAACATTAATCCGAGATCGGCAAATTTCACAGTCACTTGATCTATGCCCTAAACTCTCAGATTATGAGTTCCTGAAGGAAGTTATAAAAATCATAGTTTCATCTATGTGCCATCTGCAAATGTATGGGCAACACTTGCCAAGTCGAACTTTATCTGTTGCACAGAAATATTATGAAACTTAAAACTACTGCTCAAGATAAGCACAAAATACACCCCCCTCAGAAAATTTATCTGCATGTACAACCTTTATAACATTAGGGAAAGAAATAAATGACTTTTTCCTAAAAACACATACAGTAAAAATGTCCGCAGTCACCTGGTACAGAGTCTATCCTTTGCTGGCTACGTTCTGATATATTCTGACAAAATCACATGTGCAGTTGTTTAAGCTGCATCATTACACCAAGATCAAACAATCCTGGGAAGGTGCAGTTCAAACACACATAATTTTCCATTCTGTTTTGGGTTTTTTTCTTAATTATTTATTTTGCTGCAAGAAATTCATTAATTCAGCTGTCATATTTTCTGACAGATATTCCACTGTGCTTCAAGCCTCCAATGTTTTTTTTTCATCCAATACTCAATAATAACCTTGTTACAATGTCGTAACAGGCCAATTCTGGACAAAAACCATCACTTGTTGCATGTACTTTCAACATCTCTGTATACTCCGTGATGTGTTATTCAAATAGAACCAATGGTTGATAAGATTGCATAAAATGAATAAATAGTTGTTCTCCAGTGAAAAATTAGAGACTTTTAAAAAAACACAGCGTACTAAAGATCTCAACAAAACCAATGACCATTTCCCTTTTTCCAAAAGATGTTGCTTTCACAATATTCGGTAAAAATGATCAGCATCATTACCAAAGATATCACATACTGCATGCGGTCTTAATCTTGACTATGTTGTGTGTGTCTCTCCTTTTGCCATCAGTTTTTTACTCCTAGACTTGGCGGCAAATCATAATGTTAATCCTCGCTAGGAAAAAAATTATGTTTTCACATCTGAAAACACTGACAAGTTTTTCATGTCATAGCTACAGAAACATATTCATCTCAAATCTTGTGATCACGAAACAAACCAATAACTTCCCCCTTTATTCACAGTTCTCCAGTCAAGGCTTCAATTAACACTTTGTTAGAGTCTCCATCACTAACAGGTGAAAAAAATAAAACAAAACTGTAGAACACCTCAATGAATGACAATGATCACATGTATGACAATGATCACATGTATACACATGCTATCCTCTTCTTCAGTAGGGAGAGACAAATTCCTCCACTCATAGATTGTTGATTTTGCTTAAAAATCTAAACAGACATTTTCTACATATATTTATTAGACACTATCAACTGCCTCAGTTTCACAGTTGCTAGCGTCTGCTTCAACACAAAGAGACACTTGTTACATTCATCACTCTTCACACCACAGAGTTAACTCCCCTTTAGGCCAACCCGGACTCCATAGCAACCAGGTCATGGCTGTCATTAGCAATCGCCTGCCGCGTAAATCAGCGAGGATAATCTCCTCAGATAACCATCAGCAGTCAGATTTTTTGAGATACGCCCAAAAAGTAACAAAAAATGTATGAATGATATCCCTCCCGTTTATTTAAGGTAAAAGAAAGATCAAAGGTACAAATATGATAAAAATACACTCTGCATCAACAAACATTATCAAATTTCGAATTTAATAGCAATAATGAACAGTTTTCTGTAAAATACTGTTAAATTGATATTAACTTTTATGAAATTCTGAATTATATATATAGGGAGAACAATTACTTCATCTGACTGTTATCTCTGACAATGTGAAATCATTTTATACTCTTGAAGAATTAGATTTCAAGATTGTTTTTTGTACTGATCAAAATATCCATAATCTTCTGTAGATTACAGCACATCTCTCTCTCTCTCTCTCTCTCTCTCTCTCTCTCTCTCTCTCTCTCTCTCTCTCTCTCTCTCTCTCTCTCTCTCTCTTAGTATAGAATCAAAACAAAACAATAATGTGGTACAACAAATTATCATCTGAGGGCAATCACCCAACCCATTATGCCAAGATGAAAAAATCTTGATGATCATTTTAGCTATCATTCTTCTGCCAATGGTAGGTGTGGTGAGAAATAATAAGGAAAAGGATAAATGTGATATAAGTACATGTACATATGAATAGTACAAAAGTATGAAAATATCACACAGGTAAAACAAATTTCTACCTGAAACCCTGGCAGATAGGTAACGAATTAACCTGATGAGACCTTTCCGCTCCATCACAGTGGGGTAAATTTTTAGCCTCAGATTCTCCCCCTGTGTAGTGAATGCTGACCCTGGTATTTCCACAATGTCAAATTGGTACAGAATTATATTTTTTAAGGTCCAATTTATTTGTCTGCTCTTTTGTACCATTTAGTGTTCACAGTCCTGTAAATTACAGTACCAGGGAAACAAAAATCACAAGCTTGAACATCTTGTAATCAAATCCATATCTTCCTTCCATATAAGCTGACTTTATCTGAATTAGACGAAACTACTTCATATAATCACATACGAAAAAAAATGTTTTTGGAAATTCCTTTGGGTTAACTAGGAAACATTTACAGCCATTTAAATTTACAGCCCTGTAAACTACAACTAACTTAATATTCCAAATCAGTAAATTTCTCCATAATAAAGAAAAAAATCTCCTGCACATGTCAAATGTGTGCCCTGCTATCAAAAGTTCCACCAAAAACACTGTAAATTCCTTATATTCTACTATTGAGGATCACAAATACCAACTGAAATGGTCCAATCTTTTATAACATATCCAAATCATGCATACATTATTCATTAATTTGATAAAAGGACCATGCAAAGATAACATGCATTGTCAATGTAGCTTTATGAAATATGCTGTAATGCGTGTTATCTACATTTGCCATATTAGGTAGAAATTTATCTTCTTGTCTGACTGGGTTGGGGGAGGTGACTTATTATTTAGGGGAGGGGTTTCTTGGAGGTGTATTCTTAATGAGGGAATGTCTTGGAGTAAGGGAGTAAAAAGTTTTCATATAAAATGACACAGTGTTTTAGAGTAAAATTAAAGTTATGCTAAATTTGTCGAGTACTTTCTGGGAGAAAACTGTGATAGAAATGCTTTTCGCTGAAGAATCCTTTGCACATTTACACAAATTTCTTTCTAAAGTAAAATTATATATAAGTATAAAAACTACAGAGGTTATATAGATGAATGTGAGTCATAAATACATAAAAAAAAATATGTTTTCAGACTGTTAATATGATATAAAAATCCATGACAAAAGCATATTTTCAAAATCAATATAAGGTGACTTTTTTCCAACTCTGCAGAAGAATCCGTGTTGCTTGCTTTTGAATCTTGTAAGGAAGCAGGGGCCATTGATGAAGGCTTTAGCGGTCACTATATATAGTGACTACTGGATCAAATTTTTAATCTTTAAATTAGTAGTCACTAACTGGGATGTACTTTTAACATATTCTTTCATTTCTTATCTCCTTGTGAAAACTACTTTTTTTTCTTCAAGGTGAATTAAAATCCGAAATTGCATCCAGGCTGATAACTCAAGGGAGACTTCAATGACATCATAATGTACATCAACCTTACTACCCCCATGAGCCCCCCCCCCCCCCCCCCCCGCCCCCCAGCCCACCACCCCTACACTTCTTGCATCTCAAAGACACCCTAACCCCTGTCTCTTGAAAGTAAATATCCCATTATCAAAAAGTCATTGTCTTAGACAATTTAAGAAGATGTAGAAAAACAGATACATATTATACCGTATACAGGGTTATTTTTGCCCCATGTTATTTTAGCCCTTCTTCACTTGCAAACGATTTCATCTTGTCTTCAGTTCACCCAAATGCAATTGTGTTAACAGAGATATTATTTAATTGCGACATAGAATTCACCTTGTCTACTGACAACGAGGGTGAAAGGGGCGAAAATAAAACAGGGGCGAATATTTACCTGCATTATACTGATCTACATGTAGGGTATTATTTTTTTACACTGCTTGTATATATAAGTGCTACTAGCTCAAACATCTGATCTATATGTGCATTTCAGATAAACAAGCTCACAATATCCTCAAATCAAATGGAAATGACATTTAGTCTGCATGTACTCAATAGATAATTCAGGGCATAACTTATTGTCATTCATTAGAAGGCCACATAAAATTAATTTTAAGATTCTCATCTCTGCCCACCACTCTGAATATAGCCCGCCCCGATGCATTTTTTTAAAAACAAAATTTGGGGGAACAAATCTGGTTCAGTATATAAAAAATTAAAAACAATTTAATGGCATGTGGATTACCATTTGATTCCAGTCATGTTTGTTATCATAAGGATACAAATGTCTTCATGCATTAACAGTTAAGTTGAAATAAAATGGAATTAAAAGATTACAAGTGGGTTTATGTACTAATATTAGCATAAACAATTTAAAAGAATGGAGCAGTTGTTATTTCTAGAACATGGATGATGAAAAAAGTGGGGTTTTTTTCTAAATAATAATAAAATCCGCCCACCCGCCCCTATATTTTTTGCAAATCAGGATTGAGAATCTAAATATTAATTTTCTGTGGCCTAATTACACCAGTTTTTCAGGGGGGCTGGGTTTTATTGCCTATTGTTACTGGATGGTAATTTTAATTCAAGTTTTATCCAGGCCAAATGCAACATGTGTTGTTAATGTTAACATGAGTTTCACAAGATGTTCACTAACAAAATTGATTTCTTATCTTTGTTACAGAATCTTTTAACCATCCTCCATACGATTGTCTTTCTTAACAATCGATTGATGGCATGCGTGACATCACTTTTACATGTATATGTACTGTAATAATACACTGACAATTTTGTAACCAGTAACATGCATTATGATAAATCAAGGGGCAAGTATATAAAGTATATATACATTTTTAAACACACAATAACACATTATATGCATTGTGTATAGGTATGGTACATGAAACGTATGTGGCCGCAGTCGTAAGTCATATGGACAGGTGTAACTGCATGGCATGTATAGATACAATGTAAATCAATTATATGCATTATGCATAGGTGTTTATAACATGATTGCACCATTATAAAGTGAATTTCACCCATGCATCAAAAGTTAATTTTTAATATAACACTGCAATAAAATTATTCTGGATGTAACTGCATTACAAATACCGGTATATGGATCTTTTGCATCAAAATAAAAGGCTACATAAATTGAATTCATGAGACAATGTCAGGAGGGGTTAAAACACCTGATAATAATAATGCTTCATGATAATTATGTGATGGTATAGAATTTTGATCCTATTCACCACACTCAAGGAATAGATAACTCATCACTCCTGCGATGGATAAAATTCTCCTACTATCACAAATCATTAGAGATCCTGTATATATTGCATGCAGTGCAGACACAATGGAAATCAATGAAATATACAATGTTAGGTATATTTTCACACCTACAATCACACATAATTCCATTTACTACTTAATTAGTGTGTGCAGTGTAGCCTAGTACACATTTTCATTGTTGCATGTATTAATCTAAAAACAATATAAAATCAGTCATATGCACTATGCATGCAGTAGGTATTCACGTACTGACAAAGTAATCAACTTTCACCAACAGTAGCACCATATACACTGTACATGTACAGGTTGGGCAACTCAATATTGTCATGATTAATCTTTTTCCGCATATCACTATGATATCAGACTAACAAAAACCAACACTAAGTACTTCCGTCCACAAGAATAACACAGACGCCATTTGTCTTCTATCAAGAGAAGGTATATATGACAGAATACCAATAAACCTGAAGTTCCATGCATATAACAAACCTGTAGCACCAGACTAGTTAAATCGGAGACACAATAAATTCATTTTATTTCCAGGGAACTTTTAGATTATTTAATGATAGTTAACAATATTAGTAGTCTAAGAACACACAAAAAATCTATCAAACTGAATTGTTTGGGCATTTATCTGTTAAACATGCCACATGTATGGCATCTTTTTATTTACATTCACTGACAAAGGGAGGTAATCCATGGACGAGATATGACTCACTGGAAATGAATCTCAGTTGACCAAATTGGAGGTCTTTAACATCCGGACACTTGGATCATTGAAAAGAACACCACGAAATCAACCAAATAGCGTTATTTCATTACACATCTAGGTATTAAATCGTTTAATGTCCGTAGATGTGTTTAAATACACAATTATTATTATGTGCAACAGAAAATGTATTTTATTGTCACTTTGTGTTCTCGACGACAACCTTAATACACAAATCGGTTTCTAAAAACATTTAAATGAAAGATTTCAGAGGATAACTTCTAATAAGCTCCACGATACATGCAAATAAATATACACGTGTGTATACTATACAGGTAGATGTACTACACTGGGTGCACTGTTCATACAGTGCCGTGAAGTCGCATTATAACAGGTGCCCGTTTCAGCTTAGGGCAATTCTACAATAAAAAACAAACCTTGGTCTAATGTGACTTGCTGCCTTGGATCAACAAGCCCCCCTTGTCCTAGTCAATCCATTCTCATTAACTGGGTTGCAATATTTTAAACATGATTTTCTGTGTGAATCGGAAGTTCTCTAGTCGCTCAATTCAAGATGGCGGATTGATTATTAATAACAAAGTCACGTGACTTAATTTTCCAATTGTGATCCGCGAGACGGCGTGATCACGCACCTGTGAAAGGAATGCGGCCTCTAAATATTTCAAATAGATTACATATATATCTTCTTTATACACTTTTTTCTCAAAAATTTGTTACAAATCATGAAAATACAAATAATGGCTTTCATACTTTACTCTATTTTATAAAAAAACTCGTTATTCAGAAGTTTTTTTTTTTAATGATTATTTAATTTATATTATGTACGGGGTACATGTAATATCATATAGTAGAAATATTCAGACATTGGGAGTGCTTCTTTTATCTAAAAAGAATGCCTTTTAAAATGGGATTGTTTGAAAGGCTTTTCATGCCAAAAAGCGTTTTAGATGTACTCTTATTAAAATTGTTCGGTAAAACACGTATAATTTAAAGCAAAAGCACGTATCTTGCAAACTAAAATGAAATTGATGACAGAATGTTTTAATATATACATTACATTTAGATTTCTATTATCCGTTTTTTAACAGACGTGCCATTGACATAATTGATTAATTTAAACGAATTTTATTAACGATCCAAAAGATTTGGGCAACAGACTGAGCCTATGTAGTCCCTCTTCAAAAAACAAAGTCAAGCAGTAGTTACACTAAATAATCTATAGAATGTTATATTACGAAGGATAATTGAATATTAAAAAATAATGTTCTCTTTTTCCATAATGAATTGTAAGATAATATCTAAGAACATATATATGCTTCATTTATTCACGCCTCCATCTACAAACCCACCACCTCCTTCATACCCACCAGAGAGATATAAATAACTTTATTTATGTGTCCGATACCCACAGACATAAACATGAGAATGGAGTTTTCATGACCCAGTCAGTTTGAAAAGAACAGTAAGTAAAAACAGGCCTCGGTATTCACAGATTGCTAAAATTGTTTACAAAATTATAATTTTTCTTGCTCTGTTTCAGAAAATTTTAATGGCTTTTTGACAAAAATCGTTATTTTTTTTTCTTTCCAAACATTGATAAACTGATAGTTTGAGATCATAATTAGATTAGTCTATGATTTGATTTGAATATTTTATATTGTACAATGTATTAAATTGTTACAAAAGTATTCCATGTGCAAAAATTATAAAAACGTATTCGCCCGCGGCTATCACTATACACGTATAATAACAAATTCAAAACCATATGTTTCACAGTTTGTAATGTAAATATATGGTGATATTTTACAATAATTTGTATATATATATAACTCGAAAGGATTTCCTTTACTAATTTTCAACCTAAAGTTAAAAATTATGTCATGTAATAATTTTTAACTTATGATTGAAAATTAGAAGAGGACACAATGAGGAAAGGACTATGTACACAACAAATGCCACACGAGTAGAAATTTCAACCAAATCCGCCTGAACCTTGATTACTAATCAAAATGAATTGAAAAAGGTATTCATTATTATCCCCCCCCCCCCTTTTTTTCGCAAATTTATACCTAACCATCAGGCACACAGCGTCAGGGAGGGACCTGCCACCCCCCCCCCACCACTTTTTTCTTTTTTGCGCAGCAAACATAAGACTTCTTCACGGATTGAGAATTTCACGATTTTCGGATTTTTTCTTTTGACAAGTAAGATTTTATTTGGAATAAGCGGTATACTACGCTATCCCCCCCCCCCCCCCCCCCCGAATTAGGAATTTCATGTTTTTGAAAAAAAAAATCTTTACTTGTCAAGATTTTTTATGATTAGTTTAGCCCCCCACTTTCAATTTTCTTCCGACGCCAGAGAGAGAGAGAGAGAGAGAGAGAGAGAGAGAGAGAGAGAGAGAGAGAGAGAGAGAGAGAGAGAGAGAGAGAGAGAGAGAGAGAGAGAGAGAGAGAGAGAGAGAGAGAGAGAGAGAGAGAGAGTGTGTGTGTGTTTCAGATGCATGTATGCAGTTAAAGAGAGATAACCCACATGCACCAAACTTCCTCGATTATAAAAAAAATATTATTTAGGGATAAATATTCTCGATCGAGCGAGCTTGGTTCATAAAACATAAACAACCAAGGGTCCTCTTTGCTTAGGTAAAATTATGAAGTTCTTCTTTCTGGGCAAAAAAAAATGACAATAAAGTATAAAATCTCGTAATCACACGGAAAGATCTCCCAAATCCGAAGTATATATACAATATAGAAAATATCTTATTATTGACACATAATTCTATTTTATAATTACGAGAAGGGATATAGAAGTAACGACAAAATGATATCGCAATAACAAGAAAATATCCCATTGCTACCGTGCCGTAAAAAATATCGTTATTAAACACCACGCATATCTCGAATTTACTATTGGTAATTGCAAGAAAGGATATCGTGACCCCCTCCCTCCCTGAAAGCTTCAAACTTATTTAAGTCATCTAGTAAATTTATAAAAGTAGGCCTTGGACCCCCCCCCAAAAAAAAAAAACAAAAAAACATAATTGTTCTTCGGAACCACTACCCTCCCCGTGGAAAATTTTCTTGATCCGCGCATGGATTTTACATTAAATATTGTCCAATGGTGGGGTGCTTTTTCTTTACTGATGTATCGCATACAGTGATATAAATGACATGTAGTTATTCCATCCATACTCTGGTGTCTTCATGTAACTGCATGTATTACATAAGTATAACATCAATCATGAGCGTCTTCACGTAACTGCATGTATTACATCAGTATTACATTAAGAGCGTTTTCACGTAACTGCATGTATTACATCAGTATTACACCAAAAAGTCTTCACGTCACTGCATGAGTTACATAACTATTACATCAAGAGAGTCTTCATGTAACTGCATGTATAACATCAGTATTACATCAAGAGAGTTTTCATGTAACTACATGTATTACATCAGTATTATATCAAGAGAGTCTTCACGTAACTGCATGTATTACATCAGTATTACATCAAGAGAGTCTTCATGTAACTGCATGTATTACCTCAGTATTACATTAAGAGAGTCTTCACGTACTAGTAACTGCATGAGTTACATCAGTATTACATCAAGAGAGTCTTCACGTAACTACATGTATTAAATCAGTATTACATCAAGAGAGTTTTCAGGTAACAGCACGTATTACATCAGTATTACATCAAGAGAGTCTTCACATAACTGCATGCATTACATCAAGAGAGTTTTCACGCAACTGCATGTATTACATCAGTATTACATCAGTATTACATCAAGGAGTCTTCACGTAACTGCATGTATGACATCAGTATTACAACTAGAGAGTCTTCACATAACTGCATGAGTTACATCAGTATTACATCAAGAGAGTTTTCACGTAACTGCATGGATTACATCAAGAGAGTCTTTACGTCACTGCATGTATTACATCAGTATTACATCAAGAGAGTCTTTACGTCACTGCATGTATTACATCAGTATTACATCAAGATATTCTTCACGTCACTGCATGTATTACATCAGTTTTACATCAAGACAGTCTTCACATAACTGCATGTATTACCTCAGTATTACAAGTAGAGAGTCTTCACGTCACTGCATGAGTTACATCAGTATTACATCACGAGTCTTCATGTAACTGCATGAGTTACATTAGTATTACATCACGAGTCTTCATGTAACTGCATGAGTTAAATCAGCATTACATCAAGAAAGATACTGGTAGTATAATTTTCTTTGTAATTTATCTCAAATTTTCTTAGACCAACATAGCCAGATCAGATTCATAAAGACCTTAATATAGTTACACTATGTACATGAACGAGATTTACGTCATTTTTTTTACTCCTAATTACGAGATTAATAGAATCATTCATTATTACGAGTGTGTGATAGTGAAATTCCACCGAGGGGACAAGATTCACTGTCTAGGACGAGGCTTTGCCGAGTCCTAGACCGTGAATCTTGGCCCCGAGGTGGAATTTCACTATCCCACACGAGTATATAATGAATGATTATTTTTCTCGCATTATATTAGCTTAAAAAAAATGATGTTTGACAACTTTCTGTTATGACGTTCAAAAGATTACTTTCGGTTTATCCCTCCGCGTGCTTCAAATAGTGCAAGTTAAATGAAAGCATACGACAGTTTTTTCAATTAAAATATGAAAAATTGTAATTAATTATGCAACACAATTACTTAATGGATAATCTCAATGCACTATTTTGCATTTCCCTACAGCAGACAACGTTTGTTTACGTTTTAAAACAGCGTAGTAATACACAGTGTAAGACAGAAAAATCTCACACTGCTGTCTCACACCAGACAAACCGATCTCACACCGGTGATAATGCGAGAAAAATATGTCAGATTAACGTGGTTTTTTATATGAAACAATATATATATATATATATATTTTTTTTTTAAATTTCAGTTAGCTATAACCATAAAAAACCAAGAGTTTCTGTAGTAAACATACGCTTTAATGATAATTTTGCACACAGATGAGGCCCTTGTGATTAAAGGGACAAAAGAAAAAAATGTATATAATGTGAAAACTTTCACATACGTATACAGTACTACAAATGCAATTTGGCTTCAATCAGTTTTCGGCACATAGTTAACAGTAGATTTAAAATAATCTGAGCGTTCTATGCTCTGGCTAACCACAGTTAAAATTTCTTTACAATCTTTTTCTCATACAAGCATGCAATGGACAACTTAATTAATAATGAGTTTAGTAAGTATGAAATGAATTAGTAGATATGTAAAATGAATACAGAATGAATAACTGTCTTACGAAACAAAGTAAGTAATCCAAGGTAGCATACAATACATCATTGTAAATAGAGTTGTCTCTACTGGCGGTTTCAATGTATGTATCTATGAATTCGATGGTCAGTATTTTTCTTCACTACATGATAGTATTTTATACTATACTAGTATCTATAGGAAAAAAAACCTTCCAGATGTATGGTTAAATGAATTTGTGGCACAGATGTTTGACAATCTACATTTCCTGTATTATTACACCTTAATAGGACCATGATCGTTTTGGTCATAATTTGACCATATATCTTCCGAGATAAAAAGCTCTGTATAAAGATATATTAATGCTGAAATTTTAAATCTTAAATATTTGGAATTTTGTCTTCACTATATAATAGTTTCTGGTCCAAAATATTATGTTTTAATCCCCTAAGGTAAATCTGGCCCCGGGGCCATAAAACATAGACGAGCTCACTTTTGATCTCAGTCTCACTTTTTCACAAGGAATATATAGTGGAAAAGTGAGACCGAGATCAAAAAAGAGCTCATCTAAGTTTTACGGTCCTGTGGTCTGAGAAGTAAATGTGTTGTCCATCCCTGAGGGGTAATGTGTTGACCACCACTGAGGGGTAATGTGTTGACCACCCCTGAGGGGTAATGTGTTGACCAGCCCTGAGGGGTAATGTGTTGTCCATCCCTGAGGGGTAATGTGTTGACCACCACTGAGGGGGTAATGTGTTGACCACCCCTGAGGGGTAATGTGTTGTCCATCCCTGAGGGGTAATGTGTTGTCCATCCCTGAGAAGTAATGTGTTGACCACCACTGAGGGGGTAATGTGTTGACCACCACTGAGGGGTAATGTGTTGACCACACCTGAGGGGTAATGTTGTACATCCCCGAGGGGTAATGTGTTGACCACCACTGAGGGGTAATGTGTTGACCACCACTGAGGGGTAATGTATTGACCACCACTGAGGGGTAATGTTGTACATCCCTGAGGGGTAATGTGTTGACCACTACTGAGGGGTAATGTTGACCACCCCTGATGGGTAATGTGTTGTCCACCACTGAGGGGTAATGTGTTGTCCACCACTGAGGGGTAATGTGTTGACCACCCCTGAGGCGTAATGTGTTGACCACCCCTGAGGGGTAATGTGTTGACCATCCGGCCTCTGTAACATTTAACTGGCTCACCTGTCGTCTTTTACAAAATTACCTGTCCCTTGGTAATAAATATTTTGGACTACAAAAGTCACGAGTCTAGTTCACTGCACGGAGAAATCAGTCGTAACTAAAATAAAAACAGTTACTAGTAAAGGAAGGAAAGAATCTTTTCAAGACACTTTGATTTTTCAATGTGCATGGATGAGAGTAAATCGTCTTCAAAATATAACCAGCCTATATCAGCAGCTAATTACACATATTTATGATGTACATGATTATACATACGTATGATGTCGGTCTTGTAGTAATGTTTGTTTCGGCTCTATATCTTAACGGAATAGTCGATCTCGAACCATTTCCAATTGGGATTAGGTTAGGTCGATATAAACTTGCCCACTTAATTGTTAAAAAGAATAGATCAACGTGACAATGAAATTATTACACGTGTCAATGAAATTATTACACTTACTATACTTAACATGAGCTAATTGTAGTACTACATGCTGACAGAGCTTTGTTGAAGGAGTAAGTGTTTCTTTTAAGGTGAGAGAGATCGATAATGATAATTTGTTTGCAGTTATAAACGAAAATGGATTTCATCCAATGAAGTACGGTAATAAAACATTGAAGTCGGAGATCGCACGATTATTTCGGTCTCAACGCGAATCGGTGCCAAAGAGGGAACAAATTATAAATCCTCAGTTAATAAGAACAGTTGCTACTAACGTACGTTAATTCGTTATTCACAAAAGATCTCATTATACTTTCATGTTAAATACTGAAATCTGATTGGTGTAGACGCAGTTGATAATCCGTTCTATTACCCTTGGCAACGGGTAACACAACGAATTGTTACACGCGGGTAAATTATGCGCGTACGGTTCGCGTAGAATTCATGTCACTTCTATAAAAGCAGAAAAATTTTCTCTAAAATTACGACATTTAGTATATTAAAACAAATAGTGCCTGTTTGGGACGGTAACAGTTGAAATTGACATCCCTCGAAAACCATTGTCAACCTCCGCTTCGCGTCGGTTGACAATGGTTTTCTCGGGGTGTCAATTTCAACTGTTACTCTCCAAAACAGGAACTATATATATAATACAAAGTGTTACTTTCTTTTACATGTATAATATACAAATTAACAAGTATTTAGTAAGCAGTTACATGTAGCCGAAATAAACAGATTTTTGCACTTCATAAGAAAAGAAAATACAATATTGCAAAACTAGAATTGATTTAAGCGTAATTTGGGCATTTGCTATTGCACGCCAATTTAATCGTTCCGACCTTCATTTTAAAAGATCAAAGTCAATCGTATGTACATCAAAGCACTGCATGAAAATTTAATTAGATAGATGGGAATATACGCTATTTAAAAATACATCTGATCCGTGTATAAAATTCCTCATCAGATAGGTGCGTTCGTTATGCCTCTTATTGTTCGGCACGACGATTCATTAAAAGCCAAGTAAATACCCAGCCTGATTGCGATAAATATAAATATCTGTTCATTGTGCGCTAAGATGAAACATGTTTTAAATTGAATTGCTGCATATTAGGTTTATCTTCTAATGATATGAACATGTAAATTTTCCATTCTTCCTAAAACATTTTCACACGTGTGATAAATGTATAACAGTGAGAAATAAAACTTTGCTACAGATGCCTTAGGTTACTGCATGGTATCAATAAATAACAGAATCAATGCAAATAATGAGAACAAACAAACACAGGTACGCGTTGATGTCATTCTGACTTGGTTTCCCTGTCTTTGACACACCTATGAAAATAATACACGCTGCATGAATCAACAAAAAGTACAAACAGAACCACACCGAACGTGTGAATGAAGCTGGACTTGGACTCGGTCACGTGAGAGAGGCCATTTTGTCTCTGGTTAAAGATGTCTATTTTGAGGGCCTCCGTCTGCTCGACGGCCACAAGGACAATAAACACGTGAAAGATCTGGTGGCTGTGTCCAATCAGGTCAAACTTCCCGGGATACCACCGCTCGGGAATGTGGGACCCGAAAAACACGGCCGCCACGATGAAGAAGGTCATGTGACCTAGGTGGTGTATAAGACTCTCGTCGTGGATCCGGTGAAGGAGGTATAAGTACAGTCTATGTAGTATGGGAATCTCCACTAAAATAAACACGAGCCCGACCGGAACGATGATCCACAACTTCCGCGCGAATGGATACGGTCTGCTGTATCTAAATTTAGAAACACATCCACATACACAGACGAAGATGGTCAGCACACAGCCTATTGGCACGGAGTATTCGTGAATGAATGAACCTTTGACGGAATGGTGAACTGTATAATTGAAATGGAGCACCACACTCCCAATCCCATATAAGCTGAGTCCTGCATAGTCCACGCCAAAACCCGTGTAGTGCACCACACTGGACGTGTTGGCCATCAGGTGTGCGCATGCGCTAAATAAAAACATGGCGCTCATTCCGGCGTACCCAGCAACCAGCGGCCACATGTAAGGATCGTCGATCAGATCGTATTTGTCCTGGAAAGACAGGAGGTTGTACACACAGAGGACGAACCCGATGAGGTGAGTCCAGACATTGAGCGTTTCGTTGTGCATCTGGAACAGACTCGATATGTAATACATCCACGGCAGGCCACTCTGGCGGTAACCTTCCTCAATGTGCGGCTCGTGATACAACACCGGGACTTCACTTGTGGACACCGTCTTCGGCATCCCCTCCCGGAGATATTTAATCACCATTGTTGGAGACTGTTGGGATAAAGCTAAATTCCCGAGGATATCCGCAGAATTATTTCGATACTCTCGGTCCTTTTCCACTCAGTAACGGATCAATACAGCTGACTGCCGGTGCTTCACCTGCCCGTGCTCCATGTATAAAAGATGAATCGATGCCAGTCTTACAGTTATATCTACAAAGATATCCAATACTCCATTGATTTGGGACGGAGACCAAAACATAGATATCTACTCCACAATACACCATTGATCCGTAGTCAGAGACGACCGCGTGCATATAATGCACTGGTCGAAAGTGAATATCAAGAAAACCGACGAGACTCCAAAACTAGATCGATATATTCAACTGCACTCTGAAAATCTCTGAGCTAATAGGCAGGGGTCACGAAAAATAGCATTATCAATGTTCTGCAAACTCAGCAAAATAAAACATCACAATGCAGACTTTCAACCAAAGTTGAATCAAGAGAAATTACTGCGATTTCGAGATATTATTGAATTTAATTTTAAAATTGATTATATTAATTGAATCTTCTTGGTAATTCAATTAACTCACCCGATTTCAAAAGAAGGTGGAGTGTCGGTGTTTTGGCAATGCAGATATACGTAGATATATACACATTGATTTCTTGTCCATATTTAAACCCGAGGGACCGTGTAAATATACGTTGTTCACGGCTATCTGAGCATGGATAATAAACCCGTGTCAACATGCGCTGTAGTCCAGCATACCGGGAACTAAGAGGGTTTAATCCGTGTCTTTCAGGAAATATCGGACAATAGTTTAATTAATATAATTATAAGTAATGAACACCCCCCTCTTTGTCACTATAGTTTTTTATTCAAAGCTTCCCATTTCTAGGTAAAGAAAATGCACAAACTATTACCCCCTCCCCCCAACCCCTCAAAACAAACACACAAACAAACAATTTACAACCAAAAACAGCTTAATAAGAGACAGGATATGCACCAGTTGATCTCTTCGTCACACCCGGATCACACAATACCTATTTGATCGGGATACTAGCTAGTATCCCGGTCAGTAAGGATGTATAAGAAGGTTAAAGAACGTGAAGCTTTAGGGGACACCTTAAGATACAGAAGGTTTACACATAGACATATAACGAAGGGACCGCTGACTCATTCGGGAGTTCTCTAGTCTTTACATATTGCATAACGAAAACAGTGTTCCGGATGAAAAATGATCTTCCGATTCTAGCAGCGCCCTCACCGGGAGGCATAGAAACCAGGTAAACAATATGGCAATTCATTAGAATGGGTGGCAAACATTGTTGTGTCGTGGGTTGTCATAATTCCAATGCAAAAACAAAATTACTTGAATCGGAAAGAAAGCGGATCAGCTACTTTTCTTTCCCCAAGGACAAAGAATGGAGAGCTAAATTAATTTTAGCAGTGAATAGGGCAGATGCATCATTCAATCCCGACACTGCTCATATTTGTTCGGTGCATTTTGAGGACAAACATTTATTGTTTCACGGTAAATAAGTTAAGAAGTTCAACACATGTATGAATTACCAGTTCTGTTTGATGTTATAATTTATCAGAAAGTTGTATTTTCCAGATTGCTGCGCGTTGCAGTGTCTTCTATGGTTTTTTATGCATGATATTTCTTTGTGGTTACTGATATAAGTACTGAATATGACTTGTATTTTTATTCAAGCAATTCAGTTACTGTGTCATTTACTGCATTTTTAAAACTTCAATCCAGACCATTTGCCAGCACTCCTGAAAACTTCGATCAGCTGCGGAATAACTCATACGGTGCACCGTATCCTTTTTGATAAATCAAATATGCCAATTTCAATAAAGAACTTATAGAAGTAAATTTGCCAAACACTTATCCATTAGAATTTTTTCAAACTATTTCAAATTTTGAAAATATTTAAAAAAATAAAACATATTCTTTGATATGTACACTACATGACTGTATACTTATTCAGTTTAAAATTTAATCTCATAAATTCACAGGCAATGGATACAAGCTCATCACAGGAAGCTTACCAACTTTAAGCCTGCCAAAAAAGAGCATAGAGACACCTTGTGCTCCAGCAAGACCAGACCCAGTAAAATTGATTAACATCATTATCTACATATTTTTTCTATTTTATCTCTACAAACACAAAATGTTCACAGAGCCAGTTGCAAAAATATTTGAAAATTATTGCAAAAATCAAGATTTTTAAATAGCATTTAATTTTACAAAATTAATATACAACAGTCGCATAAAACATGGATACTGATACTATTTCAGACCTCTCGCCCAACCCCCATTGTCCCTGAGAGAGTTGTTTACTACTCCCTTGCAGAGGTTCGAAAAGATTTTGAAAAAAATCATAATGGAGATTGGGTAAAGGTTAGAGATGATGCTTTGGTGCTAGGAAAGTATAACCAATCCGCAGGAACCATGGAAAAACTGGTGACAATTACTGATGACCTGGAGGTCACTGTCCGTTTTGGTGGTATTGTTATTGTCAAGTCATCCTTATAATAATAAGCAAATTATACAGTACATGTATTTATTGTAAATAACACCACTGGGTTTTACAAAAGAACTTACGACAAAGTCATAGATATTTTCAGTCTGATGAAATATCTTTAAAAAAAAAATTATGAAAAACAATTAAAGGCCCCCAAAAAATTGTTTGTTGGATTTGCCTCCCATCTCATTCAAATGCCCCTTTACTGATAAATTTACTACCAAAAAATAAAGATTTTATTTTTAATACATGTATATGGAGATTTTTATTTTTTTTATCGATTTTTAATTAGTTAAACTTTAGATTTAGAAAATTAATCTATTTTTCTATTCCTCCATTCTTCTATCTAGAAACTTCCAGGTGGCAATTCCAAACAAACATTTTTTTAAGGATGGCCTTATATTTACAATTATTTTGATTTCCATAAAAATCATACTTTGTAAAAAAATTATTAGTTCCTGATTAATAAGCATTCATTAATGTGGCCATAAGTTGCAATCCTTTAGTTAAACGCAGCCAAGGACTGGTTTCAAGTTAACAATTTTTTCCAAAAACAGAGGTGGTGGTCCAAGGATTCGAGAACTCAGTGGAGAAAATGCGTGTCAACATATTTTTGGAGGCTGTAGACAAAATAACTAAATGCGCTGGGATTAAAGACAGCCCAGATGTCACTATCAAAAGTTCGCAGGGATACCGCTTTTTTTCCACCCACGTCATTAATGGAAAACCATCCAACAAAAGTGTGATTCGTGCCAATGGTTGCTTAGGAGGAGTTCAGGGCAACGCATTATGTGGTCCTTGTTCTAAGCTTGAATCCTCACTGAATGCACAGGAAAATGCTTCTCCCAATATGCTTCATCCTAAAACCCCTTTGAAACATGTCCCACAAACAACTCTCATCAAACATTTCAAAGTCATCCGAGAAGAGAACAGAAAGCTTCAGAGTCTTGTAGAATCTTTGAGTAGAGGTAAAATAATGTCTGCAATGAAAAAAACAACCAGCAATTCAATACATTATATTTACATTCTACATATTTTTTGCTTGTAAAGTGTTGAAAGCTACGGCAGTTAAAACACTGTAATGCACACAGGGTACTCAAAGGTTAAAATGATGATTTTTATCATGACTTCACAAACGTTGAACCCTGTTAACTGCAACGTCAAAAGCGAAGTCAAAGTTCACGCTTGCGGCTGTTACTGTAGCTCTTCCATTAATATGAACTAACCCTTAGGATAAGATAGGAATTTTAAGGTATAAATCACATTCGCAGACAAGGCATGAAGTTAGAAAAATGTAAATATAAGCATTAAATCATGATTTTTTGAAGTATACACTCTCATAACTGCAGCGGTGTGTGCAAACAAATTTTCATAACGCGCGTTACTTAATTTGTATGCACACACCGCTGCAGTTATGAGCCTGTATACTTGAAAGAATCATGACTCAATGCTATAATGGACCACAAAAAAATAAACATCATTTTTGCATACACCATAAACATGTACATTCATAAAGAAACAGTAATTAAATTTATGTTCAGGCATGGAATAATCTTAATAGAGTAATCATAATCAATTGTAATGATTACTCTTCCTCAAGTAATCAACAATAATCTGTAATTATGAAAGTTGAAGGTGCAAGATCAAGATTTCACTCAGACTCATAAACTGCAAAGTTTATGACCTTGTTTAAATTTAAAAGATTGCTTATAATTTTACATTTGAACATGCATAATAAAGTTGTAGAAATTATAAAATGTTATCTTATCAAGATTGAAATATGAAGTCTTAGATTTCCATAATAAAAATACCTTGTTAACTCATAATCCTAATGAACTTGAAGGGTTTTTACAATATATTCAGAAGAAGAATCATTTACATTATAGTGGGGGAAAATTGAAGTGATCATTTATTAATCGATAACATGTCATATAGTAATTGATTACACAAAATTCCTCTATGTAATCAATTATTAATCGATTACATTTTAAGTTATAATGCATATGCCTGTTTCAATCAAGTTTAAGTTTTAATGCCTATGCCTATTTCAATCAAGTTAATTTGCATAAATTTATTACTTTAAAGGTGAGACAGCTTCCGTTGCTGATGATGTTGGAGAGGGCCTTTTTGCAACTCTTCAAAGTTGTAAATCTGGCAACGCTCTCATGGACCTTTTCTGGGAAGAACAAAAGAAAGCATTAACAACTAGTCCAAAAGGTTTACAATAGCTAGATCATTTTCCGCAATACACATGTTTTTGTAGGAAAGATAATTATAATATTGTTAGAGTTAACAATTTTGGTATACTTAATCTATTACCGTTAATCATTATTAGGAATGAGATGGCATCCGATGATGATCCGTTTTGCCATTTATCTCCGTTGCCAAAGTCCCAGAGCATATGAGTCATTGAGAGAAAGTGGAGTCCTTCGACTACCAAATCAAGCTACTCTTCGTGACTACACTAATTTCATCCAGCCTAAATCTGGTTTTCAGGCTGAGGCTTTTCAGGTGAATATCATTCTCAGATTAATATGATGTACTGGCTTACATAAAATGTTTTTGTTTTAGTAAAATAAATATTTCTAAATGGCCTAGAAAAGATGTTCAGTGTAATTTAGATTGATCTTTCAATAAACTATTTGGATAAAGGAATTAAAAAAAGTTGCCAAGGACTTGCCATCAGAGAAGAAGTATGTGTGTCTCCTACATGATGAAATGAAGGTCAAGTCGGATCTTGTATATGACAGGAGAAGTGAGCAAGTTATAGGGTTCACCAACCCAGAGACCTGGACATTTGATGAGGTTTATACACTTAAAAAGTTTTGAAACATAATGTTAATAAAATCATGATGGCATGTATAACTTTTCCTCTGTTCATATCCTTCTTTGATCTTCTTATTTTCACTTTAACTGCTTAATTCCATTCCCAAAAAACCTTATATGTAGGATGAAACAAAACGAATTGCCACCCATGTCTTGGTTTTCATGGTGATTGGGATTAATTCCAACATCAAAATGAGCATTGGGCATTTCCCGACAAGATCTTCAACTGCTGATGAGTTGTTCCCCCTTCTTTGGAAAGCTGTGGCCTACCTGGAGATAACTTGTGGATTGAAGGTTCAATTTCTAAAAAGATCAAGATTAAACAGCTTGCAAATGATTTATCAAATTTCCCTAAAAAGAATATTCAAGTTTCTATACACAGTATCACACTATCACTTAAATCAGCTTGAAACCATACTTTTGATGTGTAAAATAAACTGGTATATTTACATTTAGGTGATCTCATCCACCAGCGACAAAGCGTCTCCGAATCAGAGGCTTTACAGGCTGCACAGAACAGGGAATGAAGATGTGGTGTTCTTTGCTGACAATCCTTTTTCCGAAGAAAAAAGAAATATCTATTTCTTTTCTGATGTTCCACACCTCATTAAAACCATAAGAAACAATGTCCACAAGTCTCGTCCAGGTGGCACCAAATATCTGTGGGTGAGCAATTGAAATAAATGTGTACAGTCCAATAATAAAAAATTCACAATTATGCAACTATCACCTTCCTATGGTTATTCATTCTTCTAATACAAACTATTTTAGAATACCAACTCAAACATTTTATGGTCGCATGTTGAGACAGTTTATAACGATGACATGCAAGGACAGTTGTACAGGACCAAGCTTAAGTATGACCATGTTTATCTCACTCCTTCATCGACCATGAATGTCCGTCTGGCAGCACAGGTACACATTTCCCAACATGCTCTAGCAGCAGCTAAAAAAGAAAATAATAAATTAATCATTGGCTTCATTTCAAACACTGAAAAATGACTTTTAATAAATACAATAAATTTTATATTAAACCTCTAGGTGTTAAGCAGGTCTGTTGGTAGAATAATGTCTGCCTATTATGGCCCAGAGATGGCAGAGACCTCTAAATTCTTCCAACTGGTGGACAGGTTTTTTGATTGTTTGAATGGGCGGTCACTACATGAGGCCATACGTACACGGAAACCTGACCTTGCTCCATACAAGCAGGCTGATGATCCCAGGTTTGAGGTATTAATAAAGACAAAGAGTCACTCTAACACTATGAGTATGATGAGTACACATAGACTGTATAGTCTGTCCAATATATTTATACTGCACAATTTCTTCAATATTTATAAATACCTCTGGGTTCAAACAATGTTCATTTAATAGTATGAAAATATTATCATATATTATTATGATGATTTTTTTCAAATTTTGGCCGAGAAGGAATATTTCATGGTACACAAACCATAATTTTGTTATTTCTTCTAGTTTTTGAGAGGCGAATTCCTGGACTATTTCAGTAACTGGCAGGCCTCAGTCACAGCAAGGCCAGGATTTACGAAGCAGGAGAGAAACAAGATGGTCCTTTCACATCAGACAATTGAAGGAATCATCATGACAGGTAAGTCAATTTACAGATAATAAATTAGTGGATTATTCTTACATCAAAACAATAATACATACATATTTGTATATACTATATATTCTAAGGAGAAATGAATCTCCTGGTGTGAATATTTTATAACCAAGCAAAATTCATAAATAAATTTTTACCTTGCAGTCAATGCCTTTGTCGAAAGTACAAAATATCTTTTGAGGCAAGGTGTGCCATACATCTTGAGCCAGGTGTTTTGTCAAGACCCTCTTGAGGAACATTTCGGGAGACACAGGGGACTGGGGGCTCGACATGATAACCCCACTGTTCACCAGTTCAGGTGAGTGAATTCCCCTAAATATCCAATATTTACATTTGCAAATATGTTTCCTAAAATGAACATTATATGAACCTTAAGAGTAGCGAAAGTTTTCAACTTTGTGTGAACTTTTTCATGATGTCACAATGATCACAGAACATGCTTATCAGTTGGATTATTGTAAACATAAAATCTCCATTATTTTAACAATTCTAAAGGTTTGCCTTCTTCAAATATAAACTAGAACTGTCCTAATGGGACTAATACCCCCGCTAGGCTAATTTCAAATGGGACAAATAATTGAATTGAATAATAATTAAGGTTTGGAACACATAAAAAAAAAAATTCTAGAATTGTAAAAAAAAAAAATAGTTAACAAAGAAAAATCAAAATTGTCAGAATTTCACTGTAAATACATATCTATAACAGTAATACATTTACAAATGTATGTATTTGATGATATATTTTTTTAATTTAATTGATTTAAAGAAAAACCAACAAAATGACAAAAACCCCTCCCTTTGCAGTGAATAGAAATACCGGTAGCCAAGCAATGCTCTTCTGTTGATAAAACTTTCAATATCTTTCTTATAAGAGTCTTGACAGATGCAATTAGTTGTTTCAAATTTTCCTCACTTTCTCCTATGGCACAATTGAACTCCATATCAGAAAATTGATCCCATAGGACTATGATTTTCTTTGATGAGCTTGTTAAATTTAATAAACTCCCAAAACATTACCATAATTACCATACTATGTAAAAATATGTAAAAAAGAAAATTTAATATTACTAACAATTTTAAATTGCCAAAACACTACAATCATATCAGTAATTTTGAATTTCATTTAAATTAATGCCCAATAGGGTCACTTCATCAAATTACTTGACAAATAAATTTAAACAACCTCTACAAATAGTTTAACTTCTTTATTAATAATTATATTATTTATTTCCTTATGATGATAGACCTTTTGGTTTACATGAAACAGTTTTAAAATAGCCCCAAAACCATCACCCATTTTACAGATTATCAATTTCCCCTAAACACATGCTCCATCTGAACCATGGCTCAGATAATGGCTCCCTTGGGACAAATGAATTCAGCCACACTTGTCTTTGATGTTCTCATTAGCTCCTAAGAATTTATCATTGACAAACAAAAACTTTGCATTGTCAGTTGATAGAATACTTAAAAAAAATAATTTTTTTTTTATTAATTAAGACATAAAGACAAAAAACTCCATCTGGATGTATTTATATAAATATATTTTAGAGTGTTTTCTATTAATTAATTAATAAAATCTGTAAGGATTACCTCCCTTACTTTTCAACATTAGTGTACAATATATAGAATAAGGAAAATGAAAAATGTCATAAAATCATTAAATCTTGTCTGATCTTAAAAAAAATTGCAGGTGCACATCTTCAGATGGTGTTCAACATATGTACAAATTTTCAAACTGTTCCATGCAGTAATAAAAAATTCTATAGGGGGGACAAAGTTGCGTCTACAGACAGACGGACAGACGGACAGGGTGAAACCAATATACCCCCCTAAACTTCGATTGCGGGGGTATAATAAGAACAGCATTGTTAAAAAGTTTACCTGGATATGAACTTTGTTGGTACATGGTCAAATCTTCTGAGAAGCCCTTTGGGCTTCACAGGATTTGATCACTTGACCAACCATGTTCATATCCTGGTGAACTTTTTAACATTGTCATTTATTTCTTAATTGTCAAGAGGAATGAAAGTTTAATCTATAGTGTGTTTTCAATGATGATAAAAATCAACATCAAAATTTCGATTTTTCTACACCTACCAGTTATTAAAACTAACAGGAATTAGAGGTTTTTAAATTTTTTTTATTGAAATGTCATAGCCACAAAGTTAAATACCATTTATAATCATAAATTCAGCAAACTAACTTGTTTGTTTTAACAATATTTCAGCTACCATGAAAAATACCATTTATAATCATAAATTCAGCAAACTAACTCTAGTTTGTTTTAACAATATTTCAGCTACCAAGAAAACCAGCTGAGACTTCAAAGGTCCCTTGCCATGACTATAATTCCAAAGGGCAACACAGCAGGGAGGACAGGGGAGAAGAGGCAGCCAACTGTTTCAAACAGTCCCATTAAAAAAATCAAGAGACATTAAAAATCTAATAAATTCAATGAACTGGTCAAAAGCTTTTGTTATTAATCAACATTGTAGATATTTTTTTGTTAAATTATAACAAAAGGTAAGCCTTTCTAATGTACAATAGTCTATAATCTAATGCTGATTGGTTAAAAAAAAACCCTAAGGGTAACATTTGGAATTTCTTTTTAAGAATTTCATCACAAAATGTGGGGTTTATAATCATATAATTCATAATAATGTAATATACAGTGGGTAACTGACAAATACTGATATAAAAAGTGTACGATTTTTATGAAAACATATTTTTCATAGAGGCACCACTCTTTTTCAATTGATTCTGTCCAAAACATTTAAAACATTGTATGGTAGCTAAAAAAGCAAGAACCAATTATGTCATTTTCTAATACTTTAATTCTAAGACAACTTTCAAGAAATAAATATCAATTAATAGACTTACGAAGAGCTTTTTGTTTGCTTACCATTTTTGTTTTCATGTAAAAATTTTCCATAATTTGCCTGCATTTTGCATGACACCTGACTTTATGAAAAAGGGACAATATTGTTAAAAACAACTGTTCTTGCACATCAGTTTTTGACTCTGTGTGATAAGTACAATTATAAAATATTGAAACAGCATCATTTTCCAGACATATGGAATCAGTAAATTGTTGAAGTGTAGGAACAGACATTGAAGTACACAACTTTCTGAACACTAACTCCAAGATCACAAAAAAATCTATAATATCTGATGATGGCTGCGTCAGAGCACCTCTAGATTTAACAGATACTAATTTGGTTGAACCATCTTTGTCGGTTAATCTATCTATGCATTGTTCAGTGTCATGTTGTGAACAAAACTTTTTTTTGCACCGAAATAGCACAAAGCCTGCAATGTAAGCTACAATATCTCTTTCATCAGATTTCAAAACCTTGCTACCTGCAGTATTACATTTTGCTGTTGCTTTACATTGTGGTTTGCTTATGATTTTCTCAGCTGTTTTAAGTGAAATAAATGCAGAAAGCTGGCGATGTTTGATAATTTTGAAAATTTCATCAATAAGTGAAGGCTGTTGAATCTGGTAGTTATGCCAGGCCTTTTCTTTGGCGGAAGACGAGAAGATTTCTGATTTAATAATGTTGTCTAGGGACTTTAAAGCTGGAACCAACTGGACAGCTGTAATTGTTATTGTATAAATCTCATTTTTAAAAGAATAAAATATTTATAATATATTTAAAATATTTAAATGAAATTGTTTAACCTCATCCTTTAATAAACAATTAATGAATTCAAGCATAACTTTCATATAGTTTATAGTTTTTATTATATATTATCAGTTCAATTGACAGCATCTTTGTCAAAAATTATTGATAGTATTTTAAAGTTTATATATAATAAATAAGTGACAATTACTGAGTTTCTCTTTGTTTAGTTATTGTATTAACAATGAAAATGAAGATGCAAATTGCAACATGTATAAACTCTTTTGTAACTTCAATGAATTAAAGCTGACATGAATTCATAATAGCATTAGGTCACCATATTAGTTTCGATTGCTCCTCTACTGCCATTGAGGTATATATACTATTCAAGAAAGTTACTGTCAATTGAAAACTAAATGATAGTAAATCCAAGAAAGTAACAATGTAACATCGTTTCCACGGTTTCTACAAAAATGTTCCATTTCTATAATCTATGTGATCATTGACATTGCTCGATCTGCAACAGTGCAAGGTTTTCACATGTGCATGTTTGGTGCTCTTGGACATATATAGGGGGTGTGAAGCGATGAACTGAACAATAGAAATCGACAACTTATATGGTGGTGGTCTGGAAATAATGCATATCTATTATGTAATGTCAGCTTTAACAATCAATATGTAACTTTTAAAAAGGATAAAGATTTTTTTTTTACTGTTCTAAAACAAACTTTGAAGATTGATTGGAAATTTTTGCCTTCACTTCTTGATGAAATAGAATTTAGTCCATTATTTAAGTACAAAACTGACTATCAAATTAAAGCCAAGCTCTGTACTGTTATCAGCTTTCACAGAAAAATAATTATAAAATGCATTAAGGCAAGCCATCAAAGAAAACAACAATAACAGCATAATGTAATATATCAACAACATTGCTTCAACTGGCTCTTTAGAAAATACATTACCATGCACGGACACGAGCATTTGTTTAATGTGCTCTGGCAACATCTCGTCACATTTTAGGTCATAAATGACACCCTCAATCAATGCCTCAGTAACGCTCTCCTCTGATTGATTTGTATTAACAACAGATAACTGTTCAGGTGGACCTTCGGCATCAAAATCCTTATCGCCAATTAAAAAACTTGGTTTTCAAAATACAAACCTGACACAATTTGAACAAGTACAATAACCTGTGTTTTCGATTGAAATAATCGATTAAAAAGGGTAATGGTAAAAATATCGTGGCTAAACGCGAAACAGTTATGGTTGATATAGCAGATTGATATGAAGTACTTACCTCAGCTTCGAACAACGCGCTCAAATCATGCAGATCTTCACTCTCTATGATGCTCGCCATGCTCTTTCCGATAACAGGAAGTTCGATGTATGCCTCCCGGTGAGGGCGCTGCGAAAACTAGAAGATAATTTGGCGCGAACGTGAGTCAGCGGTCCCTTCGTTATATGTCTATGGTTTACACAAGGGTGTGCAGTAAAACAAAAATCATGTTTCTATATAAACCGGGTTTTCGTCGGTCAAGCACGTGCTTTTGGAAACATGGAAAATGTTGAAGCTTTATATACTAGTTTTACATTATGTTTGATCAAATACCACTATTACCGGTATATTATAGTTATATAGATGTATATTATAAAGTTTTGGCTTTGGTTTTATTTTTAGGTGCATGTACATATTGATTTGAGATATAAATAGAATGATGATATACATATAACTCAAATGAAAGCCAGAATAAAATATATATACTAGTAATAGGCATACTATACTATAAATTACAGTGTCGTTTTGAATTATCAACACTGTATATAGCGAATTTTACGTCAGTTTTCGAGGAGGAATGGGGTTCTACTATAAAGCCATTTTTGTGCCGAGGAAACCAAGTTGGGAGTGAACATACTTAACAAAACAAATATCTATATGACAGATATATATTTGTTTCACAAAAAAATATAGGGAAATGAAATGTTCATTTCACCATCTTCGCTAGTCAAGGGTTTACGATTCACGCGGGGGGAGGGGGGTGATAAAGCGGGCCAGGAACCTTTTTGTTGTGTGACTATGGTTGATAATACGCTGATTGCTTTAAAAAGAATTACGCAGAATGCACTGAAGTTTTGAAGATCTTTCCCATAAATTAAATTCTTATGTAATGAAAACAATATTTGGTAATCAACAATGTAGTACTATCGAGATTATTTTGTTGGGTTTCAAGTTTTAAAGTTATAATTCTGGCCAGTGCGTTGTTCCGTAAGTATGAGTGTTAGTCAGCAATTAAAACTATTTTTAGTAAACCAGTTTGGCCAGTCGCGGAGTGTAGTGAACTCGTGCAGTCCCGGGCCAGATCTAGACAAGGAGTGACGTTCAAAATTGTACCAATGCATTTGTTCATAACTTTTGCCTTAGAAGCACATATACTGGGAAACTGGTAGCCTGACTGAATTAGTGAACTACTGTGAGTGAACTATTGGTAGTTTCGTGTTTCTCGATCCATTAGGTAAGCACATGTGTAATTTTCATTTTTAAAAGTTTTTATTCGTGAACAATCTCGATCTGAGCCCTGTGGAGTTCATTGTTTGGGTGGTTTAGACAAGGGTGAATTCAACTTCTTTCAAGATATTTTCACGTGTATATAGGTATAGAAATAGAAAAGAATATGGTTTATAGAAATAATTGTTCACTAAAACAAACTTGGTATCCATTCATACAAGACTCTTTTTGTCAACATAAGTCCAGAATTAGGAATTTTGACGAATGTAAGAAAGAAAAACTCCCCCATGGATACAGAAGAAAAGATGCCCGGATACGGCAATGAAGAAACTGGACAAGGTACGCAACAAAAATGGAAGTTTGGTTCATATGTCTAACATGTGCTACGTCTATCTTTTTCCTTTTTTTGTTATATAAATACCCTTTCTTTTGTTTGTTTTTTTTTAATTCGGACAATCTTCATCTCATGGTCTTCAGATAAAATATTAACTTTCTAGTTTGACGTAAATCGCGGAGGGCTAAAATGTAAAACAGGTGAAATTAAGTCAGAAGTACGTTGTTCCGTACAAACCGAACCATGGCCATGGCAAAGAATATAAACATTAGACTAAAACTGATATCTTGAGGGTGAGCACGTGATCACTGTTTCAAGTTGTTATTTAAGGAATAAGGAATCATTCTTTGAGTATAATGAGGTGATAATTTCGGTCGGGGCGTGGTCAAATCCAATAAAGCCCTAAGGGCTTTATGATAGATTTGACCACGCTCCAACCGAAATTATCTCTTCATAATATTCAAAGAATGATTCCTTATATTTATATTATTTCCAATTTGTACACTTAAAAACAACATTATTTAAGAATCACTGTTTTTTAGCCGGGCTCTGCTGAAAGCAGAGTCCTGGCTGTAGGCAGGCAAATCGCCAATGTTACTATAAATAGCACAACTTCAAAAGTAAACAAAAAACCAAACGGCGTCAAAGTAAAAGCTTCCGCTATACCAAATAGTTACACAAAGAGCCACGTTTGGCAAAAGTGTTGGCATTTTGTTTCTTTTTTTTTTAATTTCGCCAGAATTGTCTATCTTTTTTAGTTTTCTGATTAATAACGTGTTTTAAAAACAAGATTATGCATATTGGACACTTACAATGCGCATGAATTTCCATTAACTACTTTGCTGTGCGTTGAAGAAATGGGGATTGAATATATAACGCTTGTTGTAAAATTCAAGACAGCAACCGTTGAACTTTTTCTACTAGTCAGACATATTTTTGTTTATAGCCGCTTACAAAATTTAGTCGCTCTCTGACGCTTTGCCGACATTAAAAGCATGAGAGAGAGAGAGAGAGAGAGAGAGAGAGAGGAGAGAGAGATTTTCAGTTTTTACTACACAATATGCACAGACACACCAAAAGAGCCCGCCTTTCAGTACTTCGGTACTTTGATTTAATATAGCACATGCTATGTACATTTATTACTACGCGGCGCAGCCAATACCATTTTTCAGTCATGCTATAAGACACCCATTTTGTGTCACTCATGTTTTATGAAATCATTGGGTTTTAGGGTTCAAAATTGATTCGTAACGTTATCACAGACAAAGACAGTTAAAACTGTAAATATAATTTTTTAAAAACATCGTTAAATAATGTTTCTCAAAGCGTGGATGCATGGAGGGAGCGTATAAAAATACATGATGGAAAGGACGACACATTTATATTTTATGGATAAAATTTATGAATGCAAGATGTAAAATTTCTTTGGTACTTTTTAGATACTTCAAACGTGAAGACAATTTACAAAGGAAACACAGGAAAACCATCAACAAAGGGAGGAACCATTTATACACAGAAAACATCAGCACATTGAGGAACCATCAGCATATTGAGGAGCCATAAGCACACAGAGGAACTACCAGCATATTGAGGACCCATCAGCACATTGAAAAACCATCAGCACATTGAGAAACCATAATTATATTGAGAAACCATCAGCACATTGAGAAGCCATAAGCACATGACAAACCATCAGCTTATCGAGGAACTATGAGCACTGAGGAACCATTAACAGAGGAAAACTAAAACCCAGAGGAATACCAGCACATTGAGGAACTATCAGCACAGAGGAACCATAAGCACAGAGGAACCATTAGCAGAGAGGAACCATCAGCATATTGAGGAACCAGCAGCACAGAGGAACCATCAACACAGAGGAACCATCAGCACTTAGAGGAACAGCATATTGAGGAACCATTAGTACAGAGGAACCATAAAACCCAGAGGAGTACCAGCAAATTGAGGAACTATCAGCACAGAAGAACCGTCAGCACTTAGAGGAACAGCACATTGAGGAACCATTAGCACAGAGGACCCATAAAACCAAAGGACCGCCAGCAGATTTAGAAATCATCAGCACAAAGGAACCATAAGCATATTGAGAAATCATCAGCATTTTGAGGAACTATCAGTACTGAGGAACCATTAGCAGAGAGAAACCATAAAACCCAAGGGAATACCAGCATATTGAGGAACAATCAGCACGGAGGAACCATTAGCAGAGAGGAGCCATCATCTTATTGAGAAACCAGCAGCACATTGAGGAACCATCAGCACACAGAGAAACCATCAGCACACAGAAGAACTATCAGCACACAGAGAAACCATCAGCATATTGAGGAGCCTTCAGCACACAGAGGAACTACCAGCATATTGAGGAGCCTTCAGCACATTTAAGAGCCATCATCACACAGAGGAACCACCACAAACAGAGGAGCCATTACAAACAGAGGAATTACCAGGACATAGAAGAACCATTAGCTTAAAAAGGAACCAATAGCAATTTAGCATGGGTAGAAATCATCAGCAAATTGAGGAACTGTTAGCACAGCAAGGAACCATCAGCACATTGATGAGCCATCAGCACACAAAAGAACTGCCAGCACACAATGGAACCATCAGCACACAGAAGAACCAAAAACACAGAAAGGATCTACCAACACACAGAGGACCCATCAGCATGTAACCAAACACAGGGAAGCCCTTCGTCAGAAAACATGGTAATTGTCAGCTAAAATCATAAGTTCTTGAAGGTAACTGCTAAAGCAAAGGTAAAACAGTAAATATTCAGCATAAGAAAAGGTATGTCATTTTCCCTAATGATTGTATTGATTTGTCTTTTGAATTCTTGCATGTGTTTTTCATCCTAAGATTTATTGTGTGCAGCTGTGTTTTGTTTTCTCTCTCTCTCTCTCTCTCTCTCTCTCTCTCTGTTTGCATTGTTATATTGTTGTGTGTGATACACATATCGTTTTGTTGTTTGTGTGTTGTATTTTGGGGGGCTGTTCTTTGGTTTTTGTGTCGGTGGAGGCAGCAGTATGTATGGTACACAGGTGACACAGATGTCAGATGTAGCAGTCTTTGGAAATGTAAGGAATTCCACCATGTAAGTCTTAAGTAGGCTGGATCAACTAATTAACCATCTACCTTAAAATTTTGGAAACTGATGACATTTTAACCATAAACTATTATCCAGTAAAGAAGAATTCCTAGTATTTTAATTACCATTAAAATTTGAATATTTTCCTATATCCTTATACAACGCTCTCCTTCTTTATGAATTCTAAAATATTGTCTAAACATAGCCATGACTATCCAGCATTTTAAAGATGTATGCAAAGCCAGCAACAGATGAAGACAAAGTCTTCACTTTCCTCTTCATTGGTTTGTATTTAAAAATAATGTTTGACATTTTTTGTGCAGTTTATATTTGTAATGTATATTGGGATTATATTTGTAATGTATATTGGGATTATAAGATTGACATGACTTGTATTGTTTTTTCTTTAAAAAAAATTTAATGTGTTTTTTCTCATGTTCAATGGTGGCGGAGATTGAGATTTACAGTAATTAATCATCTACTGGGTATTTAGCATTAATTTAATTAATTTTGTTGTATGAAGTGAGATGTTTTTAATTTTAAATATTGTTGTATGTGATTGGGATATGCAAGGTATGTATTTCTGTTGTTTTTGATGAATTCTATTCTACTAGTCCTGCCCTCTTCCTGGTAAGGTGCAAGAAGGCAATAGCAGCTAACAGAGAGAAAGACATTTTATGGTTAATATTTGTCTGTTGTACTGTTTTGAGGTATGTATTTCAGTTGTGTATTGTATGTTTTTAATGCGCATGCTGAATTTTTATCCAATTAATTTCATTGTATTCTTGAACATTTTTTTTGCATTGTTTTTATCTCTAAGGCATAAGGTATGTATTCTGTTTGCTTAATATGGTTTTTGCTTGTTACATCGTGTGATGATTTAGATGAGATGTCTTATATGCTGCAATTTCTTTTTGCCAATGGGTATTTCTAATATTTGTGCTGATTTTTTATTTCATTCCTATTCTATTATTCTGCCAAGTTGCAGTGGATGCAGCATCTACAGAGGCCAGTGAAGTCTGCCGGACACCAGAAAAGTGTATATTTACATAAAAATCCTTTGTGAATGAATTTGTGAGTATAGTCCACTTTCTAGGACATCATTTGTAATCATGCACCATGATGGTTCCTTGGAAATAGTCAAGTTTAACTGTTTTTGTTGATATATTTATTTAGCTTAAATTCTTTTTGTACACAATATTGTTTTGTAAAGCCAGCAAGTACAAAGATTTTAAGTACCTCCAGAGTAGGTTTTTTGGTTATAAAACAGATTGTTCAATTTATTTCTGTATAAATGACGAGCATAGTCACTCAGTTCCAAGTACTAGTAGTAGTGGTTTTAACACCTTATTTTTGTTCAGGAACCACCATTCTAAGACCAAACCACTGGATCAGACACTGCCAACTCGGGTCTTACTTTGGATGATGATCAAATGTCTTGAAAACAAAGAGGGGGCCAACGTTGGAGTTTAGAACTCAGAAGAAGGAGGTTCATCCATGTTTTGTGCAATGTGCTTAATTTGTTGCTTTGCTTTTTTTGGAATACTTTCAGGTTGCCCCCACAGATATTTTTGTTGGCAAATTGTTTTTATTAAATCTTTTTGCAATAAAATTTCTGTGGAGGTTGTAATTCAACTTCTGGGCTGAGTGTACACAGAGAGGATCAAGGATTTATTTTAGTTCACCTACAGTGGTTTGCCTAGTAAATGAACTTCTGTATTGCTAACTGTGTTTGACCATCATTGTTGAAAAACTTTTGAGCCTTTTCCAAAACTTGGTGTGTAACATCAGGTGGAAACTGGAAACTGGAAACTAAATAGATATTTGTGAACAAAAGACTCAGAATTTTGATAAGAACTGTAAAATTAATGCAATCTTTCAAAATCAGCTTCTTGTCTTATTGAAAGTAAATGGATATGATATGCAAGAGTGCCTCTACCAAAATTGTTTTAATTAATACATGATCCTTGGTCAGGACTGAGGACTTAATTGAATACAAATATGCTCAAATTTTTACAAATCTTTTTCCTTAGCTTGTACAAATATTGCAAGGTTATGATAAGCAAAGGAGCCTCTACTTAAATTGTGAATTTTGTAACACTTAAATGGTGTATTAATCATATTAAAAAAAGCATAATATCCTACTCCAAATATAAGCAAATGAATGTATTGGGGATGATTTGGACAAAATTAATACTAACATCATATTTCAAGTTAAGTTTCTAATATTTTATTGACCTTTTGTTATGCAGTGAATGCAGGAGTATATAGATGCAAGTTTTATATCAACTTTTGGGTAAATGATTGCTGGAAAATTTACTGTAAATATTTAATAGTGTGTACAATATTTTTGGCTGAAAATGATTTTTTACTAAGTTAATTAGCATGGATCTGATTTAGCATATTTGAATGTTCCTATTTTTTTAGATTGCATTTTATAGCAATGTACATGATTTAGCAGAAACAGCTTTCCTGCAAAAATGCTAAATAGAATATGCAGTCACATGTAATACATTTAAAGCAAAACATCAAACTGGGAAATGGGGATGTTTTAGTGTTGCCAGTTATCAACAAAAGTGAGTCCGGCATACACTCCAGATCTTAAATACAAACTAGACAACATAACAATATTGAGACAACATACCATCAAATATAAATAGACATTTTATTTACAAAATGTATGGATACATACATATATATCACAGATTTCACAAGGTTTGGACGGCTGAAATCATAAGTTGGAGCACTCTTTTTAAAAGTTTTGCACTCATTTCTGTATTTGAATCAAGTTATCATAAATTTTCAATAAGATATTCAGACTCTCTATCTCAAAAGTTCCACACTAAAAGTTTTCTTCAAGCATTCCATCAATTTTTCAAAACAACTTGTAACAAACATTCTCTTTATCAGGTTTCTTTCAAGACAGAAAATTAAAAGGTATTGAGGTTTGATATAGTTACTGTGCACAGATATTCACTGATGAGGTGTAAACAGAGAAAATTCAGAATAATAATTTTGTTCACTTCAGAAGAAGATCTGGGTCTGTAACAATATTGGACAGGGTGGTATTTCGTGTCTGAATCTTGGATCCTAAACGGTTGTATTTCTTGGTCATAAAATATTCTAACTCCTCTTCTCTTTTTTCTCTGCAAAAATAAAAAAAACATGTTTTTAAGAAAGATGAAAATTAATAGGGAAAATTTGTATGTATGTTCAATGCTCCTGAATGATTAACTCCCTTCCATCCACAAAAAAACCTCCTCTTAAAATTATTAAACCAAAACCACATTACACACATTTGATATTTCAACTTTGACAGTTTGAAAGAAAAATTAAAATGACACATATAATTACTACATTATAAATCCCAGCTAAAATGCCATTCCTAATGAAAAAATCACATAAAAAACAAGGAAGAGAACAGCTAGTATAAAGACTGACAGCTAGTTTAATTCATTGGTGCACATTATGTTAACATACCTTGGTACTGGACCATATGTAGACACAGGTATATTGGTGGATGGTAGCTTATTTCCATGAGGGAAAGAATCTCTGAATAGCAAAAAAATATATATATATTCTTATGGAAAACCTCCATAATAATCCTAGTTGCTTGTAACATGCAATTTGATTGACTGGAGCAAACTCAACTATGTTTGAATAATTATGATAAAAAAAACTACTAACAAGAAAACAACCTCATATACTGAAACTCAAATTCACACTACGTGATTCTGTTCCATACTTACGGTGCTATTTTTTCCTCAGTTGGAACCTTGGGGTCAATAATTGAAAACTGGGCAGCCACCATATCAGGGGTCAAGGTCATTTCTACACTTTGTGTGAAGTTCTCATGGTCTTCACTGTAAAACAAAATTTCAACTTCAGATATAAACCACATCTCTCTTCATATGTCTACTTCTTTTTATAACAGTAAAAAAAATCAATGGTGACTAGGGCAGGGTTGGAGTATTGCCAAATGCTTGTTCTCAAAGTAATGCTAGTAATGTGTAGTGCAACAAATTTAGCATTACAAGTAATGGCAAAGTAATGCATTACTTAACATTGTAATTCGCCCAAAGCCTGGACCAGCAGGTGGTAATTTGTATAATAGGAAAAGCATCAAGGTCATAAACATGGTCAGGAATTAGGCAAAAATTTATACAAATTTTTACTATACTCCTCAATGACTTGATAGGAATTGTAAAGATTCTTGATTGAAACTTGCTCTACAATGTTTGACTGATAAGGAATTCGAACAGATTCTTGGCTGACAGAATTTAGTACAATCACTTACTCTTCAATGTTTTGCCTGTCATCCTCTGGTAACTGATCAAGAAGAACGGGGACTTCCTCTGGGAGAAGGTCACTGCCAAACTGGTCATCCCTGGAAACAAAGAAAAACAGCCATTTTAAGCATATAAAATTGTTCTTTAAACAGAGTACCGGTACAAATAATAGAATACTGTAATTTGTAAAAAAACTTCTATACATTTACAAAAGTATTGTATGCCCCAGAGTATAGGTCATGAATAACCTTAACCTCAATTATGAAGTCTCTTTGTCTTGTGAAAATAGGAGGAAGATTTTCAGTAGTAGACAGACAGAAAACAATACAAGTATACATTCATCATCTTAATTTTCCGAGAAATAATAGTTAAACGCACTATAACAAAGTGCCAGGGACGGGCGATTTTGCTTTGTTATATGCAAAATTCATTATAATCATGAAGTTTACAACATGTAATATAGTCACTGAGATGAGAATCACTTCACTGTAAGAGTCAATTCATTATAAGCATGTTCTTTATAACCGTGATTAACTGTAATTTGAATTAGGCATCGGAAATAAGTCAAACTTCACCAGAAGTGGGTCAGACTCACCATCGAGGGACCCACACACTGGTCAGGGTGGGGGTGTTGGCCAGGGAGGTCAGGCCCTGGGAGGGGAACTTCTTCCATCCCATAATGCCCCTGATTGTGTCCTGTATAACAAATGGAACAATGATTAAAGTTTATACATTGAAGTGCTGAAATTTTTGGTCTTTCATTTTTAAAGAAAAAAAAATTGATTTTACCATTCTCAAATTTGGAAAAGGAGATTACAGATTTAATTCATTTTCCCATGAAATTAAGACCAAGTACACTTTAGAAATGAAATTGTCTACATGAGTTTCATAGTCACATAAGTAGATTTCAGCAATGATATTCACCTCTCTATCCAGGTACCGCCTCTGGGTGGCGGAGTGGGGATTAGTGGCATGGTCCTTCTTGAAGTAGGTAGGTATAGGACACAGGTGGAAGTCTGAGTCTGTCTCCGAGTAAGGGACCGGGGCCTGGAACACCTGTAGCCCTGGGGCGGGGTTCTGTAAGAGAAATCATTGTGTAACGTCTCTGGACAAAGTTTGAGGGATATCACAGTGTGTAAGGGTGTATGGTCTCTGAACAATTTTGGAGTGTTTTTCCAGTCCTGTATGCCAGTTTTTGAAGGATCCAATTTCTATATGCCACATTTTGCAAATTCACAAATTCAACCATACACACTTTTATAAATGAAGAACATGGATAAATTAATAAATCCATATTATCTAGTCTCTGCATGAATGTATGTGCCAATTTTGATGAGCCATACACTGAGCAATCTCATTGACTTGCATATATATATTGGTTGACATCTCAAAAAGGGTTATAAATATGTAAACTGAACTTTTTATTTATTTTACGTGAATACATGGATAGATGGATATTCTATTGACTGACTTACAAATATATGGAGGCACAGTTATTTCAACGACTGACTTAATAACAAATATATGGAAAGATGGTTATTCCACTGACTTACAAATATATGGAGGGACGGATATTCTATTGGTTGGAACAGAGCCTTTGGTGGTGTCAGTGCCACCACTTGCTGGGTCTTCTTCACGGCGGACCCCTCCCGAACCACTTCCTGTGTGGCATCTTCCACTGCCGCAGCTTCTGTGGGGGGAGCCTCTATTTCCTCCACTGGCACAGAAATCCTGATACTCTCATCCTGTTTAAAAACATGTCAGGTTGAATATGCGTAAAAAAGTGTAATATTTACAGTGTAAATGACTTCAAGAAAAAAATACAATTATAGTACTGTACAAAAATGCTGACAAATATTCGCTATACAGAGATATTTGCGTTGGCAAACAAAGAATAGTTGCTTGAAAATTATCTGATCATATAACTGAAACACCTTGGATCATAAGGAAAAGGATGTTGAGAGAGAGAGAGAGAGAGACAGAGAAAGATAGAGAGAAAGAGGTACATACCTCAGCCCCTGTCCTGAGAGGGCGTGGCAGCTTGGGAGCCACATATCCCCGCGAGGCTTCATGCACAAGGTGTTTGTCATAACCTAGTAACGAATAATGCTTGGGGACTTTGAGACCAAAGAAGGGCACTTTCCTCTTGACCACAACCTCTGAGGGTTTGTACGGGACTTTACCGAGAGCATCAGGGGCCTAAATGAAAGAAGAACAAAATCATCAATACATTTTTTGGAGAAAATTGATAAACTGTTTGAAATTCTTATTAGGAGTGCAGTCCTTCAGTGCTTTTTTATTCTTTAAAAATGAAAAATATATCTCGCACATTATTTAAAGCATCTTTAATGTCATGAATTAAAATTAAAAAAAAAAAAAATTGTTTCATACATCTAGAATTTTGTATAAAAAGAGAAAATAAGTCTCTCACCATATCGTCTTTGACATTTGGAGGGACATAGATTGGGAAGGTGAATTTCTTGATTTTATCGGCAGTGATCTGGATCTCGTGAGGGATCAACTCCATCTCCTCTTCCTTTTCTTTCTTTTCCAACAGGGCTGTAAAATTAATGATTTAACATAGATTCCAACATTTTACATGCGACAAAGCACCCCAAGACATCATAAAAAGAGTGGCTATGTAGAGAAAATATTTCTTAATATTCAAGACAAATGTATAAATTTTATAATTAAAAAAGTACTTTACTTAAACAATGGTTGTAAAAACATATCAACTCTAAAACAACTGGGGCACCTTTTGAAAGGTTAAAATTTAGACAGCAACCTTTAGCCCACTTTTGTTTTGACTCCCTTCCACCTTTTTTTTTTTATATCTAATGATACACTGCCCCCTTGAGTGCCTCAATTCTCACCTGTCCTTGTCTCCACATTCCTTTCCTGTTCCAGAATGTCCTGGACGACCTTCTTCAGGACCTTGACCTTCCAGTTGGCTCTCATATGTATAACCACCTATAACATATGATAAAAGAATTCAATTAACATGACACTTTTACTTCCGATCTACATGTACCGAACTACAGTCTAGATTGAAATACAGGTAAATGTTGCCAGTTTACTGACAAGTCTCATAAATTTTAAGAGAAATAATTATCAAATTCTATAACAAACAGAAAATTTGAGATGGGAAATAACAAGTTCTCTAATAATCTATTTTAACAGGTACTCCACAATTTTTTTTACAGGTATTCTAGACATCTATTTAAACAGGTACTCTAGAAACCTATTTTGACAGGTATTCTAGACATATTTTTTACAGGTACCCTCAGACATCTTTTGTTTACCTTTCTGGCAGCTTGAGCAAATTTTCCAAGTGCAGCATGCCGAGTGGCCCAGAGATCATTACTGTACGTATCAAACATGGCCGTCTCTGGGGCTAAATCTGTGTGGTCACGAAACGTACGTCGAAACGTACATTTGGTTTCTGTCCGCTTGTATTCCTCATCTATCACAGGGTCTCCCCTTTTATCATACTGCAAAAATAGAGAATTGATTATAAACAAGCTCACAAAATAGAAACTGTATACTGTTTGCTGTTTTTTTTTATTACTGAAAAGATAATCAGCAAATTATTGTCTAGACATAAAACTCATTACTTTTTTTTTTTGGATGACATATATATTTTAACAAATCATAAAAGTTTATCCTATAAAATATACCCTGAGGTTGTTTTCGAAGTACTCAAATAAATTTTTTGTTGTTTTCTTCAATCAAGAAACATTAGGAATGACATACCGGCATATTAAACGAGAAAACAATTTGAACAAAGAATAAAACTCAACTTCAAAATTTCACAAAATATTCTGAACAAAAATGTGATATTAATAATTTGGTACAGACAAAATGTTGTTGGATCTGAAACATCACTTTGCTAGATAACTGAAACATCACATTTTCCAGATTAACAAAATTTTCCCAAGAATAACTTTCAATCTTACATCAGGATCAGAAATTAGTCTGGAAACCTGTATATTAAAGAATAAGTTTTCATCCTGTCATGTTGTTCTTATATAATGTCAGAGACAAAACATTTTTAATAAAATTAAATATTGGTATCTCAAACATTTAAAACTGGTATCTTGGTTTCAAACCATGTTTTCATCAAAGCAAATTGGCAGTCCCAAACACTGTATCTTAAAGTTAATTAATCTTAATAATCTCAAACTTTTTTCTCAGCCCCTGCAAGATTAGCACTAGGAGATTAGACCACATATACATGTACATATCATAACAGGCAATTTTTTATTTTCTTAAAATTAATGGAGTTCAAAAGAAAAATATAAATCATAGTATCAAATGAATTGAGATATTGTGGGTAAAATATGTAAAGAGACACTGATTTCGACATCCTGTTGATTGATATATGTATAAAGGCATCTAAGGCTGCTGAGATACCCAGCTTCAACTGAATGTATGTTTATGTTAACGCATGCACACAATAAAATTAACGTTTTTAGGTGTCCGAGATATGAATATAGTAAATTATGCAATCCCCTATTAAAGATGGCCATGCCTGTACCCTGTAGTTTTCTATTTCTGTAAACTTGACTCAATCCTTACTTTGTATTCCTTCCAGGCCTGATCTCGGTCCTCCAGGATCTGGGCTCGGTCCGAGTTTGTGATCTGATCGTCCCCGAGTTTGACCTGCCATCGAAGTTGGTTCTGTCGTTCCTCATAGACGTTCTGTCTCACTTTGTGCTCAAACATGGCTTCCTGATGCAATCAACAGATACAACAAAATAAAGGTGTTTTTTTGCAAAATATAAAATTTCTTAAACATACAGGAACCATTTAGTGTAATATGCAGTAGAAACCCAAACTTTTAGTAAGAAATCTGCAGAAGGAAATCAGTCCTAATACAGAATAAGAATTAAAAAACTAATACATGTACTAGAATTTTGATAACTTACGTTGATAAAGATATGATGCAATACAGACAATAAATCTACAATTTGGGTCTACTTTTTTTTATACTTTTAAAAAGATCATTAATAATAAATAATTGGCAAAGCTCAACCTTGGAAGTTAATTCTTATGTGGAAGAAATGTAAACATTCATAAAATCATCTTTTGAGTAAATAATAGAACACTAACCTTCATCTGGCGAGTGGCTGGCTTATTGGTCTGTTTTTGTGCCAACACAGCTGTTTTGAAAATAAAAAAATCCATGAAATTTGATAATGGAACACACTGAAATTTCCCGTCCTCTCTCAGTGGAAAAATTCAAAGTAAAGACAGGACTTTGCAGCACTTACTATCCCGGAGATCCTTGGCTCGGAGCTTCCCGGGCTCCTGGTTCAGAACTTGTGCCACAGCAAATGGGGTGTTCAGTTTGGGAGGAAATCTCACACCATTGTACTCTACTTCCTGAATCTAGTGAAATAAATTTACAGATATAACTTTGAAAATATATATACCTTTTCATTTTATTTTAACATTTTCTCTGATATTTTTTGTCCTATATTTCTTTTTTATAGTATATATACCAAAATCCTTTATATTTACTCTTGTCATTCTAATATTTTCACTTCTGTTCTCTCTCTTTACTCTGTTTCTTTCGTCTAAGCTTACTAACATTAACAAACATTACTAGGTAAAACCATAATCCTCATTAAAGCTGAACACCGCTCGTAAATAGGCACTGTCCGCCATATTTCTCTTTAATCACTGCTGTCCCTACAACCCCTATATAAGGGACAGACCTCTACACAGTTCAAAGTACTTCGCTGTAGAGGTCTCACCTGTGTGGACGTACATTTTGCCTCGCCGTGTTACTCGGTCGCGATGAAATTATCAAATTTTACGCACCCAGGAGAATACTAACATCAAATAAATTGGTCAATGCATTATTTACGAACAGAAAATGAACATAAGATAAGAAAAAATGCATAAAATCTAAAGACCACGAAAGGAATACTACATGTCGGCCACGAGTTTCAGGTGTGCAATCGGGTGTAACGAAATCGAAGGGTTTATATACCAGGTATCTGTGTGACGGTGCCTATATACGAGCGGTGTTCAGCTTTAAGTGCTCCTTCTTCAATAGTCTAAGAATAAGGGCATTCAGATTAACAAAAAGTTTTAATTTTTTTTTCACTGTTACATTACAAAGAAATTTTCTATGCAATTTTTCTTTTCCTTCCATTGAAATTAAAAATCGCACTTATAAGAAAATAAAAAATAAATCACAATTTTTACATATATTTTCAAAACACAAGGGCATGTATCATGATCATTCAGAAATACATGTATATAAATGATATAGATATCATTTTCACAATGCTTTACAAAAGCTAAATAATTCCCCAATAATGTGCATCTTCTATACCTGTGGAGTTTGCTGCTTTGTAGCTCTGGGTTTGATCTTGAAGGCCAGCTTCCTCTTCTCCCGTGACCTGTCCAGCGGAGAAAGACAACGAGGGTCAAGGACGTTGTCATCAATTTCCTGATTCTGCATGGAGATATCTCTACAAACGACATCATACATACATACATTAATATTTTGTTATAAATAATAGTCAAAGAAAGAAGAAGTGAGAAAGTCAAATATTGGGAATACATTGTAGTATGCAAAGCAATTCTCAAAAAGGGTGATTGAAGAAGAATGTACTGTACTGTAGAAATATTTGAATCCCTTAAATGGAAAAAGTTTATAATTTTCTATCCAATTTTGTGACTTACTTCAGCAGTCCAGGGGTAGAGACTCCTGTAAATGTGCACACAATGGGCTGAGAGTTAAACTGAGAAATGGTCAGCTGGATCTTCATGAGAGCTGTCTGGAACTCCAGGGGAGCAAACGTTACAGAGACCTCTGTTTGTCCGTGAGCCGGAATTATTCCTGTCAAATCAAGGATTGTTTAATCAAATGTACAGAATCTAAAAGGATTGATTTAAGCAATAAGATTTCTGACCGTACTTGCACTTGAAATTAAATAAAATAAAGTTGAAGGAAAGTTGTATACATGTGTGTATTATTTGGTATTTTGACTATTTGAAAGCTGATTTTATTAGCAATGAATATAATAAATTCCATCAAAATTTTTTGAATTATATATGTCAATTATATGGCTTACCATTCATTGGGTGCACTGTAAAAGAAGGGTGGGGTTGTACATAGATAAGCTGGTACTCAAAATCAACTGGTCCCTCACACCTCAAGGGGAATAACTGTGTCATTCTAGAAAAAAATTAATCATCATAAAATCAGACAGAATAGAGGCATTTGTAAATAAATTTGAAGTACTTATAAGATTAAGTAATAAATCAAGTTTCACCATTTTATTTAGCTTCATTGAAGGGGAAAAAACAAGAATGTAATCCAGTAGCAGAGATAAAGAATTAAAATTGAGGAAACAGTAAGAAAACATTGGATATAAAGAGGGAAGACAGAAAAATTAACAGAGAAAGAGAGAGAGAGAGATCTCCTGTTAATAATTGTTTTAATATGTGGCAGGATTCCCCTAGGGAGTGGAGATAAAGGAAAACTTACTTGTGTCCCACAGGCACCGGCGGGAAACTGAACTGTGTGGGGAAGTCCTTGGTACTCATCACAGGGTAGGCATGAATCGGAATCACCAGATTCTCCTCCCCCTGAAAAATAATAACCAGGAGTGAAATATTGCATTCAAATCTAAAGCTATGTTTCCTTCTTTTTCCTGGATAGGGTCTTCAAGGTGAACACAAAGGAATAAATTTTTTAAGATTTCAGATGTCTGAATATTACATACGATGCATAGCCACGAAACTCCTGGATTTTGAGATACGAGAGTTATAACTCAAGAAAATAAATTGGTCCAAGTTATATTGATACTTACTGGACAGTTGATTCTAATACTATCATAGTAATATCTCCACTCATCGGGACTAAACTCTATCGTACAATCAATGGTTAGCCCGGGCACCAAGCGCTCCTGAAGAGGAAAAAGAACAGATGTTAAGATGTTAAAAACACATTTTGAAAAACATTCAAAGTTGTTAAATATCTCTGACTTGATAATATATATTCAAAAGATGCACAAATTGTCAAATCTTTGACAAAAATTGTACCAAATTCAAGTAATTACCCCCCCCCCCCCCCCCATTTCAGACTAGTGTCTTGGAAACTGCTGAGCATAGGAATTCAATCTACGACTCTTACCGTTTTCTTGTATTTGATATAGAAGTACTTCGTTTGTGGGGGAATGATATGCATATTAATAACTTCGGTGGAGGCATTGACAATCTGCAGGGATTGTACATGTTTCTTATCCACCTCAAAACCTCCAAAGTGTATGATTGCAGGTTTAGCCAGGACCATCGCATTTTGAGAAACTTTGGAGTATATTTCTGAAAAGAAAATAATAAGATTTAAAAAATTTATTTCATATCATATCATATTTTTGATACATAACTTCACTTTGTAACATCTTATCTGATAAGCGCAACATGATGATTATGTATTTAAAGAACTGAGCTTGGGTCTCATCTTATATAATTTAAAAAAAAACAACAATATGCGTGCTAAGCCTATCTTATATGATAAATTACAACAAACTGTACACATGCTTAATGGTTGCAACACTGAGTGTATAATAAAATGAGCATTGTTGTTGTTGGGTATTTTGACAGTTTAGTTATCAATAAAATAAACTTCAAAAAATTGTAAGTTCAATTCATTTTATGAAAACCTAATTACTTGTTTCAAGAAGGTGATTAGGTACAGTCTTCTCTCTTCGGGGCTCTACCAGTTGCATAGTTTCCACAAGTGGCAATTCTTTAGAGCCCTCGTGTAGCCCTATAGGACCCGATATGGTCCGGCTTAGAGCAGTCACCGAAGGCATGATTTTTTTTGTTTCTTCTGTCCACTGAAACAATAGTTAAATGCAGCGGCTACATCTTACGACGAAAATTATTTGTTTACATCTTCGTTTTTCGCAAGGTGTCCGCCATGTTGTTTATGGCAATCTAAAAAAACCTTCCGCTTAAAAAGAGTTCTAGACTTAATGCCAATTATTTTCCTCGTGAAAGTCAAAAAGATAAACTGCATATATATTTTATTGCAAACAACATTGTTAAAAGTTGGAGAAAATATAATGGCTGCATAAATATTCTGTTTTTATAGATTTTTAAATACGGAACTACTTTCTAAGAAGTAACCATCTCCAAGGAGATAAATACGCTTAAAGAGTTATCGTCCCTAAAAATTAATCTTCTGTGCAGTGGAAATAAAAATTCTCATGTCAAAGATGGCGGGAAGAAAAGTTTGTTGACACGAAAATCTTATTCCGGGGGTAGTGTATTTTTCTCTATTTATTAAGTTTTGTTTCGACATTGTTAAAATAAAACAGAGGGTTATATCTGTCTACACTGCTCATGTCAGTTGACGATTATAGCATTAGAAGTGACAATTCTAATATCATACATAGTACATATTCGTATAGGATAGTGGTATGATATATGTATAGTAGTCTGCTTAGTGTGAGCACCAAAACCAGAAGACCCCTCTGCAGGGGATTCAATCTAGGTCATTTGGTATACAAATCCACTAAATCCAGTACTCTACCAATCGAGCTAAAGGGTTAACCCACTACTGGCAGTAGGCAAAGGTTGTAAGGATGCTAGGTACCTGACTCTGCCACATTATCCGCCTTCTAGAAAAGAGTCATCATTGAATTATTATCTCAGGAGTGCCGAAATTTGGGGGGGGGGGGGAAGTTTTGAAGACTCTCTCATTCACACTCAGGAGAATACCCAGGTCCTTACCATGCTTACAGGGATACCAAATGTTACCTGTAGACACCTATTGCTTCTGCTTGGGTTTGAACCCAGATCCTTTGACATACAAATTCAGCACTCTACAGATCAAGCTATAGGATTAATTAAATTAAAAATGAAAGGAGAGGGGTATAGGGGATAATGCTCATAACAATTAAACTAAACATTAATTCCACTGTACATCGCTTCAAACTCTTAAAACTTTGGTATAAACCATGATAATTCATTAAATATTTTGGGAACATTTCTAATATGCCTATAAATATTGTGCCAGTATAATAATAATATAATAATAATAATAGTTTATTTCCAATTTTGGGCCCAGAGGGCATACAAGATTACAGATATTAGATAGAAATGCCTAAATAATAGATTCAACATATAAAAATAGTCCATACACATATTGTGCCAGTATATGTACTACTAAATTGGAGGGGGGGGGGGGGGGTTGAAGAAGTTCTCATTCACACTCAGGAGAATTCTTTTTTTCATATACACAGTTGTATATTAGGATTTAATTTTTTTATAAATGTTAAGTAAACAAAATTGTGAAAGTCGAAAGAAAAAAATTCATGATGTTTTGCAAATTACTTTAAAAAACTAGCCATTTAAATTAGAATTTAAGAAAGAATTAAAGCAGGTGTACAAAATTAAGAAAATAGATTATTCTGTACATGTATTTTTTTGTAATTGATATTCATCTACTATTTTTCATTGTTATATTAGTCTTTATATTAATGCTCCCCTTTGAAGAAGGGAGGGCATATTGCTTTGCTGCTGTCTATGTGTCAGACTATCAACAGTTTTCGTTCATTTTCTTCGCAGAGGTTGCACATATTGATTGAAATGAAATTTGGTATAAAGATTTATCATAATAATTTATAAGTCAAGTTTGATATTGTATACAATTTAGCAATTTTGACAGAGTTATGCCCCTTGTACTAAGTAAAAAATTCTTATTATTTGCAGTTTCCGTTCAATTTCTTTGCAGAGGTTGCACTTACTGATATGAAATTTGGTATACAGATTTATCTTTATGATATCTAGATTAACTTTTATTTGATCGAGCAATTTTCGACAGAAAAATTTCAATTATTTGCAGTTTCTGTTCTTATTCTTCTCAGATGTCTCTAAGGAATGGGGGCATTTATGTTTCACAAATATCTCTTGTTTTCTTTTTAGATTAGTTTTTTTGTTGTCTTACCATAATATAAGGAGTGTTTTGCAATATTTTTAATACGTAAATCATAATATGTGATTGTATCACTCAGGCTTTTAAAAACTGCTGTTTTGCATTGAAATGGCTTAAAAATGAAAAATTTTGAAAGTTCTAAATGTTACTAATGTCAAGAATTTTATAAATGGGTTTATTTGATTATTTGTGCTTTACAATAATAGATTTTAAAAATTTTCAAGTTAACATGGTTAAAGATTTCTCAAATGTTGTTTGCAATTTACTGTGATTACAAATGCCATGTAATTACATAATGCTCTTTACAGGCAGGTAAAAGCCTAACAAAAAAGTGTCATGGCTGCCCAGCCTGGTACAATAAAACGCCTTGATGAAGTGGTGGTCAACCGCATTGCTGCCGGAGAAGTCATCCAGCGGCCGGCCAACGCCCTGAAGGAAATGATAGAAAACAGGTGAGAACTGATAGGGCAAACACATTAACATGAACGGGTTGACTTGTTACCACGTAACTCTTAAAGCCCGTATCTTTTCAATCTAATTAAAATAAGAACTTCCATCTGCTCCCCAGTTTCGATACGCTGCGTCACTTGCGTGATACGTCACAGGGACATATTAATACGAGAGCCTGAAGGATCTAATTTTAATTAGATTGAAATCTTTTTGAACTGATAGGGAAAAACACCTGAGGTGTGTTAAGTAGAGTAGGCACTTGTGAGTGCTTACCAAATTTACTTGAAAAACCAATTTTGGCAAGTGCTTGTGAGCGATTGTGCTGCAGGCCTCTCAGTTTGGTTTTTCTTTTTGATTACTTAATGCCAAACTCTCTGTGGCACCATCCAAGGAATTCTTCGTTAAGACTCCTTTTTAGAGTCGTAATATTTAAAGAGAAACCCACTTTAGAAGTTTGTTATAAGGTTTATAATACATATCAAGTACCTTAAGGTAATAAGATATAACATACAATTTTATGTTAATAGTTTGGATGCCAAGTCCTCTAACATTCAGGTCACTGTCAAACAAGGTGGCCTGAAGCTGCTACAGATTCAGGATAACGGCACAGGGATCAGGGTGAGTGTTACTTTAAATAGACACAATAACCGGTCAATTGGTGCTAAAAATACCCACAGTTATCAGGTCAAGTGATTCTAAAAATAAACACTGATAAGGCCAAATGAAACTAAAATTAGTAACAAAATTATGAGAAATATTTTATTTTTTTGTTATTGATGATCATCTGCTCTGTTGTATTTGTCTTGATAATTCTCTTTTAGTATTCTTCTTATTTTACCTTTAAGAGAGGACAGCATTTATTTTTTACTTCTGTAAAGTTTCATGAATTCTCCTCTTCAAAGTGATGTTTTGTAATGGATTGGTCTTGCAACTGATGACCTATTGCCTTTTAACAGTGAAATCATTAACTAGGGGTCATTGACTACAAATTTGTTGAACTGTTGTGATATCTCTTATGAAAGAAGCTGAAAAGTGTTTCTGTTGTACAGAGATTGTATTTCATTCCATGGTTGGTTATGTGTTGTTCACTTGTTGGTTTGTCACCTCTTGGTTATTTCACCATGATTTTATTTACAGAAAGAAGATATGGACATTGTTTGTGAAAGATTTACCACTAGTAAACTGCAGAAGTTTGAGGACTTGAACTCTATCGCTACATATGGATTTCGAGGCGAAGCATTGGCCAGTATTAGTCATGTGGCACATGTCACCATAACAACCAAAACAGCTGATTCAAAATGTGCTTTCAAGTCAGTTTTTTTGTCACTGAAGTCGGTCTATCTTTTAATTTTGTACTATTATAATAATTCTTTATATAAGCAGCTACATTGTGGCAATATTCTATGTATTTTCAACATAAACATGATTGACTTTTTAACCATCTACGTTATACTATAGAGATTAATTCAGTTTATTAAGTAAATAGAATTTCTCTTTACCTTACATATATCCTGGCATAAGAATAAGATTTGGTATAAATATACATAAAAATACTCGAGATGTTCGACTTTCAAAAAATATTATACTTGTAAATTATACTTTCATGAGAGTATATATAGTCTGTTTCATGTTTGAATTGTTTATTTTGCTTTAATTGTATTTTCCAGAGGAAGTTATGTGGATGGTAAACTGAAAGAACCTGTAAAACCATGTGCAGGGAATGTTGGGACTCAAATTACAGTATGCTTGCCCTAGTTCTTTACCCCTGTTTCGAAGGAGAGGGGGTATACTGTTTTACCCTTGTGTGTCTGTCTGTCTGTAACAACAATTTCTGTGTAATTTTTCTCAGCAACTGTTAATTGCAGATGCTTGAAATTTCAACACACTCTTTTTTTAGGCAAGCCATATGATGAGATCCATTTTGTACCACTCTGATGTCAACTTTCTTTTAAATGACAACTTTGCTTATTTTGTATATTCATATCAGAGCAGGGGTATCACTATATAGTGAGCATTTGCTCACAGATATCTAGTTCATGTATAAATTTTTCATGTTGCATGACCTCTTTGTATTGAAAACACTTATTGTAGCATAGTTATTTGAAAACTTCATTCGATTTCCCATTACGCCATGATTCCCTGGTGTAAAGTTTACACCTTTATTTCCCCATAATCTACAACTTCATGTTGTGTTAAGACTTTACTTCACTTTGATTCTCCTTTATGTAAACTTAACATTGTGATGTCCTTTTCATGTAAAGTTTACACCTTATTCCCCTTCATGTAAAGTTTACACCTTGTTCCCCTTCATTTATAGTTTACACCTTGTTCCCCTTCATGTAAAGTTTACACCTTGATTTTCCCCTCATGTACCGTATTTCACGGAATTTAGGTCGATACTTTTTTCCCCTGACATGTGGACCTCGCCCTATTCATCGCTTCGCCCAATTTATGTTTTTTTTTTTTTGGTTGGAATTTTGCAAAAATTTATGCAACCCTCCAATAAAATCATGAGTGTTTACTGTAATACTGCTTGAATTTCTGTGTAAAAATCGTATGGATTTTAATCAATATACTGTAGTAATTTATCATTTAAACAAAATTAAATGTAAATAGATTTATTTCTTCTTACATTTCTTACCTAGATCACTGACTGAATCATTAAATGCTGTCATGCATTTTGATCGTGTGCTTACGATAATCAGGAAATCGATTTCGCGTGGTAAAAGTAAAATGAGAACCGTACAAAGGGTAATTACGGGGGGAAATATCGTCGGGTAGAAATAAAAAACAAACAATTTGTTTTCATAATAGAATACATGAACAAGTTTTTTTCTGTATATTCAACATAAAACTTTCGATGAAATTTTAGCCAGGTGTCTCTGAAATCAGTCTGGGTAGCGCTGACTTTATTTATACACAGTTGAACTCTCGGCACGTGCTACTCATGTCTGCAGGATATACACAGTAAAAAGTCACATAGAGACACAGGGTGGCATGTGCTACCGTAGTCATGCCTCCAGGCTAGGTAACTATCCCCCAGTTAACACCAGTTTGTACACATGGCAGGGAAGTAATAAAAAACGATCTTAAATTAAAACCGGCCGTACTGAATTATTTGGTTTGAAAATTTTGACGCAATTTCAGACATTTTCTTACGATGTTTTCAAGAAATACATTTTATTTCCCTTTTGTTTAAAACTGTGAAATAAGATTAAAGGCTACTATATGATAACGTTATTGGTTTAAACCATTTATTCATTAGAACTAGCGGTAATTTTTCGACCAATTCTTCGAAGTCGACCTATTTATACTTTTTTTTATTTTATGGCTAAAAACGGCCTCCTTCGCCCAATAAACCGTATCGACCTAAATTCCGTGAAATACGGTACGTTTTCCTCTTCACGTAAATTACATACAATGACTGGATGAGCAAGATAAGTGCCTATATACATTTATACCTCTTGCAGCAATGTTGCGCTGGGTATAACATATTTGACCTTTCAATCAGTCCTATTTTTATTGTAAGTGCAACTTCTCTTAAACCGCTGCACAAAATTTTGTAAAACTTTGTAGGTATTTAGGACACAATGTGTAGATGTGCATATTACCAGGAAATTCCAATTTCATTATTTTTCTTGGAATTTTTGCCCTTTTGAAGTTGAAGTTTTAGTAATGAACAGTTTTTACGATCAAATCATTATTAACTGCTATATGGAATTTGTTTAAACTTTATAGGTATTTTAGACACAATGTGTAGATGTGCATATTACCAAGAAATTCTGATTCCATTATTTTTCTGGGAATTTTGCCCTTTGGCAATTAGAATTTTGTGGTTGAATACGGAAAAAAATGTGCATATTTGTAGGAAGTTTTTATCTAATGATTTTTTGCAAGGTATGCTCTTTATCAAATCAATTTGTGTATTTGATGTGAACCCTGCAATTCATTATGTGTAGCATTGTCAAGTTATGGAGGAGTGTTTGCTCACTTTTTTTCATTTTTTATACCATACATATGATTTCCAATGTAAAATATATACCCTGCTTTAAATGTTCATGTTAGCTTCACACCATTATTTTACAAATGTTTTAATCTCTGTTACAAGGTAGAGGATTTGTTTTACAACATCTCAACCAGAAGGAAAGCATTGAAAAGTCCCTCAGAGGAACACTCCAAAATAGCAGAGGTCGTCAGCAGGTAACAGGATGGGGTTCAGTCTTCACAAAAACTTCAAACTGTCTGGCAAGTCCGACTAATAGACAATCCAAATTAACTAGCCCTTAGATTTTTATATCATGTTTAACATAAAAAGTATTGTACTTACACAAGATAATGCATCCTAGCTGTGTTCTGTAATTTGGAAATATGGATCATTTCTTATTTGAGTTTCAACCAGAAGCTTGGAGTTTAGGCAGATAAATGCCAATTTGATGAAGATGGGATCTGTACTTATAGTTAACTGTCCAGTCATTGGCTAATAGATACGAATGCATTGAATGCAATGACGCTTATCTCACTAGATCTATGGCTGTATATTTCAGTTGAAATCGTGTTAATTCCTCACAACAGAGCAGATCCTGGGGGAAAACTGTCCAATTTTGACTATCTTTGAATATTAATGAGGTTCTCTTAGTGAAATTGAAGAAAGAAGGTTAATATTTGACAGCTTGTTTTCAAACTAGATGGTAACATCTCACGGAAAGTCCAAGCTCTTGTTATACTTTAAACTATGAGTTATCTTGGCTGTTCATAGTACTGGTAGAGTTATTGATCTTTGATGAACATACTTTAATGGCCAACATTTTATTTTGATAGTAAGTTGATGGAAATGAAAATAAATGCTTACATACATTATGTTAGATCAGAAACTTTGAAAAAAACCTACAAAGCCATGGGGCTTCTTGATTTTTAATTTTTCACTGACTTATCTATCAGGCGTTGGAGTTTCCTCATTCGGAGATTTTGTGAAGACTTAAGTGTGTGTGGGAGAGAATGGTTGTGGTGCAGTGATAGAGAGAGGGTAGGTTTTTTGTAAATATTTGGGTTTTTAGCTCACCTGAGCTGAAAGCTCAAGTGAGCTATTCTGATCACATTTTGTCCGTCGTCCGTCTGTCCGTCCGTCTGTCCGTCTGTAAACTTTTTACATTTTGAACTTCTCTAAAACCGCTTATCCAATTTCAACCAAATTTGGCACAAAGCATTCTTATGGGAGGGCGAATATAAATTGCAAAAATAAAAGTCCAATCTGTATTCAAAGCGGAGAAAATCTCGAAACTGTAGAAAAAGGGGGGTGCATTTTTAAAAATCTTCTCAAGAACTACTGATTCCAATTCGTGTAGTTTAGCATTAACCATCCTTATGGGAAGGAAAATATAAATTGCAAAAATTAAGGTCTAATTCTGTTTCAAATCTGAGTTATTACGAAAATAATAATAAAGGAAAGGCGTGTTTCAATCAGTTTAATAGCTTCGGGTTTGGCATTTGGTAAAATGGGTAGGCAAGACTTGGCCTGGGCAAAACATAGATTGGCAGTTATTAATCTGCCAATCTCATTAAAAATTTCAGGATATTTGATGGACCAGTATATTTGTATTCGCTATAAATATTGCTGCAAAATAATGCGTATTTGGAATAGACGATTGTCGATCTGCCTTGACTTTTATTTTGCCACGGCGCCGGTTTGCATACCCATTTTACCAAGACTCGTATTCCATACTTCTAAAACGAGGTTCTTTGTTTAAAGCAGCCATGACATTATACGAAAAAGGCTTGATCTGACTATGATGAATTCGCTTGTTGTGCAACAGTTCGCGTATGAAGGGAAATTTTTGAAACATGCAAAATATATTGTTGCCGATTTTGTGAAGTAAATTGAGGCTAAATATTTCAATGCGGTGACAGTTTTCACACATGACGTTAGTGTTAGCTTGTTCTGATTTTCATTTCGTTTTCATTATTTATGCTTTGTAACCTGGGAACTATCGTCTGTATTTCGTGATTTTTACGTATCAAATCAAACAGAGACTTCAGTAAATCAAACAGTTAACTGTCTACCTGTGCAAATTAAGCAAAATCTGATGTATCAAAAAAGTACTGAAATACAATTCATTCTATCGGTAATTCGATCGGGATTATCTTTTGCGTAATGGTAGATTAATGCAATAGGTTTTGTTGCGATGCTCGGCATTTTCTCGAGTTTATTCAGTTTAAATAGAGTTTGATATCGCTGACGGAAATATGTAGGTATATACATGTATATTTATGATTCATTTCGAAAAAATAAATTGTGTTCTTTATTTGTTATAGTGAATGTTTCTTGTGTTTAATTGTTTTCAATTGCTATTTACTAACCATATTTGAGTGTTAAGCTTCGAATTATAAGCAAGATACAGAGATTTGCTCACAATTCTATGTTTGTACACAGATCTTAAAAACTAAAGATTAAAAAAGTAAAAACATTGCCAATATTTATTAAGAAAATTTTCAAAGTCTGTTCTTCCAGAAACCAACTTTAACAACTTATTGTTTTGTAAACTTAACCTTTTTTCGTCATTATTACTCCTACTGTACATGTGATCCTTGACTGTGTTTGTGTATATTTGTATAAACTGATTTTGAACCTCAAATACCAGTGAAATGGTCTTGAGTGAATAAAAGAATTGAAAATCTTAGGACATTCTTTTTTTCCATTTTAAGTGCTGAATAGGAAATACCAAGTTAAAAATCATAAGCTGAATGTAATGAACTCATGTGAACAAAATATGACTCAAACCTAGGCGAACTGTGAGCTCTGTATCTTGCTTATAATTCTACGATTGACGCTGAAATTTTGGTTGAACATTAGAAATTCTATATGAATTAGAGTATGTTAAATACTTGTACAAACAAAATGAAAGAATGATATTCTGTATATACCTACTCTCTGGGGCCCCCTCTTTATACAATAAATAATGTGAAATCGACATCAATTTTGATAGTTTTTCAGACACGAATAAATAAAAACGACATTTTTAAAACAGTTGCCATAGTTCTGACACATTTCTGTTGCGGGGATAAAGTAATTATCGCTATTCCTAAGAAAATATCACAGCGGAAAGTTATCCTGGTTTGTTCGCGAAGTAAATAACAGTCATTTAATTATAATGGAGAAGACAAATAAAATTTTTGAATGTTTTTAATTTGAGGAATTGAGCACATTGAGGTACAATTTTCTTCTTCACATCTATACATGTAGGATTTTTTTAATAAAAAACAATAACTATTAAATATTTTTTTTAAATACAATAACTAGTAAGTAGTTGATGAAAAAAATGTACCTATATGCCCTCATATATTTTGATCGCTTTACAAAGTGGGGGGGGGGGGGGGGGGGGGGGCAGAACGAAAATATAGGGAATTGGAAGTTAACAACTTAACAGTGTACCCCTACCAAATATTTAGTTTTATATCTTGCGTAGGATTTTCTTATTCTGGTAAAAAATAGAATTTCATGAAGGTACAATGGCAAAGATTACGTGTATGCAAAAATAAGTGTAACATTTGAATACTTGACAATATTTATTTTTTGTTATTCTACCGAGGGACCATATGGCACAATATCTTTTGAACGCCCATTGTTGCTCAGGTGAGCGATGTGGCCCCATGGGCCTCTTGTTATGGCATTGGAGAGAATGATTGTGGTAAAAGTGGGGTAGCTAATGCTTGGGATGAATGAGAAGGGAGAGAGTTGGTACTAGAGAAGGAAAGTTATAGCTGATAGAGAAATGTGTCGCCTATGGTGATGGACAACTAAACTACCTTGCTTAGATAGAGTAAGAAAGTGATGTGTTGACCAAGAAAATAAAATGCGCTCTTAAGCTGGTTGGATGATAGTCTATAAAATCAGCTGAAAAAAAATTACCATAAGAAAATATGGGTATGTAATAAGGTTGTAATTTTTGTTTTATCCAGGTATGCTGTTCATAATTGCAATGTTGGATTCACTTTGAAAAAGGTAAGTGTTGGCTTTACATTTCATTGATATGTAAATTATTTATTAGATAAACATTACCATGATTTTCTACTTCTTAGACACAAATAATCTTAGGCTTTTGCTAGCACAGGCTTTGCTAAACAAGCCTCTGATGTCATGCTATACTTTGCATAAACATTTGACTCATAGGAATTTCGCTTGACCGGTCACTTCTTTTCTTCCTTTGTTTTAAGGTGTGGTCCATCTCTGTTCCTAGTCGTTATCTGTTTGTAAATGCATGCACAGATCTAGAGGGGGTCAGGGGGGTCCAAACCCCCCTCCTCCCACTTTCAAAATTCAAATATTTAAAAAATACATTATAAAATTGTCCAAAAAATGCCTCGCAGCCCCCTGGCAAACACAAATAACCGTCAGACACCCCACCACCCCCCGGGAAAAATTTTCTGGATCCGCTCATGAATATGACTGATTTTAAAATCATTACTTAATAGGCAACATTTTATCAGTAATTGACAATGTATGATTAGTGACACAATGATATGTTTCATAATTTGATAAAGATGTTAATTTGTGAAAGGGCTAACATAAAATGATCCTTGGTTTTCAATCAGGACAATTTTAATTGAATTTTTGTATATTAGCAAGGGGAGAACACTGCGGATGTCCGAACACCAGCCAAATCAAGTCATGTAGACAACATCAGAACTATGTATGGACCCAGCATTGCCAAGTAAGCTCTCACTCTTCATTATACTCCCGCAAACGAAATATAGGGGGATAAATTGGTTTCACCCTGTCAATCCGCCTGTCTGTCTGTCTGTAGACGCAATTTTGTCCCCCCTGTAGAATTTTTACTACTGCATGGAACAGTCTGGAAATTTGTACATATGTTGAACACCATTTGAAGATGTGCACCTGTAATTTTTATTTATTAAGATTTTACAAACTATTACGCATGCCTGTTTATTATTAACTAAACATATGCAGGGCTCGCGAAGATTCTCCTGGACTAGTTTGTTGATAGAAATATGTCTTTTCTACTTCTCCCAGGTAATGACTGTGGAAAGTTTAAGAAGTAACCACAATTATTAATTTGTAAGCATGTATTTTGCGTTATTATTACAGGAGCTGCTACAAACTTAATTAATTTTGTGACTGAGGCCCCTTGAGGGGTTATTTGACAAAAATTTTACCTGTTCATGTTAAAAAAAATGCCGCTCACATTTTTGCATTAATAACACATACAGTCACTATTTTCATGAGTTTTTATAAAAAGCAAACAATGTTTTATACAATTAAACAATTTATATGTTAACCAACGATATCTTTACTCAGAATCTTATTATTATATAATTAAATGATTTTCTCTTGCTTTGTTGTGGTCTTTTTAACACTTGTTTCATGAAGTTATATATAAAACAAGCACTGTAAATACATGTTTAAACAATCTTGTTTACCGTCCATATCTGAACTGCCATTTATATAATTGCATTATTTGATTTGGCTAATCTCGCCTCAGGTACAGTAAAACTCGGTTATAGCGAAGTCCTAGGGAACAATGGATTTACTTTGTTATATCCGTAATTCATAATATCCATATAAGGAATTTGTATTATTAACTAAAGCGAATTGACTATATACATGTTTTCTTTCACCAGACTATAATTTTCGCTAATTGAGGCTTAAAATGAAAATACATTCTTTTGATACCTTTAATAATCAGCTTGTGACTTGAAAAGTATATATGAAAATAAATTCATTCAGACTATTATGTTAAATGGTAGTGCAAACTTTTTAAACTGCATGTAGATAAATTCATTATAAAATTGTAAAATTTCGTTATTATTCACCTCTTTGGGACTCAAAATCAGTTCGCTTTATCTGTAAATTTGTTATATCGAAATTCGTTATAAGCATAAAATTTTGCAAAGATTTGTTAAAATTTTGTACTGGGGACGCAAAAAAACTTCGCTATATCGGAGAATTTGCTATATCTGTGTTTATACTAAACGGGTTTATACTATATATAACTATTGTGTACATTAGTTACCTTACATTTTGAAGCCATGTTTAAATCCCCCGGTTTAAATCAGGTTACCAATCATATAGCCTAACCCCTAATGCATGTCGAAAGAATAGTCTTCGATCAAAATATGATGACCGCTGACCGCGTTAGACACGTGACCACTTTTTAGAGTGCAATCATAAGATTTTTTAATTGGGGGGGGGGGGATAAAATGACCACATACGAAAGGTGATGACTTCTTAATAGGGTGACTGCTTTGGCAGTTTAGGCTGTATTTCACTAGAATTTCCTAGTAGGAAGATTTCGCAAGCTCGGTTGATATCACTTTCTGTGTCATCTGTTGATATCGCTTGACATGGGTCCATGTAACCACATATTGACCTACAATAAAGTCCATAATTGTATGATATTTTATGATAAAATATCATATGATATAATATCACATTATATGAAATGTTATTTTGTCTCTCGTTTCACTATTCCTAAAATAAATCTCTTCTTGTTAAATTTAATAAATGAAAACAAATTAAGGTAGGTTAGGTGCATTTGTTACAAGATCGCATTTAATTGTATTACATAAATAACGTAACTACACTCTCTTTGCTTTGCATCCGTTGACAATTGTTTTATCAGGGTGTCAATATCAACTGTTAACTTACAAAACAAGCACTATTTGTATAGTACTATATGAAATGTTAATGTTTCATATGATATGATACTGGACAAAGATATCGTATAATTTATGTTGTGTTATATGATATTGTATCATACAACTTTGGAGCATATGATAATATACGATGTTGTGTCAAACCATGCTACAATGTCTTAGACTAATATTTTGTTAAATAAGATCATTAACAAGGATTATCATATACTGGTACATGTGTTATAATGAAGGTGTTCTTATAAAGGTGATGTCACGTCTTTGCGAGCTTTGTAACCTGTAAATAATTTGTAATACCTATGTTTTTATAGTCCTTTGTACTTCAATACCGTCTACATGGCTTGAGTTTTGAACACGGAGGATTTGACAATGACGTGAAACTCTTGATATAGTACAGATTGGCACCACAGCATTTAATTGGAGGAATTAATGGGTTTGTTTTGGGGACACTGGACACTGGCTAGCAGTGGGTGAATTTGAGGTCAAGTGACCAGAAATTATTACCTGCTTAGAAAATCTTTGCTTTTCCTTACATTTTTTGCATCTACATACATGCGGCAGTAAAAACAGACATTTATCGAAGGGCATATTTTGGTGTAAAAGTTCTGGTTTTCTGTGTCTGTAAGACTTGGGGCCATCAAACTTGGTCAGTTGATGCATCTTGTCGGGAGGTGTGGTCAAAATAACATGTAAGTCACTTTGGCTTTCAGTTTTTAGCTCACCTGAGCTGAAAGCTCAAGTGAGCTATTCTGATCACATTTTGTCCGTCGTCCGTCTGTCCGTCCGTCTGTCTGTCCGTCTGTAAACTTTTTACATTTTGAAGTTCTTCTCTAAAACCGCTTATCCAATTTCAACCAAATTTGGCACAAAGCATCCTTATGGGAGGGCGAATATAAATTGCAGAAATAAAAGTTTGATCTGTATTTAAAGCGGAGAAAACCTTAAAACTGTAGAAAAAGGGGGGTGCATTTTTAAAAATCTTCTTCTCAAGAACTACTGAGGCAAATTCAACCTAGTTTAGCATAAATTATCCTTATGGGAAGGAAAATATAAATTGCAAAAATTAAGTGGTAATTCTGTTTCAAATCTGAGTTATTACGAAAATAATAATAAAGGAAAGGCGTGTTTCAATCAGTTTAATAGCTTCGGGTTCGGCATCAGGTAAAATGATTCCATACTTTTAAAACGAGGTTCTTTGTTTAAAGCAGCCATGACATTATACGAAAAAGGGTCGATCTGACTATGATGAATTTGCTTGTTGTGCAACAGTTCGCGTATGAAGGGAAATTTTGAAACATACAAAATATATTGGTGCCGATTTTGTGAAGTAAATTGAGGCTAAATATTTCAATGCGTTGACAGTTTTCACACATGACGTTGGTGTTAGCTTGTTCTGATTTTCATTTCGTTCTCATTATGCTTTGTAACCTGGAAACTATCGTCTGTATTTCGTGATTTTTACGTATCAAATCAAACAGAGACTTCGGTAAGTCAAACAGTTAACTGTTTACCTGCGCAAATTCAGCAAAATCGGATGTAGGGGTACTGAAATACAATTCATTCTATCGGTAATTCGGCATTATCATTTGCGTAATGGTACATGTAGATTAATGCAATAGGTTTTATTGAGATGCTCGACATTTTCTCGAGTTTATTCAGTTTAAATAGAGTTTGATATCGCCGACGGAAATATGTAGGTATATACATGTATATATATGATTCATTTCGAAAAAATAAATTGTGTTCTTTATTTGTTATACATGTAGTGCATGTTTCTTGTGTTTAATTGTTTACAATTTCTATTTACTAACCATATTTGAGTGTTAAGCTTCGAATTATAGGCAAGATACAGAGATTTGCTCACAATTCTATGTTTGTACACAGATCTTAAAAACTAAAGCTTAAAAAAGTAAAAAAATTGTCAATATTTATTAAGAAAATTTTCAAAATCTGTTCTTCCAGAAAACAACTTTAACAACTTATTGTATTGTAAACTTAACCTTTTTAGCTCACCTGAGGGTGGGGCCACAATGAGAGGTCGAAGTTTAACAAATGAATATATAGAGTAAATCTTTAAAAATCTTCTCCTCAGAAACTAATCAGCCAGGAAAGCTGAAACTTGTGTGAAAGCATCCTCAGGTAATGTAGATACAAATTTGTGAAAATCATGATCCCCGGAGGTAGGGTGGGGCCACAATGAAGGATCGAAGTTTTACATAGGAATATATAGAATAAATCTTTAAAAATCTTCTTCTCAGAAACTAATCGGCCAGGAAAGCTGACACTTGTGTGGAAGGATCCTCTGGTAGTGTAGATTCAAAGTTGTGAAAATCATGACCCCCGGGGTACGGTGGGGCAACAATGGGGGATCGAAGTTTAACATAGGAATATATAGAGTAAATCTTTAAAAATCTTTTTCTCAGAAACTGATCAGCCAGGAAAGCTGACACTTTTGTGGATGCATCCTCAGGTAGTGTAAATTCAAAGTTGTGAAAATCATGACCCCCGGGGGTAGGGTGGGGCCACAATGGGGGTTCGAAGTTAAACATAGGAATATATAGAGTAAATCTTTAAAAATCTTCTTCTCAGAAACTAATCAGCCGGCAATGCTGAAACTTCTTCGGAAGCATCCTCAGGTAGTGTTGATTCACAGTTGTGAAAATAATAATCCCTGGGGGTAGAATGGGGCCACAATGGGGGTTCGAAGTTTAACATATGATTATATAGAGTAAATCTTTAAAAATCTTCTTCTCAGAAACTAATCAGCCAGGAAAGCTGAAACTTGTGTGGAAGCATCCTCAGGTAGTGTAGATTCAAATTTGTGAAAATCATAACCCTGGGGGTAGGTTTGGGCCACAATGGGAGGTCGATGTTTTACATAGGAATAAACAGAGTAAATCTTTAAAAATCTTCTTCTCAGAAACTAATCAGCCAGGAAAGCTGAAACTTGTGTGAAAGCATCCTCAGGTAGTGTAGATTCATAGTTGTGAAAATCATGATCCCCAGGGGTAGGGTGGGGCCACAATGGGGGGTCAAAGTTTAACAAAGGAATATATAGGGTAAATCTTTAAAAATCTTCTCAGAAACTAATCAGCCAGATGTTTCTTTATAATTGTTAAGACTTTGGCCCCAGGACAATTCTTTGGCCTCCCGAGAAGGTTCAGAGTTTGATGTACGTTTATATCTAATATATAAACTATTGTTAAGGATCATTTTGAGAACTGCAATACTCAACATATGATATGACTATAAAATCATCTTGTTAGAAAAGGGACTAATGATTATAAACATAAGAATATCCAGGGGAAAATGGATTTTATTTATACAGGATCTACATGTATTATTGTACATTGTCCAGATAGTTTGTATTATGACTCCATAAAGCTGATTTTATCATACCTATTGTTCCTCAGGTGAGCGATGTGGCCCATGGGCCTCTTGTGAACTTTTAATCTATTCATGCTCAAATCTTGTCCCGATCATACCTTGAGCATCATGATTACCCCTTGGAAATTTGTATATACTATGTGCATAGTGGATGCTTTGGTCAGTGAGTTTTCATCAAAAAGCAAATTTGAGCTGATCATTGACAACATTGTATTGTGTTCAGATCTACAGTGTGATGCAATATATATTCGTACAAAATGGCGGCATGTTTACATTCACGACAGGATTAGGTCAAACTTTAACCTCTAGTTTTTATCTTTAAAAAATATTCTTAATAACTCAAACTTACCTAATACTTTGTAAGATGACCTTTCAGCTGAATTACACATTGTAATCATCGGGGGGTTGTGTTATAGAGGCTCTGTATGTACTGAGGCGTGATAGATGTCCATAGCCGCTGTATCTCTCGGAACAGGTCGTCCTTTTTTTCAATACAACCAACACATGCTTGCAGCTTTCTTTTCAGTAACAACCATAAATTTTCAATTATGTTTAAGTCGGGACTTTGTGCAGGCCAGCTCATGGTTCTTATTCCATTTCTATGGATAAAATCTTGCGTTGAACGGGCAGGGTGTACCAGCGCATTGTCATCCTGAAAGATGTACTGTTCATTGGGAAAATGTCGAACTATAACCATCCACAAATTGTCATTTAGTACTTGCTGGTATTTCTCTTCATTGATGTTGCAATTAACAGCTGTAACAGTACCTACTCCATGCCACAAAATGCTTCCCCAGATCATAACTTTGTAAGATGGCTACACACAACGTGCCTCAACCAAGTCTGGTCTCCAGCCTTCGCCCCGTTTTCTCCAAATATAGACACGAGAATTCTGTCCTACAATGATTTTTGACTCATCTGATAAAATAACTTTTCTCCAATAGTTCCTAACAGTCAATATTCTCTTTTCTCTGCACCAAGACAAGCACTTTAAAGGAAATAATATTCACTTCTCTGATCATTAGTTTCTTTCTTGACACCCATCTCACAAATCCATTTTTGTGCAGATGCAATTGCACAGTTCGTTTAGATACTAGCCGTTCTCTGTTTCCATTAAATTGGTTTGTAATATCCTTCAAACTCTCGCCTGTGGGTTTTCACAAGCCTTTTAAGTTTCCGATAATCTCGGGATGTCACGGTATATTTCCTGCCTCGTCTGAGGATGTATTCTATGGAACCTCGTCGTTCTTCATGCTTCTTAAAGATCTGGGTATTCCAAAGGTTTCTGACACATAGGTAATACTTTTGCCATCTTGTAACATTTGCCATACCATTCTTTACCTCATTACTCAATTCCTTTGCTTTGCGCCCCATCTTGTTTCCATTGATTCTGATTTGTTTACAAAGCAGACGACAGTAAAATCATGTGACATATGAAATGTCACATGACCAAAAATTGTTATTAATACTGTAAACATACTACATTTGGCTGTGTATTCTATTCAGCTCTTTTGGCGGTACTTTCGCTAAATCAAGTACATCGCTAAATGCCATTCATAAATGTATAAGAATAGTCACACTCAGGAAAACTCTAATTCAAATCCACGCCAACTTGTTCAAAAACTAATTTCCGCCAAACATCGTACACGCAAAATATAATACGTTTACAGTAACTAACGAAATTCCAATGCTATTGATAAACCCTTTTATTCAATGTTAAATTTGTGAGGTGAAGCGCGAATGTAAACACGCCGCCATTTTGTACGAATATATATAGCATCATACTGTATGTACAGTATGTGTGATATTTGCAACATTGTGAAATGCAGAGGACTAGGTATATGTACAAAGGCTACATTTTGCAGTGTCGAAGTCAAGCTGTATGCTATTAAGGGGACGTACAACTATTGGTGGTGTATTTATGGTTACAGTAGTAATTCGTTGGCACTAAACGTCATGACAATTTTTATGATTTAGATTGGTTCATAACTGTGCTTATACATGTAACCCTCTTACTGGCAGAAGACCTGCCTTGAACTGCCTTAAACTGCCTTAAACTGTCCATGTCACAAAGATCAAGAGTTCAAGCTCACTCTGTGCTTGACATACACAGAGACTTGCATTTTTTTCCTTCCAGGTTTACTTTAAATACTTGATGAATGGCTGTGATATAAGTTATAAGAAAGAAAAAAGAGAAGCTATATTTAGAGTGTAGACAGAGTTATAGAGTATAAATAAGATCATAAATGACATATTATATGCCAGAAGTGCAAGGAAAGAGTATCAGCTGAAGGGTTATGCCTTTGCGTTACAATAAAAGACAGTTATTGCAAGTACCAAGGATGGGCAATGTCAATTCAAAATATCTCCTTAATTTATTAGGCCACATAAAAATAATATACAGATTCTCATCATGATTTGCAAAAAATCATGACTGGAATCAAACGGTAATCCACATGTTCAGCAGCCAGTAAAATGTTTTGAATTTTTTGTATACCTTACCCGATTTTTTTTTTATTCTGTGTTATTGATAAAGTGTAGAAAAAAATTTAATTGTACACAATTTATCATATTGGTTTCCAGAGAAATAATTTTCAGATTACTATGAAAATAAATATTGTTCAAATTGTTACAATGCTGAATAAGGATGCAAAGTTAAATGATCTAAGTTGTCAGGTTTTCTTTTAATCTTTCTCACTAACTTTTGTTCATTTACAGCAACACACCGTTTTCTATGTTATATTATTGCCATTAATATAATATACATGATATAATTGATTCTACAATTATAATATATAGCTGAAGGTGGTATGGGAAATATGTCAATATTAATATGGATTAAAGTACATTATAATTAAAGTACTTTCACTGTTTTAGAATTTTTTAAATTTTAATATTTAACCAAAAAAAAAATTTGAAAAATTTTTGAGAGAGTGAAAGTTTTAAAATTGTTTGCAGAATTCAAAATCATGACCTGTTAGGTGAGAAATTTAGGAAGAAACATTTTTTTAAAATTACACTTGATTTTATTGTTTACTTTGATAAATAGTACATCACAACATGGAGCTGTCCCATACCACCTTAATTAGCTTTTGATTTTCTTAGCCATTTCTAATGAATTTCCTATGGTGAAATATTACTTATTAGTTTTGTATCAAATGTTGTAACTTGCATCTTTAACAACCAAGTCTGAGTCTGAGTAAGTAAACTCACTTGGTACCTCAAACATTCTAAAAGTAATCTTTTAAAAAGTTATTTTCAAGAAAACCCCGTAACTGATGTGAAGAATTCCTATCTAATGTTGTTTTTTTATGTACTAAGTAAACTTTTGGACATTTTAAACTTTTATTCTGAAACTCATAAACCCATGTTTGTAAAAGGCCTAGTTATAAAATGATTTTTTTCTTTAAATTCATGACCCACCCTAAAAGGTGACTTTGAGTTTTGCAAAAGACTGTAAAAATTGTCGATGTAATATCAGAAAAATCTTCTTTTATACTGAGTAACAGACAGACAAGCTATAAAGTTATGAGTTATGAGTAGGTGTTCCCTCTTTTACATATATTTGGGTTTCCCAAGTGCATGAAGTGATCAGCAGTTATAATAATGATTTTTTTATGTCAAGTCATGTGACCAGGATGGACGGTGTTTTTCAGGTTTGTCTTACATCCATCCATCTGTCTGTCACCTCACATTGCATGGAGCTCAGTGTGTTGCTCTTTTAAAAAGAAAACATTCCAAGATTGTTTTTGAATTCAAACTTCAAAGATGCAATTTCAATGAAATTTACAAATGCACCATTTGCCATATCATTCATATGGTTTGTTCATATATAAGCATTTCCTCCTGGAAAAATCCTGCACATTGGCTGGACCGTATAAAATGGCAGAGAGATGAAAACATGTACTTCATTGGGTATAAAGCTGTAGATCCCGTCATAAATCCATGGCGATAGTACGCTAGAAATTGTTACAGCTATCAACTGAAAATAAACAAAAGTAGGAAAGCAGTGCAACATGCTGCCAACCATAAACAGTTTTATTTGTAAGATCAATTGAATCAATCTTTTTGAAGCATAATTAACTTAATTACAAGAAGACAATAATCGTTTGTGTTGTTGAAAATCGGCATGCCTTAGAGCATGCAGTTAAACACATCACGTGAAAAACACGTCACAGTGAGACACAAGATAAAATAAAAGTAATGATTTTTTTTGACGAAATAACTCATACAAATGTTGTTTTTGCCTTAATGAAGATGGTATAAGACACCTGTTGATATTAACATGAATAAAAGTTCATTAAGATTAAAATACTGTCACCAATTTAGAATTTTAAATTTTACAATATTTTACCAAAGTTCATGTTTTTAAAGATTTTTTATAAACTTTAAGATAGAAAATATAAAAACCCCTGCGGGATTTGAACTCATATGACATACAGATTCGAAGTTAACGCTTTATCCCATGGCGCTACGCTGTTAGGTTACAATTTCAGAAAAGAAAACTCTGATAAAATCATTATTGATTTTATAATTGTTTATTTTGATAGGAAGTCAGTCATATCATGGAGGTGTCCCATTCCACCTTAAAACGGAAGTTCCAGCAAAATTGCAATCATAACAAATATTAATGTTATAAACCATCCGATTATTATGATAGCAGTAAATTCAGATTGTTCATTGTACAAACACATACATATGGATAAATTTATAAAATACTATCTAGTCTGAAATTTGAAAAAAAAATTTAAAATGTTTGATCAAGCATGTTTGTTCTAGCATGTACGAGGACCATTTGAAATCATGACAACAATAAAAAAAACTGTTTATGCAATATACATGTAAACAAAAGTCCTATTCCAACTCAGAATCTTTGGGTTAGTATGTCGTCACATACTGTCCTAAAAAGTAAAAAAAGAAGAAGAGAAAATTGTCTTAGGATCTGGAAGACCCATAAGGAGTTTGATGAACCAATAGAATTAATGTCTTTAGAGACCATAAATAATTAGCAACCCACACATGCACTACCTGTGGGCTCTCTTTATGCCATTTGATTGATCTTTATAGTCCAGGTATTAAACACGCTCATCAAGGTTATAAGTGGTTAGTTAATGATTGGGGCCAATGCCCAGAGTTGTCCTGAGCATATATGCTGAGGCATTATGTCAAGTTCTGGTCATTTATGCAAGATTTGTGGGATTAGCCGGTGTAAATCCTTACAGGATTTATATTAGTATCGGGTTATCAGAGCATGAAGTACTACCTTAACACTACTACACACCTAAAGACTGACTCCATGGTACTTTTGGGAAGTTAGACTCGTCTGCCCTTTGCAATTTGTTTAGGATGGTATGGGACACCCTCTGAAATTAATGTTGATGAAAGTACTTATGAATCAAAATACTTTCACTAGTTTAGAGTTTTCAATTTTTACACAATTGTACCAAAAATTACATTTTAAAATTTGTTTGAAAAGTAAAAATTACAAAATCCCCAGTGGGATTCGAACTCATGACCTACAGATCCATAGGTAATGCTCTATCCCACTTGTAAGATGGCTGGATACATGGTCAACTAATTTACTCTTAGTCTCTGCCATAAAATTTTACAGAGCTCTTCATCTGAAGGAAATTGATTTAGCCTACTAATGGCCAAAACCATCCAGCCCTCTTAAGTAGTGTGGGTGAGGGGGAGGTATCATCCACAGGGTTAAAATTAGAAAGATTTATTACTTGTTCAGTTCAGATATTAGCAGAGAAAATAATGGGGAAATAGTCTAGAATCATGTGTAAGCTTGACAATATGAATGAGAAAAAAGGATGGCTCTTTATTCACTCTGTATTGGACAGTTCTGTCACATGACTCCTGGACATACTGAGAATTTGCCAGGTCAGGTGTTAAACAGGTATAAATAGGTAAATATTTGGCACGTTTGCATTTATGGAATGAAATTCTGGAGGCGAAATTTCCTTTTTCCCTCCTCTCTCTCTCTTTGTTCTTTTATATTTTTGTATGTGTAAGTAAACCTGCTAAGAGGATGTAATATAGATAAGAATAATTTAAATATTATTGAGTAACATAAAATTGTTTTCTTTTTAAACTTTAATTAATTAATAAATTAATCTTAGGATTTTTGTACCCAAATTTTGAAACACCTTTAGTATAATAAGGAAGATGATGATCATGTATTTTTTTATTGATTATCACTCACCATTAATTGATTAACATTATATACAACTTTGAATAAAAAATCTATTGTAGAAATGAATTAGGTCCACTGCGTTTAGTGAAAAATGACTCAATACTCACTGGTCAGTTATAGAGTAAGTATAATTGTAGAGACACTTCCTTTTAAGACCTGGGTGTACAATTGATTACAAAGCCCCTTTGCCCAGTTTTTGGACAAACACATTAGCCAACTGATGAGGCATGTACAACAGAGCGACCGCTGGCGAGCCTTCACCAAAATTACCTATACCTGCAACTGAAATGGCAAGCGCTTGTGAGTGCTCGCTCTGTTGAACAGGTCTCTGATGTCTTTACAATCGGGTGCTTGGTGTTTCAAACAAATTGGATAATGGTTTGTCCATCCTGCAACACACTCCGTTAAAATTAATAAAAAAAATTGGACCCTATTTGACAATTGTCATTATAAATAGCTGAAACATTTTATCGTTATCTGATGGTTAATGATCAACCTAACTGAACTTATACATTCGGTCAGATATATAAACCATTTATATGTTGTTTGAACATTGTTAGAATAGAAAATTATCGTTAATTTTCAGATAGTTCAAACAAAAGCCTGCTATTTATATTTATTCAATTTAAATTACTTATTGCTGGAGAAAAAAAAAAAAGGGGTATTTTCCCTTTTTATATGTCATTGAATACATGCATTTAAGGAGACTACCATATAGAGAAGAACAAGTTGTATATTTCAGCTTTAATTTTGAATATTTTCCTATATTTTTACACACAAGTCTCCTCCTTAGGGAGATTTATAAAGTCTCTATCTATCGATCGATTGATTGGTCGGTCGGTCTATTTATCTATCAGTCTGTCTGTCCGTCCATCCGTCCGTCTGTCTGTGTATGTGACACCTGCTAGGAAGGGATCTGGTAAGACATGTGATTTCGTGTAACACTAAAGAGATGAGGGACCTGACAAGTCTCTGGTCCGTGTCTGATAGGTCGGCCTAGTGTCAGCATGTGCGTCATTTCTGGTGGTGTTTCGTGGGGGTACAGCCCAGATACATTCAGCTTAATGTCAGAGAGGATCATATCAAAATGTGTACCCTAAAATCTTAAACTCACAAAATTATTATTATCAGTGTACAATTGTGAGATGCATTACTCGTAGATTTCCAGATATAAATTGCTTTTAATTTTTTTGAGAGCTGTAAACTTTTGACACTCTAGAAATGCAATTGTGAAAATGTGTTCATTAGAAGCCTTATTATTACTCGCATATATTTGTTAGAAGTAGCCCTTGCAGATTTTCAAATATTCTTTAAAATATACAAAATTTAATATTGTTTGTTGACAGCAGTGACACACTATACATAATATAAAAAAAAGAAAAATGAGTCAATAGAGTTTTTGAAATTTATTCAGTTTATCTATTCAAGAAAAATAGAGATTAAGATAAATTTATAATCCTCCAGGAGTTAAGTCCCTTTTTTAAAGGGCTTTGAACTTTTAAGGAGGTTGGGTGGTCAATAAATCAACCCTCAGATCTACCTTAAACTTTTTAAATATGGAATGTTTGGCCATGAATTATTATTCAGTAAAAAAAAAAAATCCAAATATATTAGCTGAAAATTTGGATGAACATTTTTCTATATCTCTATACAGATTTCTTTGTCTAAAAGTGGTGAACATTTTTCTATATCTTTGTCTAAAAGTGGTAAATAAAGATGGAAATGGTCACAAACACCCGAACCACTTTAAACAGAAGAATGTTTATATAATTGAGGATTTGAGAACAGAACAAAGACATATATTATGCTTTCATTAATTTTCGTGGGTACCAATTTTCATCGATTTTCTGAAAACTACAGTTTCAAGTATACGTAATTTTATGGCCAATGATCCTATCAATACAAAATGTTAGTTGAAATTGAACTTCGATGAACATTTAATTTCGTGGATCAACTTAACAACGAAATCCACGAAAATTGGTATTCAACAAATACTGATGAAACCACAGTGTTACTCACAGATTGGCATTAACTAGAACATGAAAAAATATCACAATAGTTGGAATCACCCTGTTTGACTAATACAGATGTAGTGTGCTGGACTTATTGGAAGAGAAAGCTCAGCTACCTAAACTTGAAAAAATTGTTGTTATGTGATGAGAAATTTCTGTATCTACATGTTCATGTAATCAATAGCTTTGCTTACTGTTAAACTATGTAACTAAAGTCACCAGAATGTTATCAGAATATATAAAGAAAATAAATATAAATTTGAAATTGTAGTATAAATAATGAAGTATATCTCCTGTGTCTAAATAATCGTACTAATTGCAAAATATAGAGACCCATTTTATTGTTCTTATGACAAATAGATAATTTCATGGAAATGGTACTAGTAAAACTTAGCCCTTCCCAAGATTTTTTTTAAAAATATCAAATCAATACTATAATCTTTTAAACACTCATTTCAACCTGAATCTCTCCATTCTCTAAAGTCACAGTACTAATATCACTTTTGGTAGAGTTCTTTGCTTGATCTGCACAACCGTTTGGTGTACACAGAGATAGCGAAGCCTGTTCATTGCTTGTCACATCCACAACAGATTCCGAATCATTTGAGCATAGAGGGAGAAGTTCATTATTGTCTTGCCTTAAAGCCCCCTCCTTAAAATTCATGCTTTTAGTTTGTCTGGGAGAAAGCTGATCACTGACACTTTTGGACTCACATAACAGAGAAGCAGACGCGTCTCTATGGAGACCGGAAGACGATTGGTTCCAGTTGCAGTCTGTAAGGAGTATTTTGATTGTGCATTCTGTAGAACGCCTTCTTGTGCTCAAGGCAGCGCGGGACTGATTGTAAATTTCTTCCTTCACTTTCTCCCGATAGAATTTGGAACAGCGGGATAACAGTCTGAAGTATCCGTGCTGCACTTCCTTGAGTCGCACAGCGTAGATGATAGGATCACAAAGAGAGTTCACTAGTAGCAGTGCATAGAGGTATTTATTGGCCCGAATCAGGGTGCTAAAGAGTTTACGGACCGATTCTGTGTTCACGTGAACTTGGATTATCATGGCTAGCTGAAATGTCATGCTAGGCAACCAGCACACCACAAACGTTCCTATGATTAACAAAGTGGTTCTGAATGCCTTCTTATTGTGCAAGCCATCTTTAAGAAGAGTAACACATTTTGCATTGATTTGCTTGACTTCACGATATATGCGAATGTAGATCACCAGAATCGAAACCAGGCAGATCAGGGCCATTATTATAACAATGTACTCAGCCTGATACTCTGTGTAAAGTGTATACTCGCAGAAATTCACAAAACTGTCTTTTTGGGTTTTGCCAAATCCAGCGAAAAAATTGGAGAAGCCCCCAATCACGGCAATGACCCAGAGAATTGTGATCATCAGGTTCCCACGGAAATTGTTCATGATGTGGTAGTAGTGTAGTGGCTGCATGACGGAGATGTAGTGGTCAAGAGCCATGGCATAAAGGTTGAGCAGGGAGATCAGATGGGCCGTGATGTTGATCGAGTTCACGAACTGAAACATGCACGCTGAGGTCAGTCTCTCTTCCATCTTGTCCATGGTTGGCGGGATGACTGGCGCCACCAGGACCTTGATCAAAATATGCATGAAAACACTAAGTGTGACTAGGATGTCGGACACCGCGAGGCTGATGATCAGCTTCGAGTGGTGGGTCAGTCCGTGGGGGATGTGTGCGGTGGCCGCAATAGACAAAATGTTCACCGCCAGCGCCAGGAAGCACAGGATCAACGTGATGATGTTCTCCGGTTGGTTGAAGATGTCGTCTGCTCTTTCGTGGATGTTTTGTGGCTGTAGGTTTGCCCATGTGGTTGAGTTGATGATGTTGAGGAATTCAGTGTAGAGGCCGGTGGTGTTAATGTTGTAAGGGATCACAGTGGTGTTGAGAGTCGTTGGCAGAGTATTTAGATCAAATGGAAACAAATTGTCAGGCAAATCCATTGTACTTAGTCCACCTCGGCCATAGTGATCAGCTGTAAAAATAGACAGACAAATGATAAGACAATGGAAACAATACAAAAACTTATTGTTAAATAACAGGTGGTTTCATAATTAGCTGTAGGAGTAAACAGAAGAATTAAACAATTATCAGCAGTTAAAAGGAAAAAAATATCCAGTTGTGGAACAAACAAGATTATTATTATAAATTTTCCAAAATGCGTAGTTTAAAGATTTAATGAAAAAAGTTTGCATTTATTTAAAATATTTTTAAAAAAATTATCATTTATTGTGAAACATTTAACAAGATATCTTTATGTATTGAACAGCAGTGTTAATGAGAATTTTCATTGTAAAATAACTGAAAAAGAAAAGAACATATAAAGACAGTTTTAAAAAGTGCTTCAGAAAGCAAATGAAGCTGTTTGAATAGCCCAACGTCTTGCAAACTATTTATTAACCCCAACGCTTTGATCTCTATGACATAATAACAAGATATATATCCATCTTGTCAATATGTTGTTTTTCATCATGAAAACAAAGGTTAGAGATGCCACAGATGCCCTTCCCATAATCAGATTGGGTTCGACATCAGTGGAAATGTTTGTGCAATAATGTGTTCTAAGCACACAAGTTTTAGTCTAATATTTAACTATATTAAAGACTCAGAAACTGTTTATACCCCCAGAGAACTGGGATTCCATTTCTTGAGCTCTACCTTGGAGACTCAATGTAATGTTGATCAATGGAATTTAGCTGGTTGTATTGCTAAACTTGCAGAAAATGAAATTAATCTAGAAGTTCCTAAGTGAGTTATAGAATTGTTTTGTTGATTTCATGTAAAATAAAAAAAAAAAACTGTTTAAGGCATTACCAAATGTGATTTCTATATCCATGTAAGGCAGCTAGCTAGCCTTTGAATTTAAAAAAAATGCTTCACTGACTTAATATCCAAAAAATATCAAATTATTGAATACACTGTTATCATTTTTTTTTCAAAACTAAATTTATGCAAAGTATCTTATGTAGGCTTGATTAAAAAGTTGCTAATAAAAATTTGCTAGTACATGCAGTTACACCATTTAAAAAACAAAAAGAGCTGTAATTGAATTTTGGATTTTTGTGGAAATTAATTGAATTAATTTTTGAATCTGCATTTTCAATATACAAATGTATAAAACTGTTGATAAAGGTGTCAGGTACTGGTATATAAACATCTATCCTTAGTTAAATCAGTTCAGTCTTTCAATAGTTAAATCACTGAAAAATTAGAAGCATTAAATTCTCAAATGTTTGTGTAAATAACAAATTTGTTGATGTTTTTTTCTTCATAAATGTTAGGCAGTATTAATTAATGTAAAAAAAAAAAAATCTTGTCAATGGAAGAGAAACTAATCAAATTTTCTGCATTCATCCTATTTTCAAATCTAGATTTTTGAATCTCAAAAAATACATGTATATTAAGAGAAACGGAGAGATGGTTATAACCAATCTTAAACTAGCTGTTATTATCCCTTTTAAAAATAAGAGTTTTGTAATTAAAAAAATAAGATAAATAGGAGCTAGTAAATAAAATGTTCATTCAAATTGGATATTGGAAACTTTGGGATTTTGGTAGACTATAGCTATAAAAACATTAAGAAGTTCTAGTTGACCATCTAAACTCCTTAAGGCAAACAAATAATTAAGCCACTGTCACTGTATTCGAAAATTGTAAATAAATCCGCAATGGTTGAGTTAAATTTAGAAAATTTATGTTACAAAAATGTACTCTGACCAGTAGTTTTAGAAGATATGTTATAAAAGCATATGTTATATATAAGATGCATATCATACCATGGTGTTCTCCCTCAAGCTTTTAAATTCTTTGTTGAAAATAAACTGTTAAAATGACTCCAAAACAAGAATTCCATTCCTTAAATCAGGAAAATAATGTCCAGTTGACACAGATATAATAATAATGTCCTCGCTCTCTCAATTGTTGCCTTTACAAGCTGGCCGGCAATCGTCCATTCATATGACCTTGCTATGGACATAAGATTGCGCCAAATAGGCCCTAGTGGTGTTTATTTTTAACCTTTCCGTTCTCTAAACTGCTGAAGGCTTATTTGTCAACTAAATAGGGAAGGGGCCATGAGTTATTATTTTTAGAAAAACAAACACATTTTTTACACTCTGGACACTCTCTATAATGGGCCATGGGTGATGTGCCTTGGGCGGCCAGTATACGGCAATGTGCCGTCATTTCTAAAATGAGGAGTCCATCTGATACTGGCCATAATCATCACTCTGCGATGTAACCACATTACTTGTTTATTGGCAATTAACAGTTGTTTTTATTTCATGCCCACATCAGGTCTTGTCATAGTGCTCTGCTGTTTAGTTTGTCAGAGACAAGTGCTTTCTCCTTGTTTTTTTAGGTCACTTCTGTGACTCAGGTGACCTATTCCAACCCATCCCTGTCCATGGATTAAAGAGGCTGGATAATCCCTGTCCATGGATTAAAGAGGCTTGATAATCAAATTACCCATTATATCTGCTTTAAATATTCTAGATATGCCCATTTTAGCCATAAACTATAATTAAGTAAAGAAAAATGGCAAATTTCAAATTTCAAAATTTGAATATTTTTCTTCTTCTTTTAATACAGAGCTCTTTTTAGCAAGGAGATAGATATAGACTAAAAATGGCCATATGACCATCTAGTCTTCCTAATTGTTGACTCTGAAACTACAAAGCAATGCAATCTAAGTTCTATTTTAAGTTGTTTAGCTAAAATCATTGAGGATAATTTATGAGTTATACTCCCCCCCCCCCCCCCCCCCCCCCCGAAAAAAAAAAATAAAAGATTATTTTAAATTAGATCTTAATTTTTAATTTAAAAAGAAATTTCCTCTTCTTGCCATGTATAAAACTGACTCAGAGATGATTTCCACTCTTTGTTTGTACCATAAGTTTTTTGTTTATTTTTACAAATAACTTTAAATTCATCTGCAATGCATATAAAGAGTTAATTAATTTATGTTACAATGATGTTTCCTCTTTGCCTTTAAACTTTTTTTTTTTTTGGAAATTATAAATTATAGAATGCATCTATTTAGCAATTACAATGAATAAAAGAGTGAATCTCAATTGCTTTCAGATTTACAAAGTTTGTGTAATTTAAGATTTTACTATATCTGCATGGGAAATAAATGTATAACATTACTATTTTTTCTCTGTATTTCAAAAATTTTGAATTGCCCAAATAATTACAGTTAAAATTGGTTATTTCAGGGATTTCTGTTCTGAGGAACATTAGTAGAATACCATTATAATAGTACAAGCTACCTTAGGAGTGTTTTTTGTTAAGACACTTCCGTCAATGCATGAAAATAGATTTCTCATGGTATATATATATTTAAAAATATTATGATAGCGAGGCAATAAAGTGTACTAGGTAGCAATTTCTGTCTCACTTATAGGTCAACAAAGTTTTTTTATGGGGGTACTATTTTTGTTAATTCGGTGATTTATTTAGATATACACTGGGTTATTTTTGTCTGTGTTATGGTGAAAAAAAAAAGACAATGGCGCCTGTTTCATTTCAGTGTGGAAGCAAAACAATCGAGGGGACTAATAAAAAACATATTAAGATGTACCCAATCCTTAATTTTTTTAGTTAATTAATAATCACACAGGTAATTGGTGCCATCATACTCCATGAAAAAGGGTTAAGCTTGATCACATTTAGAATACATGTTTCACTGAATCACAACGCTTGATTTGTCAATGAATTTCAAACTTGATGATGAAAGAGGGACATTATACTATGCTAGATTTCAAAAGAAAAAAAATCCTCTGAATCAGAAAATTGATAATAAAAAAGACAATTATACACCCCCCCCCCCCCAAAAAAAAAATTGAATCTGTAGGAAAATTAAGGTAGTCGTCTTATTTCTGAATAGACCATATGATAATTTGTAGTAATTACTGGTCTTTTGTATATATCTAAATGATGTCTATGATGTGATGTAAGATTTATTTGGTGGTGTTTAATCTATTGTTTGCAACAAGAATCTGCTCTTAATTGTACTTGCAATTGGTTAGTCTATTGTGGGTGTAAAACTTAAATAAATTTTCTTTTTTTGTATATAAGGCTGAAATATGTCTGTTAATTGTTGTAAATTACGCATGCTAAATTGGTAAAGTTTGCATCTCAGACTAGTTGCCAAACTTAAATGGATCTACATGCACTCATTGAGATGTCCCACTGAGCAGATTGGCTGAAAATATTGATTCTGCCCGAAATATCTGTAGCTCATTCATTATTTTTAAATATCAATATGTCATAAATAAAGAGAATAAAAATTTTCTGTTGAAACTTACATGTATATGACGTTATTAGGAGAACAAATGAAATGGGGTAAAATAATTATTTAATATTTAATACACACTTCACAAGTTTTAATAATAGGTGAATAAATTTGCAGAAACTTTAGTCTGAATAGAGAGCTAGAAGAAAGAGATTCTTACTGTTCAATTAACATTCTGTTTATACATCACAAGCCAACAGGTGCACTTGTTGAAATTTCTCTGATTTATTTTCAACAAAAGCATTTCTATAATTATATTTCCAATTAGAATATGAAATGAGCGATTTGTTGATTATCGTAAATGTTTTGGACAACTTTTCTGTGATTATGTGTGTGATTAATGGCGGCATGTCAACATTTCAAATGCTGATTATATGTCAGGTGAATTGAATTAACCAGATCAGAAGATTTATGAAGAGTTCCGAGAGTGGTGAGTTTTACATAAAGAACTCTGTGATTTGTACGGCTGACACAATTATAAGCAGATATCGGTCTTTTGGTTTTTTCGATGAAAAAAACTATTCTTATAAAAATATTTTGGGCCAAAAGTCAGTCAAGCTGTAAAAGAATTCTGTTTAATTAAATCCTTGGTATTAATATATGCCGACGGAAAATTGTTAGATAAATAGGTGTTTTAATAGCACTTCAACATATGTAAGTGTTAATGACCTCTGGTTTTATTTCAAGTTTGTACTTTTATTTAACATCGAATGAATTACCACAGTGACCATGTGTTATAAGTGTTCCATAATTAAAATCACATTTGTTTTTACAGGAGAAAAAGATTTCTTATTTCTTTTAATTGTTTCAGTTGTATGCAAAAAATGAGAATGATGTTTGTGTTTAAATACACAGGTTTTTTAATTGTCTTAGCAATTGCAGGTGTGCATTCTCTCTAGATTTAAATACTATATATGCATCATTTAATTCGATCTACAAACTTCAAAGGAATAAAAAAAAATTAAACACTCCATAGTAAAGCTGAATTAGCAAAAACAGTTTCAACAAAACTACATAGTCCATAGTGTGGTTTCGATTTGCAATAAAAGTTTCAAAGGTTTACTTTTGGTAATCACTGAAGCTGGATAACGTCAGGAATGTACATGTTTTGTATCTTTAGATAGAAATCACCCTGTATCCTGGTTTTATTAATAGTAGTTAAAATGATTAATAGTAAAACTACTGCATTGTTTATAGGAAAATTTCACCATTATTCTTTGAACACCTATTTATGGGTGCATTATTGTTGAGCTGATCCATCATATGAGATGTAATGATGGAAGTTTGAATTGAGAGAGTAATTTTCAGTGACATGTTTATTATTGTGTGGGAATTTTTTTATTATTTGAAACTATGAAAAATTCATTCCCAGGATAATTAATGAAACCAAATAAAGAAATTCTAATGGCCTCACGGTCCTCCCTTACATTGTTAAATGTTCTATATGTTATCAGATCGAATGAGTTTGCAGAGTTTTCTACTGTACAAACATTATTTTATACTGTTCTCATAATGAAGGTGATAAGATCCCGTATTAACGATTGAATATAAAAAAGAAACACACAGTTAAATGAATAGTTCAATTATAGACCCTGGAGTGATGTTCAATGATTGAACCATTGGATGATATAAAAATACAAACACATTTAAGGAGGCTAGCTCAGGTCAACAATAATCATATAGCCATAGGATCTGCTTTAAATTATTATATATGACTTGTTAAGCTATAACCATTATTTAGTGAAGAAAAATTCCATAAATTTTAGCGTTTGAATTTGAGTATTTTATTTCATACAGAGCTCTTCTTCTAAAGGAGATCAAAACAGTCTAAAAATAGCCATGACCATCCAGCCCTCTTAATTGTGAGAAATAAAGTTCTAGGAAAAATCCTATTGAATACTAATAGCGTAGTCACTAACCATTAGAAATATTGTAACACTCCTCTGTTACCTTACTGTTTGTAGAAATGTTATGTTACTTAACGAGGCCGGGTCTAATTTTTTCTGCCCTAGATTTTTGAATGAATTTTTTTACATGAGTTTCTACTGATATAATTATTATCTTAAGATAAAAAAATAAAATATTTACCACACCGTTTGTTTATGGGGTCATCTCAAAGTTTGTTAATTTTTAACATAGGACCCTATGGGATTTTGCTTGAAATGTATCGATTTTGCACATTTTGCACATTTTTTTTAAACTTCTGCCCTAGGGATTTCTTTATCTGTTCTACACAAAGTTATTGCTAAAAGGCATCAAATGGTGAAATAAAAAAAACCATTTACCTCCTGGTTTGTTCCAGGGGTCTTATCAAAGTTGATTTTTGTATGTCCAATTTCCCAGATTTGTCAGATAGTGGCTATTTTTTATTTGATAAAGGCGGAAATGGTGATCTTTAAAGTATTATTAGAACATTCAGATATATTTAAGTAATAAATAAATATATAACATCACATAATAAGGGTAATTAATATAAAATACATGGTTACTGTCTTGAAATATATGAATTAAGCTATATTTAGGTGGGTTAAGAAAACGTGACAGAGGGCTAGGCTTGCAGAACCCTCTTCACGTTTTCGACCCAAGCCCAGATATAGCTTATACTTCGAGACATTTATGTTTATTCCACAATATAACATTAATTTTACGCATCAAACGAGCTATTTTCAACATATTTCGCTGAATATCTGCAGTTGAAACTATCACGCCATGGCGTTAACCAAGCAAAAAAAACCAACAAGGTTCAATATGTACACTTTTGCTCTACTCACTAAACCCCTGTACCCCCCTCCCCCCCCCAAAAACCCCCCCAAAAAAACCCCACACAAACACAGAAAAAAAACCCCAAAATGAATAAGCATCCAAAATTTGTAGTTATTTTTTAATAGGTTAGAATGTGTAGGGGCCAATTTTTAAGGATTTTCAATTTTTCCCAGGATCTTTCAAGCATTAATTTAAGGATATTATAAATTAACTCATATGATTAAAGAATTTTTCTGCAAAATTGCATGACAGATTTTGTTTTCCTTACCTGGGACAGGCAAGGTCCCTCTTAGACTTTAATCTTTTTCATCCATTCAGGATAAATTGAATCCACTGCATTCTCCAAGTGTTGCTTCATTTCTTCATCCACAGAAAATTTATCCCCTTTTGTTTTAAAGTTTCCAGCGCAAGGCTTTATAAAGAATCCGTTTCAGGAGTCGAGCAACTCATCCAGTGGTGTACCACTGTGTGTCCTGAAAAATGAGGTGACGTGAATTGAATTATTGGTTATTAGGCTCGATTCTCACAGTCTGTTGCTTCTATAACCCTCCTCCTGTGGATGTGTGGGATTTGCTGTGTGCAACTTTAAAAGATCTTTACATATATGTGCCGCAAGTACATTCATGCATGGTTAACATCAATATTTTGTGATAAAAATTACACAGTCTGGTTCTGATAAACAGAGTGACTCTGATGTTTATCATTGAAATTATTGTCAGATCGTGTTTGATTTTATTTTTTATGTACTGTCTTTTTGAGGTCATATGCTTTTTATATTTGCAAACTATTATTTTTCCTTCTTGACTTTTCATCTTCTCTATAATTGGCATAAGTTGGTGATTTTCTGTTATTCCTGAACTTCATTCAATTAATGATAATGACCTCTGGAAAGTAAATTTTGGTTATCAGTACTTTAATTGATTCTTATAATGTCATGGATATAGTTCAGTTTAAACCAATGCAGTGGTCTTAAAAAGATAAATGCTCATTTATGGGAAAAACGAAACAAGACGGAAATTTACTGAATATGTCAAATAACATCATTATGAAGTAACATGTCTGTAAAATCAGGATGCCACTGCTATTAAGGTTATTTTTTCAATCATTAAAAAAAAAAAATGAAATAGGCATTTTAAAGGCCTTGTTTTCTCCCACTTCTATGGTACCTTTTTTGTAATTGATGACTTTAAAAGACATCCTTTCCATTTGTTTAATGAGGTTATGCATGCATGTGAGACAAAATAAAATAGGGTATACAACCCTTCAAGCTGTTGTATATGATGCTCCCATGTTCTGGGTGCTGCAATGATTATGTAATCTCCAATAACTGGACAATTTTTACGATACCAATCACTGCAGTGATGTCATTGTAATTTCCATTTTTGTATCAGTTAATTTTTCTCTCTAAAAACTTAATTGCATTTCTTAAAAAAAGAATTTGGTAAAACAATAGCTTCAGGGGAAATTCTTTGGCCATTAGGAAATCACTACAAACTAATTTTATTTGAAGTTATGGCTTGGGTCATGCAGTTTCTCACTCTCTGAAAATGAACATAAGTTTATCAGTAATTATCCTTCAAAGTGACTTAAGATACTAAATCAACCATCTAACCATTAGCGATTTTCTGTGTGGAAGATTTGGCTTATGATACATGTATTAAAAGATATATAAAAAAGATGAGGTCAATATTGTGAGACATCGGGTTAACCTATAATGCATTAAACTGTGAGCTGCTCGTATGAAAATATTAGATCAGTACATTATTGATTCCTAGTTACTTGATAATAATGTATATCAAGCCTTTGGGGTGCCACTAATGGGGTTATATCAGATATTTTATATAATTGAATAATATCAAAGAAAATTTTTGCTATTTTTTCAAGGAATAAAACCTTATATCTAAACCTTGGTTGATCTTGTTATGTTTTGTGAAACATCCTCAGACTAATGGTGCCTGTTAATACCTAGTTTTCATAGGTAACCAAATATTTTTAATCTAGTCATTACACTATTTTCTTGTTTTCTTTGAGCATTTTGAAGAAAGGTTGTGGAACATAAGCGCTGCGAAACAGTCATACTTTGCCTGTAATAGTTATTTTCATACTTTGCCTGTAATAGTTATTTTCATACTTTGCCTTTAATAGTTATTTTCATACTTTGCCTGTGATAGTTATTTTCATACTTTGCCTGTGATAGTTATTTTCATACTTTGCCTGTAATAGTTATTTTCATACTTTGCCTGTAATAGTTATTTTCATACTTTGCCTGTAATAGTTATTTTCATACTTTGCCTTTAATAGTTATTTTCATACATTGCCTTTAATAGTTATTTTCATACATTGCCTTTAATAGTTATTTTCATACTTTGCCTGTAATAGTTATTTTCATACTTTGCCTGTAATAGTTATTTTCATACTTTGCCTGTAATAGTTATTTTCATACAATATTGCTTGTAATACATGTAGTTATTTTCATACATTGCTTGTAATAGCATTTCAATCACTGGAACATTACGTGTAGTACTCATTATTCAGCTAGGTAGCTAAGTCTATTTTGTATCTGTCAAAAGCTTTTTTTTTTCATTACCTGAATCTCACTAACTTTCTAGTCGGTGCTACAGGGTGTTACTGAATCAGTATGTAATATATTTGAAAGGTGTCAGTTTTTTAGTAGGCAATATATTTTATGGTGCATATTGTAGTGTATTATGTATGGCCGTGTTCTTTATGATTTGATGAAAATCAATTAGGTTTGCCAATGATCCAGCCAACTAGTAGCCCGACATTCAGAATCAATAAATACATGTAAAGTGATTTTTACAAATTCTTAAACCATTATCATTTTGTGGAACATTATTTGTGGAATTGTTTTGCACTTGGTATTATATATATATATAAACTTGCAAGCAGATGACGATCAAAATTATTACAAAATTAAATATTACCAATGTCAATGCAGTTTCCACCAAGAAATCAATTTGCCTTTCAAGCTAATTGAACTATAAACCAATTACAGCATTTTAAAGCAACCTAGAATTTTTAACATTACTGCCTTAAGTGGTAATTCCAGTCAAATTCAGTTTAGTAATATGACAAAGAATTGAGTTAAAAAATTTGTAATATTTCTTAAATTTTACATTTTAATACAATTATTCAGTTTGTTATATAATAAAGATCTGATTGTTTGATATATGTAATTGCTCTACAAACCTAGTTATTTATTGGCCCCCCCCCCCCCCCCAAAAAAAACAAAAAACAACCTGGTTTGTTGGACTCTTATTATCAGACACCGTGTTATTTAATCGATAGAAACAAACTTCCAATACCCCATAATTATATATTAAGCCTTTGACATTTTTTATCTGACAACCAAAAAACAAGTTTTGCCATTTATCTGTAAACAAAATTACAAAAATGTATTACATGGAATCTAATTAAAGGGCTAATTATTGTGTCATTGTGAAATGGGCGTGTTGAGTCACTATAATTTGTATCAGATGAGTACAGTGCCCTTCGCTCCGAAGCTTATGTGGTCAAATCAAATCTTGTTCATTTACAATCACATAATTTAGAACCTGTTAACTGTGGGATTAGGTTGTAGATTGGTTCTCTTTAGGAGGGTCGTAATTTTTGATAACTTCAGCTACATTTACTAGAAATTTGTGTAAATCAAAATTATCGCAGAATTTTGGTCTCATGTCCACCCTTAACTCATTCATTTTGGGAAATGAACATGATCAATTGAAATTAAAAATTGAACTACAGCTGGATGATAAATCCTGCCATCATTGTCATTGCAAATATGTGGATGGAATCAAACAATATTTTTGTCATGATGAAAATTAACTGAAATAATTACTCTTCTTTTCAAAACACTTGCTGAATTACAAATCAGTGCAATTAAAAATCAGTTGAAAATAATAAGAAAGGTTATTAGTGTTCAGTGACGTTTTCCCATAGCCAGTACCTTAACAGAGCAATTAATTCATCGTAGCCTTTTGTTTTGGCAATTAATTTTAAGGTACAGAATACAAGGAAATATTCGCCCCTTTATATTTATATTCTCATTCTCATCAGATTTGCAAAGTATATTGGGTGGGTGGGCAGGTTTTATTTTTCATTTTTTTTAATATATCTACCAGTATTTTACTGTCCATGTTCATGAAATAATATCTGCTCTATTAAAGCAAACATGAGTACATCAACCAATTTGAATTCTTTTAATTCTATTTTATTATAACTGACCTGTTAATCCATGGAGACATTTGTATCCTTATGATAAACAACATGACTGCCTGGAATCGAACGATAATCCACGTCTAAAGCAGCCATTATTATTATGTTTCAACATTTTTGTATACTGAGTGCAGTTTATTTTTCCCGAATTTTTTTTCCCACATGGATTAAAAAAAATAAAATACATTGGGGTGGGCCACTTTCAGAGGGGATGAGAATCTAAAAATTAATTTAATGTGGCCTTTAGTTATATTTATTATATAGATTATTATTTCTAACTGTGCCTGGGTGAATTCAAGACTAAGTGAAACCATTTTCACGTGCAGAAAGGCGGAAAAAACATGAAAATAACCCTGTATACAATATTTATTTGATTAATTTTGACAGTTAGACTAAATTATAAAAATTGAGTTGACTAGAAGTAATCATTTCTTTAAGGTCATTGGAAATGGTAGAAAATGTCAAAATCACAAGCGTCAAATGAATGGTATTTTGCTACCCTTAATCTTGTTAATTATAAATGACCAATTTTTACACCACGCTGCAAAAATATCCTGCTATTAGTTGATCTGGGCATTATTTGAAGATTTTTTGATAAAGATGCTACATACTAAAATTATTCTTTTAAAAACCCATGAAAGGCAAAATATTTGCCATATTTATGAAATGCTGATACACTTTTTTCTTAAATTGATAACCAATTATTAAACAGAATGAGGATTATAGAGTGTATCAGAAGATTTTGATATATACCTTTTGAGGCACATATACTTATAAAATAAATTCAAAATGGCAGTCCCAAGTAACTGAAAGCCACCAAGCACACCAAAAGAGTTATGATTCAAAGGGCACAGGATTATATTCCAATTTGTGGGACATAAATTAGGTCACAATATTGAAATGATAATTGTAAGTACCCTATTTGTAATTATATCTAAAGCTCACAATTTTTTTTATACTTATGCATCGGATCACTTGAGTAGATTTATTGAAGGAGGGAATGAAAAGAAATGCTCTGCTGAAATTAAAATGTCATGTCTCAGATATTTCTCTTTATAAAGATCGAGATGACTTTTTAATGAAGAAAACTGCCGAAATTTGCTAATCGAGCGAATCATGCATGAGTGATATTTTTCAAATGTATGTGATTCAGATAGAAAGTTCAGTATTTGAACTACGATATTATTTAAAGTTTGGAAGTTATTCACATACCTGAAATAATGTAAAGAAATTAATGGATTTCCATTGATGCAGTAGAAAAAATTAAGATATTTTCTAAAATATAAAAATATATTTTGAAATTAGAAAATAATTTTTTTTTAAGTATAAACCTCAGCAATAGTCATGTACACAATTATAGCATTAAGGAGTCCTGGGGAAACACAATATATATACTGTAAATTCCTAATTAAACACGAGGAATTAATATCCGCGTAAAATTGTGAGATCGAGGCATATCTCGCGGATTCTAAAATATTGCTTTTATTTTTCTGAAAGATGTAAACTTAATGAAACTATGATAAAAATCAGGTGTTTGTGATTTCATATTCTTGCAATTTGATGCAAAACGGTTGAATCACGGAATTAAGTACTCGCGAAAAATAAGGAATCTACAGTATTACACTGAATAACAGAATCCCACCTTAAGGTAGAAAGAATGTTCATTGAATGACAGAATCCTGAAGGATAGTGAAAGGATGACCTTATATAATACTGACCGACAGATTACTGGACAACAGACAAAAACCAAGGTACATGTATTTTACTTTTGTATACTGTATACAGGGTTATTTTTGCCCTTCTACACTTGCAAACGGTTTCGCCAAGTCTTAAATTCGCTAAGACTCGCTTGTGTACTAAAGAAACAACTTGGAACATTGGAATAAGTCTTAAATTCGCCCTCTGATAAGGAGGGCAACAGGGGTGAAAATAAAACGGGGCGAATATTTCCCTGTATACAGTGAAAGAATACCAAATTCCTTGCTCTCTTTTTCCCCCAACATTTAATTTAAAAATGAATTGAAAGGCCTTAAGTGTTACAGTAATGTTAAAATTATATATTGATTGCTTGAGATAAAATTACACCCTTACATATTTGATAAAGCGCTGACAGAATTCTCAAAAAAGTATTAGTTCAATATTGAGTTCACAACATTTTCTTGTCTCATTTTTTGGCCATCGATCATGTGGCGCATTTTAAAGATCTTGTGTTCAAGATATATGATAATCTTTAGTGAAAATCTTTTATAAAAAGAATGCAATGCACTGAATGAAGGTATTGATATTTCCTAGTGCATGTATTTGTTAGGGCTTCTTATCCTATCAAACAATACTTTGCATGCTTATATTTCCTCAAAATATTTTCTAGTGGGAAGGGGGGGGGGTTGACTGAGGCCTATTTGTTGTAATTTTACTGTTTGAATTTTGATAAGTTTGAATCCAGGCCCCCTCTAGATGTCCATTGGTGCATTCAGTGTTTAATATCTATGCTTCAGATGTTATTAAACTCTTCATGTGCACACTAGCTGCGTTTTTCTGAAGAAACAGTACATGTATAAATATACAATAATTCTGAGCTGCTTTATATGTCACTAAGACAATGTGATCGACCCTTCAACGTAGGGTCAGTTTCAAGCCAGCCCTGTCAGGGTAATAAATCACAGCGATTTATATAGTAACATATTTGGCAACTTCTTTTTGAATGGCCTTGTTCACTTATTGAAAACAACACAGTGTCTTATGAATCCTTTCGCATCCATTTTTTTCCTTAAGTTCTTTTACATACTGTTAAGACTTTATTTGCAATGGAGTTATTTGTTTTTGTTAACAAAAAGGGTTAAATCACATACAATAAAATTGAATGATATTGTATTACTTTATGATAAAATTTATTTCATTGTTATGTATCATTAATTAAATGGGTATTGGTAAATTTTAAAATATCTTAAAATATCTGTCTTAGATAAGTCTTTGATAAATTTTAAATCATAGAATCAGTTGTAAATAAATAAATAAATAATATTTTAAGTTAAATTTTAGGAATTTAATGATTTTATTTTATATTTAAATTAGGCTTTTTTTTTGGGGGGGGGGGTAAAATTTGTATTTGAAATTAAACTGACCTACAAATCAAATACCGGATTATGAGATACTGTGTTGACTTGACTATATTGTAATGTGATTAAGGTGGTATGGGACACTTATTATTTATCGAAATAAACAACAAAACCAAGTGTAGTTACATGAGTAGTTTCTTTCCGGTTATTGTCACCTAACAGCGTAGTGCAGTGGGTTAGCTAATTCAATACAAATCTGTAAGTTATCAGTTGGAATCCCGCTGGGGGTTTTACTATTTTTAACTCTCCAAATATTTTCAAAAGCTGTTGTAATATTTGAAAATTCTAAATTGATAAAAGAATTTTAATTATAATGTACTTTAATCCACATTAATAACGACAGATGTCCCATACTACCTTATGCATTTTTTTTCGTCACTTGTAGAATTTGGGTTTGTCATCGGGACATCTACACCAAGTTTTCACAGACAGTGACAGTCTGATTTGTGGGTCAATTTTGTAATAAGTTCCCACCTGGTTGGATATGGTGTGTGGAGGTGGTAATGCCTATTGCTCTTTCATTAAAGACACATATATATCTGAATATTCCATATAAATTATCTTGATATTCTTTAATCATGTGTGGATGTATTTTAAAGAAGGTGTAGTTAAGAATAACATGTCTGTACATATTTAATTTCAAATCTGCATGGAAGATTAACTTGTTAAGGTCATTCTGTGGGAGTTTAAGTGGGTTTTTAAAAAAAAAAAAAAAGAATAAAGAAATTTGTGTTCTATACAGGATAGATACACAAGGGAAAAAACTAAGAGAACTAGATTTTAATGCCAATTACCTGTAAATCACATTGAATTGAATAGATATCTGTGGATATGTTATAAAAAAAAAAAAAAATGTATTTTTACAGCTTTTTATGAAAAATCAATGTTCACTTACCAATTCCCGAACTCTTGTAGAAAAAAAATCTCATTACCAACTCTCTTACTCTAGTATCAAGAATTCATAATTTAAAAAAAAAAGATGTAAAAAGGTTTGCAATGCATGCTGTTCTTATTCATAATTCTGTTCTAATTTATGAAATAAAAAAAATAGCAGTTCTTAGAAAATCTTGAATGATGGGCATCTCTGTTTAGTAACGTTAGAGTTAAACATTGACCGGCTCTTGATCCAGACTTACTGAGATATGACCACCGCCTTGTGTGACAAGATTAATGTAATACTATATGTGGTAAGGAATATAGTCCTTCTGCCCCTGAAGTCAAGTGATATGCCCAGACCTTAGATGTATATATTTGATCCAAAACACCGCTTGCTCACGTCTTGTTGCCAGGCGCGGATCATCATATTAAAACTCATGACAACTTGATGAGATTCAGCTAATGGAGTCAAGTTATAACTGTTATTATAAATGATATACGTGTATCGAGTAGCATTCTTGTGGACAGTTGTTGAAAACCTCACAGGTAGAAATTATTTTGGTAACTGGATTTCCAATAGCTATTGCACCCTCTGACCTTTCCCAATTCTCCTGTATGAACAAGATCTTGGACTTTGGGCAGTTGTGTCAAACAGCAATGGGACGTAGGTCTGTCTATTCCATTGTAGGCCACTCAGCCATGGTTCTTTGTAATCATCAAGGTTAATATCTGGCTTTTGAGCTAAGACTACACAATCTATGCATACTTCACTCGCAACTGATATCACTTTTAACCTGTTTTGATGCAAGAAATAGATACCATGAGTTGTTACATCCTACCGAAAATCCATTTTAGGTCTTGTTTAAATGGTTCTATTACATCGATGCGTGAAAAATGAAGAAAAATTTGATTATATCTTAGAGCATTAATGGATTGTCGAGTTTTACTGGATTAATTATTTTTATAATTAATTGTTTTACTTAATTAGAATTTTTCTTTTAATATCTTCAAGAGACAGATTAAGGATAGATATTTTTTAAATTTAATCTGGAAATTTTTGTTCAAGACATTTTTTTAGAGAGACCTTAATTTTTTTAATTTATCCCAATATCTTTTCTTTCGCTGTTTGAGTAATTTTGATATTAATTATCAGGGGATATCAGTACATGGCAAATTTTTTATAAAATTAAAATTGGGATGTTTCTTTTGTAAATTAAAATTTTACATTTACTCTTTACTCTTCAGGTGAAGTTGATGTTAAAAAAAAACAAACTATTTTATTAAATTCAAAAGTTAATGTACCACCAAACCCACATGCATGCATATATTTCATTTGTTTCACAGAACATTTTTAGGACAAGTCATTTTTTCTTTAAGGTTTTACAATGTGAACCAAGTAGTTGAATGAAATATGCAGACCACAAGAATTAAATGCGAAAACTTAAATTTAGCAGTTTGTTGGAATAGCCAATAAGATAAGTTTTTCGTCACTTTAGTGCTCTATATATAAATTATCACTTTTTGAATGACTAGTGGATTTGTTTTGTTTAATTAACAAAAAATGTCAGAACAGAAAAAGGAAAATAAATTACCAGGAAGTGGATATGCATTTGTTAACCTATTCTGTTTTAAACTATTTTTATCATATATTATGTGGAATAAAATGACGCCATTCTTTAGAAATCCCTATAAATTTGCTTATGAATGTTTTTTCAAAAATTTGTAAAATTCATTTAAAGCATAAATTGAGGATAATATCCAAGGTGAGTATGTGTACTTATATATAATCAATAGCCTGGGTGTTCAGCAAGGAATATACATTTATCATTGATTATGTTATAGAAGTATTGTTGAACAATTTGGCATTGGAACAATTATTGGCATGTCAGTTTAACTGATTTATAAGTGTAATTATATGAAGATTTTTGTGAAATACAAATAAATAATGTAACATTTTATAAAAATTATTAAAAGTACATGAAGCTTATAAATGGGCCTTTAGAATTTTTTTACTAACTTTATAGTTAAATTTACAATTCTAAATTTTTCATATTTGAATTCATACCTGCTCAGTCATCTTTCTTAATGATGTCAGAACACTATTAAATTGATTTGTTATATTATGATAGAAAATAAACTTAATCTGGAAAGAAATGATTCAGGCAAAATTTAACCTGAAATTTGTTGTCTGAATGTTTCAACTGAATTCAAAGCATTAAAAAGTACATTAAAATGCAATTATTTTAAAAAAAAAAATCTTACCATAAAATTGGTGAAAAAGTAAAAAGTAGTCCAAATATTCACAAAACAGAGTGTATATAATCAAAGTTGCTGTTATTATAAGAAAGATTTACGTATACTCCAAACCAAAATATCAGATTCACAGAAATTTCACTCCTGAAAAATTGGTTCAATCATCACGTTTCATGCAGTCAAAAATGCAAGCGGAAATGCAAAAGACGTCTTTGGCGGTATATGTGGGGGGAGTCGGAGAAAAAAAAATATACATAGAGAATAAAAATCCCTAGTGAGAATGCAAAGTGACATGAAAAGTGACACCAAGATTTGATAAGGTTCTGTCGTATAAATTGTCGCTGTGTGTCATGTTAGGGTTAGTATTGACTGTCACAGAAAGTGTAAAAGATCATAAGCCGATGCTAAAAATAGACACAGCTAGTCAAGTAAGGGCCACATAAAAAACCTACGTTTTCAGCACTTTCCTTTAATGGACTCTATTTCTGGCCCCTGACAATAGTATAAAGAGCCAATGGAAATGTTTTTATTTGTCTTTGCTGTGTTTATTTATAATTACAATTTATGTATATTTATTTGTGGGGCTCGTTTATGGCTCTTACAAGGTTGATAGACTGTCAGTATTCATGAAGTAACGACTCCCGATCCTCTACAATGTTAGATAACTCCTATAAATTTAGGAATTATTGGTTTCACTTGAATCCAATAAATCTGGCCTGTATATTATACAAAGGAATATCCATCACAATTCAACTTGAAAAGCATGATAAAACTTTGCTAAACACTTTAAACTGTAACTAAGCGTGACAAAATTTCTTTTGATTTCAATTTGTACATTAAATACAAAGAACAGACAATATCTTTGGATTAAATTTATCAAAATTTGAGAACCGTAAGGTTTTTTTTTGCAATTACACTAGTATGAAATCAAAAGAAATTCTACACCATATTCCATTAATTGTTTAATAACAAAGTAAATTAAAGCATATTGATGCAGACCTATTGCAGCAGTGCTTGAAATTATTCCTGTTAGCCACCAGTTCTGTTCATTGTGCCATAAACCCAATTGGTCTCATCAAAATCTGAAAAAGATTAAAAATCTGTAAAGCAAATTACATAAAATGTTCTTAAAAACATTTTGCAGTGTTCATGCCATAAGGATCCACAGTATTGTTTTGGTGGTATATTACATGTAACCAAGGTTCCCTGATGCAGTTCATGAAAGATGACAGAAGAGCAATTGCAGTTCATGATGTCATGAATATACATTGTTTATCACCTTCATGATTTTGCAGTCGTGTTGTATGGAATATAAAGGGAAGGTGTAATCAGTGTGGTTAAAGACTAGAGAGTTTAACGCACAAACCTCCGACACAGAGAAAGGCATGATTTTTTGTGTTAACCACTATGAATATCTTTTTGTAAAAAAAGTCCTGGTAGAATATTACACAATTTACTACATAAAAATCGATTCTGTATTATTAATGTTAACAAAAGCCATGAAATCTTCATTGTTTATGGTGTCTCATGATGTTTATAGAGTTCATGAATGCCTCTTGCCACAAATTTACATACCCACAGACCATTATCACTGGGGCACCTGTATATTTTACTCATGATAAAAAAATATACCCTCTGCCTAATGATACACAAGGTTCACATTGACTCCTGGAGATCTTGGATTTATTAAAAAATATCACATTAGCTGGAATTTGCATAAAACTCAATCGTTGAAATTATTTTGCGATCCTCTGCGTCTTCCAATTAGTCTTTCAACATCCAAGCTTTGATTTAACCAAAAAAGTACATTATACCTGGTGTTGTTTATAAAATTTACCCCTCAACTGCATCTGCTGCAGCCTTATATATGTGATAAATGTCTAAAATGGAGCTTCGCCATGGGGATGGTGGGTCACCATTTACCTCTCTCACCTGGCCATGTCCCTCTGTTTTGTTTCTGTATTGTGACAGGAAATAAGGGACATGTGGGACTGTGTCCTTGAGTAATTGGGTCATGACTTTGCTTCATTTAGGACTTCAAATACACCCACATTTCCTGAAGGTCGATGTCATTGCTAAATGTAGAAACAATGGTGTGGAAAATGTGTGTGTGTATATGTGTGTATATATATATATATATATATATATATATATATATATATATATATATATATATATATATATATATATATATATATATTGTTCTTTTACAGTATACATTATTCATTATTATTTTGTCAGGTGGGGTATTAACTGTTGTCCTTGGATTGGAAAATAGTATATTACATCAAGTTATATAACACATGTATACATAATTGAAATAGAAAAAAAATATTTTTACTGACTTGTCAGATGTTTGGAGAGAGAGAGAGAGAGAGAGAGAGAGAGAGAGAGAGGGAGAGAGAGAGAGATTGTTGTTGTATGAATAATAATTGGACAAAGACAAGATTTTTTCTCTATTGCCATGACCTATATAACAGTGAACTCCATTAAATGCTTTTCTCATTCCAAAATTAGTCATTAAATGGGTTATTATTTTTTCTGGTAAAAATGTGAAAAGTGCAATGCTTTTAGCCAAATTAAGTATTTATTTAAATGTTTAATGATGTATACTCATAGGTTATCATAAACGACATTGTATTGTGTTCTCGTATTGTTTTTACATCAGGACAGAGTAGTAAAAACAGGGTGTTTACTTTAATAAAATTTTGTAAGGGCATTGCACTCTTTCATTTTAAATTGTATCATGAAAATTAAACATTAATGCATTGAACTTAAACATGTTAAAAATGTCTTTCTGAAGGATACCTTATGCATTGTTAGAGCTATTATTATTGCAAGGATCATGGATTGAATTATTTTGCTTCGGACCATTTGTAATATCATAATCCATCCATTCATCCATCCTTCCATCCATTCATTCATCCATCCATCCTTCCATCCATCCTTCCATCCATTCATCCATTCACTCTTTATTTCTTAAAGTCTTCATAATAATGAGATGCATGAAGAGGGATGTCCAGTCATCCTGTACATATATATATGGACCAATGATATGAACATTTTTTTCACTAATTTGTTTTTGCCAAAAACTGACCATAACTTTGTATCTTTTGACTGCAGTTTTTGGCATAAACAATTTAGTTCAAGAACTGTTTAAAATTTTGTTCCACATAAATTATGTACGAGATGGAAGACATCACCCTCATAAAACGTGACTTGTAACTCATGATTACATTGAAGACTTTTTCAAATTTTAAAATCTCAAGTAGCTGAGGACAGGAAAAATACATGATTAAAGCATAACTTGGGACAGTTTATGCTTTTTTTTATAATTTTTTTTTAAATTCTAAAAATACTCTCTTGGATGCTATTACTTATGAAAAATTGTATTATAAATAGCACAAATGTGTGATTCTTAATTTTAAAAAAAATGAGTGTTACATTAATTCTAACATAATTTACATTTAAATTGCGAAAAATATTGCCATGACGTGAACTCAAGCAGAGACTGAATGTTTTGTAGGGAGTTGTTGGAGGTTGAGCATGAAGACAAGAAGTTATCCTTCAGTTGCCATGGCTACGTAACCAATGCCAATTATTCCATGAAAAAATGCATCTTCCTCTTGTTCATAAACCGTAAGTATACCGTATATAGGTATATTATATTAGAAGCAGAATGGAGTTAGTTTTTAAAAGTCTTGGTATTTAAAAACTGGTTATAATTCAGGGCTGCATTTTACAAAAGAACTTACAACAAAGTTGTACAGTTTTATAGTCTCAAGAAGTGCTCTTTTACAATCAAAATATATAAATACTAGTATATACTAAATACAAGTAAAACTTGTCTAATCCGGCAGAGGATGGCTCTGAAAAATTTGACCGGATTAGAAGATTTGGAGAACATTGTTGCAAATTAAATTTGGTATTTACTAGTAGGCCTTGATCATCTAATATCTTGCAAAATATTTAATTCTTCTGAAATATTTTAGCCCTCCTTGATCGTGATTACAATGCCGATTTTCATTTTTTAATTTGGAAAACATTAATTGCATAACGGAATACTTACGATTGAAATTCTTTTCAATCAAATCTTTGTAATTGATAAATTTTCAAACACCCGATTTACCCAAGAAGTCTGAGACGAGATAGGTGCATAAATCACTGAAAATTGTTAAACAAACAAACAAACAAACATTGACCACGTGACATCAAAAGTGGTTGATTACGTAAAGATGAGCAAGGAACAATGGATAAATATTCAAATAAACGGAAATTTAATAAAGAGTGAAGCATTTTGACAGATTAATATGTGATTCTGTACATGTAGCCACACAACACGTATTACCAACGATAAATCTACAGTACTGTATTTAATCTGCAAAATGTTGCACCCTCCTTGACATTCACAGAAGAGAGCTCCTTATCATATCAAAGTTTTGAAACTGCTGCAATAAAATTGGATTATCGGTGTACATTTGAAACATTATATGACAATTGGTAATATCAAACTTATTTGTTAAGGTGGACCACAACACCTTGAAGAAGTTTCTCAATCAGCAGAAAATTACCGGTACATGTTAATGAAAGATAGTATGATTCATAAGAAGTATACATTATAGTCAAATAGGCCAAAAAAATTGCAGTTTCGAATAAAGATCTGTGATGTTAAAAAAAAAAACATTCAGAAATTGTGAACAAAATCTGCACGTGGATTCGAACTTGTGATCTGCGGTTCACAAGCCGAATACTTTAATCAATGAGCTATGGTGATATTCAACCAAATCTATTGTTACAATCAATTTAACAAAACATTTAAATCACCATCTTGTGACACAATATCATAAAAAGTATAAGACTTAAGGTAGTCCATCCATAACTAAGGCATATTTAACAATTTTGATGGATCTATACTACATCAAATACGTATTTTAAAGTTATTATGAGACTGACATAAACCAAACTCGGGAGTATGTATGTGGTCAATAAAATGAACTTTTGCACTCAAAACTTTTTATAGAGTTGCCCGCCCTTTAGATAAATTAAAAAAAAAATCATTTTCTGAAAATATGTATGGTAAAACATGAATTATTTTAGCATTTTCGAAGAAAGGGAAAGCTTTTGCAACTTTTAACCAAGAGAAATGTGAGAAATTTACTTGTACTAAAAATATAATTTAAACTGCATTTTTTCCCATTGACTTCGATGTTAACTTCAACATTTAGTAACTTTTTTAATATTCATTTTTTTTAATTTCAAAGGTAAATCTTTATTATTTAATAACCCCCCCAAAAATCAAACTAAGATTTTAAGGATCAAACTTGGAATTTATTAGATATGAAATATGATAGTTATGGATGGACTACCTTAATGTAGTGAGGTACCTTAAGCAGAAACTGTGACAGTTTGAGTGATATTTAAGCTTCATTATATGATCAGCCTTGTTACAATATGTCCACATGAAAAAAAAAGTATACTTGAGAGGGCTAAATTTTTTGTAGGTGAATTTCTATTTTGAAAAAAAACAGTTAAATATGAAAGGGGGGAAATAAATACAAAATGGACTGAAAGTCTATCTGACTATACAGTTGTGTTGGAATGGTGTCATTTCAATGTTTTAGGAAGCACGCTACGACTAATTTCTTTTAGAAAACAGATAAATCGTGCCTTGAATTCATTTGATTGATTAATATATACTCTTAAGATGAATACAAAAATGACAATTATTGGCACTCTGAGGGAAGAACATAGAATGATAATGGAGAGAGTTAACTCTGCTGGCACCATGGCAACCTAGTGCCCTGATTGATGATAAGTCTCTGGGAACCTAGTTTCCTATTGCAACCATATGTGTCTTTGAAAAAATTATTTTTACCTTTGACAGTCCAGAATGGTTATGTGTAGCAATCAAGGTGGTCAGTTATCTTCATGTATTCATTGTTTTACTACCTTTCTCTCAGAATGGGCATTAATGTGCTGATATTGACTTTAATAGGATATGAAACTTGTGGTTTATTCCATATTTAGATAAAGAGAGACATAACAAAAAACATTAATGGAACAAAACTTCGGTTAACTTGAGTGAAGTGAGCATTATTGCAAAATTATACCCCCAAAAAATCATTATGCATATGAAACATTTTGGTTTTTGTTGTAGATCGATTGGTCGACTCGTCTTCACTTCGAAAAGCCTTAGACTCTGTTTACCAAGCCTATCTCCCCAAAAATATGCATCCTTTTATCTATCTCAGGTAAGCATCGAAACCACAACTTTTGCAGAAATGAGAAAGTCTTCTGTGCAGGCATTAAACACAGTGACAGTCATGGCAAACAATGATCTTCGGCCTGATCCGTTGATGGCGTGCATGGAAAGGACAGTTTATTGCTTGGTCAATCTGAATTCTGTTGCAACCTAGGTCACCTGAGGTGAAGGCTAGAAAAAAAAAAATTTCACAAGAGTTATATGTATTGTGTCTGTTGACTTGTCGGAAGAGCGATGTGGCCCTTGGTGTTTAGCTCACCTGAACCTGTATCTTTAAATTTTCACTAAATACAGCACAGTGATCAATATTTGGTAATTATGTTATCTAAAGTCAAATCCATTAAGCCCACAGTGGCTTGTGTAGAAAAAAAAACATCGTTAAAAAAGATGGTACCTCGAAGGAAAAAAACAAGGGAGGACGCCATCTTGGATACTGCTTCACTTTATTAGCTAGTTTCTCAATTAAAATGTTAAACTAGAAATTTGCGCCAATTTGTATTCCTTTGGAAATGAATCAGCATTCAAGCTAGTCATTCAAGATATTTGCTAGCTTCAAAATATGTTTTAAACCCAATGGGAATAAAAATAACTTCACTATTAGCGTCAATTCATTTTAAGGTAACTCAGTACCTATAAAATTATGGGTTCAAAGTTAAAAAAAGTAACTTTTTTTAACTTATTGGACTTGAATTTCATCAAAAAATAAATAAAATATATATGTATCCATACTATTTAAGATGTAAGGTAATAAAAACCAAAGGCTGAAATAATCATCTGAAAATCACACTTTTTTTGTTTAAAAAATTAAATATAAGTGGCTGGATACTTGTTTGTCTATTTAAATTTTATTGCTTACTATGCCAGAAAACTAGAATAATTAAAAAAAAAAAGAAAAAAATTGTTTACATTAGAGAAATTATAGCATTTAGATATATCACTTAGAGAAAAATAGAAAAGAGTTATTTCCCTTTGTCATTATTGAATTATGTAGAATATAAGGATAAAAAACGCTTATTAAATATCTTTAAGTAAACAATGATTTGAGTTTTTGATGTGCACCTATAATAACATAGAAATTACAAATCTACTTGCAAGAACTTTAATGAATTCATGGTTTATAAAAAATGTATGACGTCACAGGAGGGTGGATTTACTTTAAGTGTGTTTGCTATAAGCGAGTTTTACTGTATATTTTTTTCTTGCATCTAAAGAATCCTTGTTAGTGTTTCTGGAAAATTTGCACAACAGAATTAAATTCAAATGATAAAAAATCAAAACAAACCCTGAAGATGGAGATTTGCAATCAACCTTTGGCTTCATTCAGCAGTATACTGTCTGATGGCCCAAAAAATCTTATTTTGCTGACAAAGCTAGTAATTATAAATGTATTATATTGATTTTCATTGATATTCAACATAGAGCAATTAACTTTCTTGTTTCATATCAGATATAAGTTAATTGATGTCCATGGAACATATCTAGTGCATTTTGTCACGTACGTTATAATTGCAAAATGTGATTAGTGGCAATAAGTAGGCCATTTTGTAATAAGCCAGATGGATGTATTACCAAATGTTTTGAACTTGTTGACGGTAAAATTGGATAGAAAATGGTGTGGCTACTATCATCAAACATTTGCTCAAGAATACGGAGCACATTACTTTGGCAATTAGTTCTTGATGTCGAATTGTATTTATATTCGACAATGATTTTCTTATTACATGTATGAAAATACTTTCAAAATTGAGGCTGAATTTTGCATGACAAACATTGAACCATATGTTATAATGTGTAGCCACCACTTTTGTCATTTGCTCTCCAATTAAGGAAAAGAGATGTATTAAAAATATCAATGATTTTACATATGACATGTAGTTTGTAATAATATACTGTATACAGGGTTATTTTTGCCCCATGTTATTTTCGCCCTTCTATACTAGCTTGCAAACGGTTTCGCCCCTCTTAAATTTACCCTGACACACTTGTGTACAAAAGAGATAACTTGGAACATAGGAATTTTCCCAGTCTTAAATTTGCCCCGACAATGAGGGCTAAAGGGTTGAAAAAAAAAATGGGGGTGAATATTTACCTGTATAGATTTATTAGGTATCAGAAATGTGATTTTTCTATTTTTTGAAGCACAGATTTCTGCAGATTTTAAAATTAAAATAATCATTCTTAAAATCATTACAGTCCCCAGACTGATTTGATTTTTTCCTTTTTGGTCTTTTCCACTCACTCTCTTGGAGCTATTATAATTTTTTGATGTTACTACTTATTATTTTATAAAAATGACCAAATGCTTATTTTATATCCTAATGCAACTCGAACTATGATATTTTATTTTGAACACTGAAAAAAGTGTTTCAAAAATGCATCATACGCATCTCAAAGCATAATATGATTTAAAGGTAGATCGAGGGATAGAGGAGGGGTGCATGAGGGAAGATAAACTCACAATTTGTGATGAGAATTTAGGTCCATTATGGATAGATATATTAGAAATACACTGGGATTGATAAGTTTATAAAGGAGTAAAAAGTCATAGATTTTGATCTACCGTATACTTGGATATCATTTATGCTCAAATGATTATTCAAGAGAAGTTGTTTGTCCATTAATTTAAAAGTACATCCTTTGAAGGATTTTTGTATTGGGGATATGGATTAATGATGTGGATTGACCCATGATAATGGACCAAATATTCAACCCTGTGTGAGTATTGAAGCAATGTATGACTGGTCTATATCTAGTTCAATATCTATGAAACTAAATTTCTTAATGAGGCCCTCAGTTCCTATGAATGCCAATCTTTCTTTTATTTTTTTTATGCCACAAATAGGTTAATGAATTATTGAATAGAAAATACTACTCTTGACTGTAAAAATTCTTCTGCGCAGTCCTTTAAGCTGATATGTGACTTTGTATTTTGTTTGTTATTTCCAATTAATTTTTAATTAATGTAATGACCTATCTCTGTGTTAAGTACACAATATATGTGACATTTCCAACATCAGAAGACAGAAATACAAAGCGTAGCAAAACCCAAGGGAGCAACTTGATCACTGTAATTGGTTTCTTGATTTTATTTTTTTAGGTCAAGATTAGTTGACAGAGGTAGGGATGGAAGGTTGTCAATACGATCACATGAATAAGTGATTGCCAAGAATGATGAATGCTTTAATCTAACAACAGTTGTAATATTTCGAAATAGGACATCCTTTGATATAGTTGTGTTACAAACAGGCTCAATTAATTTAATATTTATTTAAAAACAAAACGAAGACCTGAAAGAATGGAGAAAAACTCAAAAGATTTAATTCTCATGAATACGTTTTTTGCGAATAGTTTTTTGAAAGACGCAGTTTTTCAAATTAATTTAGCATGGTACAAGCACTCTACATACTTCCCCCGTCCTTAGAATTAACCTCTAAGATAATGAAATCATCGGAAACCTGTCAATATTACAGAGAGTCTATTTACCCAAATGGACAGATTTTGTGATGAAACTTTGTTAAAATTAATCCAGTTTGATTCATCATGATGAAAGATTTTAAATCAGTAAAACTCGAAGCTTTCTGCACAAGGTGTTGCTCTAGAAAGGTTTATTTTCTAAAATGTAATCAAGGAAATGTCCTGAATTAAAGGCCCAAGGAGAATACATTCTGATAATCTAAGATAAGAATGTGAATTATTGGGGCACTCTATACAAATTAACTTCTTTTCGACCACATTAATCAGCTAAATATTCAAAAGAGGTTTTTTTTACCAAATGAGTAAATTTTATATTTAAAATCATTTTAATAGTAACTAATTGGTGGTAGTTTTATGTCAAAACATCTGACCTGAAACTTTGCTAATTAAGATTTATACGTGGAATGACAAATTCACATTAATAAATATCAATGAAAGTATATATATTAAACTGATTTAATATCTACATAATTTGTATAAGTTGTAAACTGGTTTAATGCAGCTTATGCTTTATAAATTGTAAAGTGGTTTATAAAACGCAAAATTGTTTTAACCCAGCTTTTTCTTGTATGAATTTCAAAGTTATATTTGCATTATTATTTTACAAATAAACTTAGAAAAGCAAAAGGTTGATATCTGTTTGAACTTTTTAATGGGTCAATTAAAGAGGTCATAATTTTAACCTCACAATGATCATGATCACTCTGAAATTTTCAGAGAAGCCCTTTCAGGGCTTTACAGGATTTGATTTGATCACATGACCAACCAAGTTCATACCCTAGTAAACCTTTGAACATTGCTGTATATATCTTCAGGTATCCCACTCCTCAATGTTCTTGTATCAAGAATGTCTTGAGAAGTATTCTATTGAAATCTGTAGACAAAACACACTTAAATAATACAAAGATAATGGGAGGTCAGTGTTCATCCCTCTGAGTTATGGTCAATTAAATTTGACCTTTTTGCACCTAAAATGCGATTTCAGCCTGATTAGGATTTGTTGTCAGAATTTTTGATTAAGCAAACTCTTTTCTTAAAATGTTGTTTTTAATTATGTACAATGGTCACAGTGAATAGAGGGATTACGAAAAAAAATTTGCATGAAGCTGCATAAATGTTTGTATGACCTTTTTGCACTTAAAATAGACAATTTTTATAATAGTTACAATTTGATGTGAAATAAAAACATTTTGAATATCAAGAATTTTAGAAGATTAATCCAGTTTGCCTACATATGTATTCAGTATCATTTTGACATGATAAAACATGGGGGTCAGTGATTTCAAATTTTAGATACATGGCTTCAAAGGTAAAATTATTGCAACATTTGGCTTAAAACAATTCAGACATTTTCTATATATTTGCATGATTTTATGCTAAACGTCTATCATTCTCCCAAAATTTAGTTTAGTACAAGTCATAGAGAACCTATAGAACAGGTCACAAACCTATCAAATGTTAAAAATGAGAATAATGAATAAAGTATAATAAAAAGAAAAGTATATTGAAAATTCATAAAATTGCTTGTTTCTGTCATTTTCGACTAAAAAACCTTCCGCACGAGAAAATGGTTCCCCCCAAAACTTGTTCGTTTCTTGAATTCAGATGGATTTTCTTTTCGAATGTTGTGTAATTATGAAATGATGATCTTTTTGTGAGGTTTAAATTAATAAAATCATATTCATTTAAAATATAATGAACATCTGCGCAATGAAATCAAAACATGAGGAGTGATATACCTTAAGTCCAAGATCTAGTAAATGATTCCAGAGTCTCTTTTTGATGCTGGAACCATTATGATGTCATATAACTGATGTGATGTATCTTTCTCCCTTAGTTTACAGCTTTGTTATAATGAAAAAAATTATTATGTAGAAAATGATCATGAAACAGTTTCTTGACATTCTATGTCAAATTATGGTAAAAGTAATCCCAATGCCTACATTTAATTTGGCATCATTTTAAAGAGGAGGTCAAGAGCTTGTTTAATGCTGTTTTTGGAGAGACTGTAGGCATTCTATGTTTATTTTATTAGTAAAAATGGACAAAACTCCAAAATTTGTTACTTATTTCCTGCATATTTCATAGAAAATGGTGTTTCAAAACATGATTTTTCGATGTGTTTACCAAAAATTTTAAGCACCAGTTCATCGTATCAAACAAAGCTATTTTCATGAAGCATCATTAAAAGAATTTATAATTTGAATTTCATAAACGTGTATAAGCACCTGTCATTTACTAGATTTTGACGTTAATTATTCAGTATAGAGATAGCGCCACAGAATATAGATGTGAATGTGCACCCTACAAAACATGAGGTTCATTTCCTCCACGAGGACGCCATTATTTCCAGCATTCAAGCCGCCATAGAGACCAAACTACTGGGAGCCAACTCAAGTCGCACCTACTACACTCAGGTGAAAAACTGGGCATGGGCTTCATGATCCACTCAAGTGAAAAACTGGGCATGGGGTTCATGATCCATAATCCATGATGAAAAATATTACTTTTCCAAATTCATGTCTACAGTTCTTTACTATTATTTTCCATATTTTCCATATTCATGTCTACAATTCTTGACTATTATTTTCCATATTCATGTCTACAATTCTTGACTATTATTTTCCATATTCATGTCTACAATTCTTTACTATTATTTTCCATATTCATGTCTACAATTCTTTACTATTATAATAGCTTTATCAAAATATTAGACTCCATTTGGATAAAGGACTATGTGCGGTATGGTCAAATATCTGCCCCCGATTTCAACCAATTTTTAAAAAGTATCGTACAAAAATCAAATCTTCATAAATCATTGTACAGAAGATGCCTATCACTTTAATCTTGATTTTAGTCACCATTGCTCATTCGCTGTTTATCTAGGATGTCACATAAGGCCTAAAAAAAATTAATCATGTTTCCTGTCGCCCGACCGACCCTATCTTTAACCCTCCGACCCTAAAAGTTTTTTTTGTGATCATGATGGTGATAGGTAACTTCGCCAGAATTTCCTCAAAAAAAGAAGTGAAAGTGCCCGGTCTTCTAAATTCACAATCGTGTAAACTGACCTCACTGGCAAAATAATGATAGTAAACTAATATACAGACATTTTTACTGCATAAATTAACCTTGTGGTTATAGTATAACTTGCAACTATCTTATTTTCAGGGTTTATAAATACGGGTGATGCAACAACATGCTGTGCATTGGAAATTACAAAAACGATGTTTATTACTTTGAATCCTGATATAACAGTTAGTTAATAACCTGTTATTAGTTAATAACTGCAATAAATGTTAAAATTATCATAAAACTGCGGTCTATATTATCTTGAAAATAAAACAGATCCTCTACATAATAACGTACGATAGTAAGTGGGTCAAAGGGATGGAGTAATACCCCAAATACACGAAAGTACAGACACTGATTTGATATTGACATTAAGCTTAAACAAAACATAAATATTTATCCAGAAAAGGATAAATACATTCATACACATGTAGATTAAATTTTGCAAATAATATTAGTTTTTATTTTTAATTTTAAAAAAATCGATTTTTTTTCCATGCAGGTTGTTTTCTATACATTACATGCATAATAATACATAGACCTTTGATTATTTTGAATCATCATTAACATACTGTGCACTGTGAACATACTTTTTTCTCATTATAACACACGTTCTTGAAGTTTTTAAAAATAAAATATTTTTTAAAAATAAAATTTTTTTCCTACCTACCTACCCTAATTTTTTTGGTCAGGTGACAGGAAACATGAATATTTTTTTTTTTTGGCCTAAATGACTTAAATCCAGCAAATTTGCTAACAAATGAAAATATTCTCATAATTGCTTTATATTTTGCATTCGGAAATATAGAGCGCAGTTCTGCTCAAGTACGATTTTAACATATATTTTAATTTCTTCAGATAGTTATACATATCATACTAAAAAATGGTACTTGAGCAAGCCTGCGCTTGATGTTTCTCAGTTGAAAAACCATTGTAAAACACCCATATTTTGCTACAAAACATCAATTTATCAAAATAAGGCAATCCTAATGACATCATTTCTACGTTATGACGTCATTGTGGTGATAACCTTTTACACCTTTATTTCCAATATGATTTTAACTATTTTTCACCTTATTTTAAAGCTCTTTCTAAAACTTTGATTGTAAGGGGCAAAAAATGCATAATACCGCACATAGTCCTTTGCCAGTACTTCCTCTTCCTAAATATTATCCAGCTACACAGTGTTTATGGAGTAAAATTTCATACAGAAATGATAACCAAATCATTGATTACAACTAGAGTTATCTCTCTTACCAGAGAGAAGTAGTACCATAACCAATATACTATGGAATCATCATTGTTCGTAGGGGACCAATGTTTGTGGCTTTCGTGGGTAACCCTTGCCCCCACGAATTTACATCCCCACGAACTTATATACAATCATTTGTTTTATATTTATTAAAATTATCCCGATTATGCTACCAAAGAAATAACGCCCCCCATGAACCAGGAAAATTTTGGCTACCCACAAACATTGACCGCCACAAATAAAAATGATTCCACAGTATATGTTTGTGGTAAATAATTTTTTTTCAAAATTGGTCCTGTTTTGCAAATTGTTTTTATAACTCAGTTTCTTTTGCTTTAGGCTCTCCTTCCTGGTGCACCAGTGTCTCTGGACAGCAAAGAGGAGGATCCAAGCTCTTCTAAATCTAGTGGTACAGGTTAGTGCATTAAATTACTCAGGAAAGAGGAGGATCCAAGCTCTTCCAAATCTAGTGGTACAGGTTAGTATATTAAATTACTCAGCAAAGAGGCGGATCCCAGCTCTTCTTAATCTAGTGGTACAGGTTAGTGCATTAAATTACTCAGGAAAAGGAGGATCCAAGCTCTTCCAAATCTAGTGGTACAGGTTAGTATATTGAATTACTCAGCAAAGAGGAGGATCCAATCTCTTCTTAATCTAGTGGTACAGGTTAGTGCATTTAATTACTCAGTAAAGAGGAGGATCCAAGCTCTTCTAAATCTAGCAGTACAGGTCACAGCATTTATACTGAGAAATTAACATTTCAATGTACAAACTCATCCTAATCTTGTGATCGAATTTTAGAAAATCTGTTTATATTAGTGACCATTCTTGTCAATGCTGACAAATCAATGCCTACTCAATACTTTATAGTAATATTAATTTATTAGCATATTGTAGTGTCGAGAAATATTTTTAATGGTTGGTGTCCCCCCTCTCTCTCTCTCTCTCTCTCTCTCTCTCTCTCTCTCTCTCTCTCTCTCTGCAAACAATAAGTTTGAATGCAGAGAGAAATAAACATTGAAAGAAACAAAAACTTACTCACCCTTTGTTGAAGCCCAAGCTGTTTTTTGACATATTTTTCCTTGAAATTAGTATTATAAAAATTGGAATTTAATTATTATTTATAAATAATTTTCATGTGTAAAGCCCTTCATCAGAAGGCTGAGGAATGTCATAAAAGGTCATCAGCAAAATTATTTTTAGAACATTTTAAAGAGCATACATCCTTTGATGAGGACAAATAGCTTGTTTTAAGTGACCAGAAACTCTCAAACACTTGTTACTTTGTTTGACTGAATGGAGAACAGTCGATGGATGAAATTAAATGCTTAGAAGATGTAGATACTTGAGGTCATTCATAAAAGGACACACACAGTCTGCTTCTCTTTGAAAGGGCTTTTCAAATTCATCTTCAGATGTGTCATATAAGGTCAAGATCTAGTAAATGAAAGTTGCTACAGTATTGTGAAATTCCATGATGATATAAATTCTTTTAATGATGCTTCATAACAATAATTTAGAATGTTCTGTAGGATGTATCGGGTAAACAATGAAAAATCATGTTTTGAACTGTCTTTTTTCAATGAAATATGAAGGAAATAAGAGTTTTGCCCATTATTTACTAATGAAATATATCTAGAATGCCTACAGTCTCTCCAAAAATGGCATTAAACAAGCTCCTGACCCCCTCTTCAAAATTATGTTAATTTGAATATAGGTATCAGCAAGGAATTCTTTTCTCATGATTAATACAGAATGTCAAGAATTTTTTTCTTTTTATGTAGAATTCCTTTAAAGCTGCAAAGTATGCATGGGAAAAAGATTCATCAAATTAATTATGAAGTCATAATGGTTCTGGCACTTAAAAACTCTCTGGGACCATATTGAAAAAGCATTTGTAAGATAATGGGTCTTTCAAACTCACCTGCCAAATTAATAAAAAATTATTTTGGTATTCACAAAACGTCCATTATTCAGTGCACCCATAAACTGAATGCTAATGGCGATGTTCATAAAACACTAGGTTAATTTTAACAGCCGCACCCATTAATGTTTCCATAAACTTAATGGACCCATTATTTTTTGGATGCATTGTGAAAATTGTAAAGCCCCTGGACTCATTTACTAGATCTTGACCTTAGTTTAAAAATTTTGAAATATATTATATTGTTTTCAAACAAGGAACAGTAACTCTTGTAAAATGGAAAGTTAGAAAGTTAGAAACAGCTTTTTTGCAGAATTTTGGATTTAACCATGCTAACTTTTTCAGATTTTTAAAAAGAGCTATTTATCAATATGTTAATTATAATGTACTTGTGTTTTACTCTAGAATTAATATTTCATCTTGAAACAAGTAAAAATGATAAGTATGTTATTTTACTAAATTTTGTTAAGTATTGATCATTCATTTTGTTTTACAATTTAGCCATTTTCCAAGTACATGTACATGAGATTTTCAATTACTTATCAAATAAAACTGTTGTTGACGGTAATGAAGCTACAGGGCTTGATGTTATTAACCCATTGTATGTAATGTTGCCTATATATATTACTACGCTATCACTCTTAAGGCAGGTTTCAGTAAACCAAAGGAAACAATTATTTTTTAACCAAGTTTTTCAAATGAAAAATCTGGTTATTGAATTGGTGAAAATAGCGGGCAGGTGGGTAGGTGGGCAAACGGGTGCCTAAAAGGGTGCCCCTATGCTGATGATAAAAAAAAGTTTTGGGTTTTTACATCCTACAATGTAAATAGATATGGAATAAAAATGGAAATTTTGATGTACTTGTAATATCTTTTTGTAAATGATTTTTCTCCAAATATGTCAGGAGCTGAGAAGACGTATGCTCATCACATGGTCAGAACAGACAGTAGAGAACAGAAGCTGGACGCCTTTGTGAAACCGGTCCCATCCAGTTCTTCCGCAGACAGAACAACTCAGCCAATCAGGTCTGACTCTGCCCAACCAATGGAAACATCAACCAGTGACCAAACGTATGTTATAATAATTTTCTTAATAGGCATTTATTCCTCATGTCTTAATAAGAGGCCCATGGGCCACATCACTCACTTTCAGCAATGTCATCTGATGGAGTCAATATTGATAAAGTTTTACTATATGTATATAAGATACAATACAATTGCATGTCCAAATCCTGTGAGTATTCCTTTAAAAAAATTCAGTTACTTTAATTTTTTTCCTGTTTCATCATAATTGCTTGCTTCTTGTTCAGTTTTACAATAAAACAAAAAAGCAAAAACCAAGTCAAAACATATGCAGAGTAACTTTTTTTCACAAATGGATAGGGCTGGGAGAGGGGAGTAATGTGAAGCAAGTCAATTATTATGTACATGTATTTCTTGTTACAGGATGCAGATGCCCAGCTGTGGAGTCCAACAGAAGAAGAGGCCTGTGAAGCTCACCAGTATTTTGTCTCTTCAAGAGGAAGTCCAAGAAAGCATGCATAAAAGTCAGTACTCACTGAAATCAGACATATTTGCACAGAGGGAGAAAAAAGAATTTTATCTTTCTAAGCAGTGAATATTTGATTTTCATGTGAAACTTTATTACAGAAATTCATGATGAAAACTGTGCATTTATTGGCTTTATCACATTATTCATATTTTCACTTTTACTCAGCCTAAAATTCAGTATATTTTTTTAACACTTGATATGTGTCAATCCATTTTGTGAAAAACATCTCAAATTAAAAATTTGATAATTTAGATTTAAGGGAAATGTTCCAGTTTCACAAGTTTGTGGGGTGTGTGAACAAAGAGTTCTCCTTAATGCAACATCAGACAAAGCTCTACCTAGTCAACACAACTAAACTAAGGTAACTGTAGTATAACATGATCTTAAAGTTACTAAGGTAACTGTACAAAAGATGGACTAAGGTAACTGTACTATTAAGTGAACAATAAGGTAACTGTACTATAATGTGAACTAACATTAAGGTTACTGAACTATAACATGATCTTACAATAAGTTAACTGAACTATAAAGTGACCAAACAATAAGGTAACTGAACTATAAGGTGATCTAACAATAATGTAACTGTACTATAACTTGGACTAACAATAAAGTAACTGTACTTTAACATGAACTATCAATAAGGTAACTACTTTTACATGATCTTAAACTAAGGTAACTACACTATAACCTGAACTTACAATAAGTTAACTATTCTTTAACCTGAACTATCAATAAGGTAACTGTACGATAAAGTGATCTAACAATAAGGTAACTGTACTATAACGTGGACTAACAACAAGATTACTGTACTTTAATGTGAACTAACAATAAGGTAACTGTACTATTACATGATCTTAAACTAAGGTACCTACACTATAACTTGATCTTACAATAAGGTACCTATTCTTTAACGTGAACTAACAATAAGGTAACTGTACTATAATGTGATCTTACAATAAGAATGTGATCTTACAATAAGGTAACTGTACTATAACATCAACTAACAATAAGGTAACTGTACTACATCAACTAACAATAAGGTAACTGTACTATAAATTGAACTAACAAAAAGGTAACTGTACTTTAACGTGAACTAACAATAAGGTAACTGTACCACAATGTGAACTAACAATAAGGTAACTCTACAATAAAGTGAACTAACAAAAAGGTAACTGTACTATAGAGTAAACTAACAATATTCTAAGTTAACTGTACTATAAAGTGAACTGACAATTATCTGGAGAAATGTATGACTGCACATGACCTAATACAAGTGACTATGCCTAAAATATTATCTTATGATATGTGATTGCCATGCATCCTATAGTCATTGTTTTGGCAGGATGTGTATTTCAGACATAATGTATTCAGGGTTATTTTCGCCTGTGGGTATTTTTTGCCCCTCTACACTTGCAAACAGATTTACCCTGTCATTAATTCGCCCAAACACACAGTAAAATTTAGACACTATTTCAAACTTACACAGTTATTTGAAAATTGTTTTGAATATGCCCAGTCTTAAATTTGCCCACTGACAAATAGGGAAAAGGGGGCAAAAATAAAATGGGCAAAATGTTCCTGTATGCCGTATGTCAGCAGTTCATCCAAATATATTTTCTCTTAAAAATATCACTCAGCTAAAATCAAAAGCTGAATTTAAGTTTGTAAAGACAACTTAATCAAGGTTTTAATATAGCATTGAATCATGATTTTTTGAAGTATACACTCTCATAACTGCCGTGGTGTGTGCATACAAATTGAGTAACGCGCGTTAGCGCGTTATGAAAATTTGTATGCACACACCGCGGCAGTTATGAGAGTGTATACTTCAAAAAATCATGATTTAATGCTTATATTTACATTTTTTAACTTATTGCCTTGTCTGCAAATGTGAATTATACCTTAAAATTCCGAATTTATCCTAAGGGTAAGTTAATATTAATGGAAGAGCCACAGTAACAGCCACAAGCGTGAACTTTGATTTTGCTTGTGACGTTGCAGTTTACAGCGTTCAACGTTTGTGACGTCATTATAAAACTCGTCAATTTGACCTTTGACTACTTGTTGCATTTAGAGGCATTTGAAGATAACAGAATTTAATGGGAAAACACAGTAGAATGTAAATATATATATTTTAAAAGTGTTTCTGTCAACAAATTTTACATAATATTTAGAGTTAAAGTTATAAAGCTGCAGAGAAAACTTTGCAACAATTATCAATAAGCAATTCTTACAAAAAGCAATTAGTATGGATGACTTTATGAATCTAAATCCACCATTTCTCTGAGTTTGAAGGAGAAGATCTGATTGGTGTTATGTGTCCATATATAAGGCCAATTAAATTAAAACAATTGTTTTTTTGGAATTGCCTCCTGCCCCATTGAAACACCCCCCACTTATTGAATTATATTAGCAAAAAATAAAAGAACTTTTTTATTGAAAAAAAAAATGACCAAAAAAATTAACTTTAAATTTCTACTGTTTATTGAGATTTTTATTTTTACCAATTTTCAATTAATTAAACTTCCAGTTTGAAAAATAAACAAAAAATCCCTCCCTCCCTCCTGGGTCTGAAAACACCCTGGTTGGCAATTCCAAACACTTTTGTAAGGATGGCATTATCTGCGAAGTAATATAATACTAATTACCCTGTTTTTCAGCCGTGAGCTGTTTTATCAGCTGATGATCTTTGACTTTGGAAATTACGGAATACTACGCCTGTCAGTGAGTAAATTGTTGCACTAGTTTTACAAAGGAATTCTGAACTTGGTCAGTCAGTGAGTTTGCGTATATGATTGTGACAGATTATTTGGAAACATTTTTCATATTTAAATTTTGTTACTCCCAAGAGAAAAATTGCATTAATATTCATTGATTGCCAAAGTGAAGAGACTAATAGGTACATAAAGGACTACAATGGCAAGATCTCGATATTGTATGAGAAAATAAATATTTACATTTTTGCATGTGTCACCTAATGTTAATTTATTTGACATTACCGGTAATTGAATGAAAAATACTCAAGATTTGCTTTTTATGCCAGTACTTGTAAATAGTGATTCTTCCATTATGCATCGAATTTGGAGAATATAGGATTGTGAAGGATAGAATTTTTTTCCTTATTTTTATGAAGTTTTTAATAAGTTGTGAAACAATAACAAGTATGATTTACATTTATTTGATGATGTTGATGATGATGAGAGAGAGAAAAAGAAAGAGAGGATAGAGTATATTCTAAAAATGAACAAAAAAAGAAGTCTGGTTCAACATACAAAGCAATAATGTGTAACACATTATTTCCCATGCTTGTGTGGGATATCATCTAGTTTTAAAGAGAGATGTAGTATTGTTTAATTTGTTATGTCTTTAGGAGCCGGCCCCTATATATGAGCTTGCCCTGCTTGCCCTTGACCTTGAGGAGAGTGGATGGACCGAGGCTGACGGACCCAAGACTGACCTGGCCCAGTACATTGTGGACTTCCTGAAGTCAAAGGCAGAGATGCTGTCTGACTATTTCTCCATGGAGATAGATGAAGTACGTACGACAAAGTTTATGAATTGTATCGTCTTTTTTGTCATCATTGTACATGTGTGATGATGGAATAAATGTTTAGGACATGGTTGATGTATAGTCAACATGTTTCAAACATGTTAAACATGAAAAACAAGCAACATATGCTGAACATACATTTTGAAACATTTTTGAGCTTATATTTAAAAACTTGATCAATTGTGTTTTTCATGTATTTTATTATTATTTGTACGTGTAGAATATCATAAATTAATTTTTTACATGCTCTAATACTACTTCCAATATACTGGGGTATATCTATTTTTCGGGAACATAGAAGACTTTATAAACATGTCCTAAATGATGATCGATGCAAATATATCTGGGTATATGGTTCATTGTGTGATATTATAAATAAAATCCGGTATGAATAAGATGAGGAAAAATTTTGTGTATGTTAGAATGAAAAATTAGCATGCAACTTTTATTTACAGGATGGTAATCTATGTACTTTGCCACTTTTGCTGGATCACTACATCCCCAACATGGAAGGACTTCCTATGTTTGTACTTAGACTGGCTACGGAGGCAAGCTATTTCATAGTGGATAATTCTATTCAAAGTGAAATATAAAGTTACTTATCTTCCTTTTTAGATATAGATTTAAAGGTTAGCAAGAAATATTTTGTATGTCTTAATAATTGTTTTTCATACATGTAAATTGCATGATTGTACAAAAACATGGATGTTGTAGATGAAAGATAAAGACATACATTCAAAACTAATTTTGATGATTTGTAAAAGGGGAATAACTGTTTTAAAGATTTTTTTAAAAAGAGGGATAATTTTTCTTACACAGGTTAACTGGGACAAAGAGAAGGAATGTTTCCACACTTTTTGTAAGGAGACCAGTGAATTTTACTGTTTCAAACCCAGTATGTTTCAGGACCTCCAAAGTGAGACAGAGGGTTCAAAGGTATTCTGAATAACTTACTGTTATATTTAAGATTTTGTATTATAATATTCACTGCTATAACTTTTTATCAATTCTTTTCATAAGTTTTTAAGTGATCCAGAAGTATGAAACAAGTCCTGAAGTAATGAACAAATTGTTGATAAAATATACATGCATTAAAAAGAGCATTTTGTAACTAGATATTGATGTTTAAACTACAGGCACTTGATCTTCAAGTACAGAAAAGTTCAATAGATTGACTGTAAACCAACATTTATTCGCATGCGAAATTTTTTCACGAGATTAGCGAGAGTCTCGTCGTTACGAATATTTCTCGCCGCAAACTGGCTTCAAATGTCTGTAGCATTGCATTTACCAAATAATCTAAATTTTTATTGCGAAAATTAGGCGCCACAAACAGGTTTATCCTATACCATTAATGAAATGAATTTGTCAATAATAAAAGGTGGTCAACTGTAACTGTAATTGAATTTGAATGATCACATTCCCTGAACGTCTTGGGTTGACTTTTATTTATTTTTTTCATGAATTGGCACAGGATGGAGAGGTTTCTGAAGAGAAAACCTGGAAGTGGACAGTTGAACACACGCTGTTCAGTGCTTTCCGGAACTTTCTTTTCCCACCCAAGACATTTGCTGAAGATTCTAGTATTTTACAAATTGCCAATTTACCAGATCTATATAAAGTGTTTGAAAGATGTTGAAAATAAAAAAAACGTAAACCTATTGCAATTTAGTTTGTCATAGTTATCAAGTTCAAGATGATTTGTAATGGGTTTTTTTGTAGCACCAAGCATAGTTTTCCATCACTCACATATCGTAAATAAAAAAATAATGTATATAAGATAAAGTTAAAAGGAAATATACCAACCTCCAGGATTTGTGTGTCGCTGTCGTTGAATGAAAGAAAAATGGCTGTCATACGATCGCCGTCCTTTCCCTTACATCTTACAGTGAAAAGCTAGACATTCAGTTAATAATGTGTTGAGTGATAAAATTAGTGGGGAAAGGAGAAAATTGATAATTATTATATATATTATGACATACTTAGGGTTGTACACGTACATGGTCCACGTGTTGTTTCCTTGGTATTGGCATAATTCCAGCGTGGGTGTAGTCAGGTAGTGCTGATTGAGTTAAGGAGGCTGGATGGTCAACTAACGACCCGTCAAATTGTCATGTTGTAAATTTTGAATTAACCGGGTGACAGTAAAAACACAATTTAACAACATGACAACTAGTTGTAAATTTGAATATACCGGGTGGCAGTAAAAACAAAATTTACTGCCACCCGGTAAATTCAAAAATTACAACATGACAAAATCCAAATATGAAATCTTTAAAATTTAATTTTTTTCTATATCTTACAGAGATATCAGTCTGAAGAAGGTTAATATAGTCTAAAAATGATTCTTACAATGTAATTATACGGTTGAGAATATTAGTTTTCTACACTTGCTGGATGAATTTTTTGTCTAGATCTGACTCTGCTATTATGCGTGGATTTGTTAGATTCATTGCAACTGGGTGGTCAGTCTATCATAATTTACTGATGTTTTTTTCAGCAATTATTTTTTTTATTTCAAGAAAAAAATGCTATACAAACTAAACACTTTCCTACATCTATAAACAAATATCTTCTTGGGGAGATTACTGAGGCCTACTGGTAACTAAGCTCTGCAAACAAAGATGAACAATTTACACAAAACAATTGACAGATTCTGCCACAATTAGTAATTTTTAGATTTTTTTTTTTTTTAATATTTCGACTTGAATTCCTCGAAATTATTTTTTTAACATGACATGATTTAGTGCAAACAATTTGCAAAATTATTATTTTTTCAGCTAAAAAAGTCAATGGTGTTAGTCGCTAAACTCAACCCCTCCCGTGGCGGTCTGTCAGCTTTATCATTAATTTGAAGAAATAACCGTCGTTAATTTTAAATAAGTCGAAAAAGGTATCAGCCTTAATCAGAGTAACAAATACCGTTTTAGTATAGTTAGTTTTTATTACTGTTTATAAATAATGGGTATTGAATAACTATTATATAAGTTAAAATTGCTTTTTTGAATAGTAAATGTAAAAAAAAACTTTAGGGGAGTTAATTGAATTATTTTCTAACAATAACAGCAATTAATGTGATATTCAAATACAAATACATGTAGCAATGATTCATGGAATTTGGCAAAATTTATCTTATTAGTGATATACAGAGAAAACAAAATGAACAATGCTACTAGTATATGAACATTTTAATGTAGGTCTATCGCCGATATGGTTAAATAAACCAGTCCTCTTTTAAGATGATACTTGTTGATATATATGTACAGTTCTTACTGTCCAGAGGACATATAACGTATACGTATATGGCAACCAGCGGTCTTAATTTTGTTCGATAAACTATCTGCGCTTAACGCATTACATAACCATCAAGGTAACAACACTTATATATGCGTCTTAAATATGCAGATAAGTTTATTGTGTACACCATGCTTTTTTCTGCGCAATATAATAAATAGATAACTGAAAACCCAAATTTGTATTATTTTTAAGAAACAAACCTGAAATGGAAAGTCCAAATTATAGTCAGTTCAATGACGAAACTTATTTGTTTTTTAATTTTGTTCGTTTATTTAAAGACGTGCGCACGCGAACGTTTCTATTACAATTACGAAATCGCCAAGAATCTAGACTAAGTGACTAGGATTATCTGTCCGTTTCCTGGGACTGCTATCTTTCTTTCCCCGTTCATTGCTCTCTCACAGACAGATAAGAATCAGGCAACAGAAAGGACATGTTCCAAGTAATACTTTGGTGCCTCCTCTATGTGGGTGTTGGTCAGTAATTATTTTTTTTTTATTGTGATAATTACATAAATATTTATGCAAGAAACGTTTGCTGTTGTTTGAAAGTTGGTCAGTACATATATATATATATTTTTAAATTTTGATAAGTAAACAAATATATATATGCGTGGAACATTCGCTGGGGTTATAACATTGGTCAGTATTTTTTATATTGATAATTACATAAATATTTATGCATGAAATATTCGCTGTTTTGAAGATTGGTCAATTGTCTGAATCGTGAGTAAAATCGCCATTCTCTTGTATTGCCCCTTTCCACTGACCTAGTAAAACAACGATCCCTGACCAAATCACCACAACACCAAGGAGGGCCCTGGGTCTACCCTGGGTCACCTCGTCACTGCCGCGTATTTTAGAAATGCATGTTTTTATAGAATATTTTAAATTAATTTCTACCTCTGGTACGAGTATAATGTCATTGTAAATTATGTATTTACACCCACCGAGTATATAAATTCAAAATTTACAATATGACAGTGATATGACATGATAGGTTTATGTTTTATAAACCGCTTTGCAGATTATTAAAAGCGTAAACTATATGGCACCAAGACGGCTTATATTCGAATTTTGGGCTTATCAGGACATGCTCACTATTTCCCCGAAATCAGTCCCATCATGCAATAGTTTTGGTTGTTGTGTTTCAGTCCGCGGTGGGACCTGGAGTAACCCGACCTGTGCCCCGGGACGTCACACCATCACGCACCTGTTTGAGTGGAAATGGAGCGACATCGCCGCGGAGTGTGAGCGCTTCCTCGGTCCCATGGGGTACTGCGGGGTCCAGGTGTGTACGTCACAACAGTTGATGTATATCTCTTAACAATGTACAAGTCATACTTTTTTATTGCACCCCATTATATTACATGTATCACATTGCACACCCATACATCAATGATTTCATTCTTGTTGAAACGAGCTTTCTGATTAGTTAAAAATTCATTTTATATTATATGATGTGACAAACTTGTTAACGACAAAAACGTATCAATCCGCAAGACGTGACATAAATGATGTTTAAATTTTAAACAATTGTATGCCATTTTAAAGGTCAAATGACCGTTTTATAGTACAATTGATAGCAAAAAATTAGATTACAAGGAATGGATTAAATAGCTACCCAATTTATACGAATATAAAATGGGTTGGCAGTTAAGGAAAAGGTATATTGTTCCAACCCATTTTATCGAGTTTTATTTATCAAATTCATTCTTAAATCATATTGCACTTATATATAAGAACCATTTGAATACATATACATTGTATCACCTCGTTGAACAACAATAAACATAGTATATCTCAATGTTTTATCTCCTTGAACACTCTTATACATTGTATCATCTCATTGAACATCATAAACATTGCACTATCTCAATGAACATCATAAACATTGCACTATATCAATGAACATCATATCATAAACATTGCACTATCTCGCTGAACATCATAAACCTTGCACTATCTCACTGAACATCATAAATATTGCACTATCTCAATGAACATCATAAACATTGCACTATCTCACTGAACATCATAAACATTGCACTATCTCACTGACATCATAAACATTGCACTATCTCAATGAACATCATAAACATTGCACTATTTCACTGAACATCATAAACATTGCACTATCTCACTGAACATCATAAACATTGCACTATCTTGCTGAACATCATAAACATTGCACTATCTCACTGAACATCATAAACATTGCACTATCTTGCTGAACATCATAAACATTGCATTATCTCATTGAACATCATAAACATTGCACTATCTCACTGAACATCATAAACATTGCACTATCTTGCTGAACATCATAAACATTGAACTATCTCACTGAACATAATAAACATTGCACTATCTTGCTGAACATCATAAACATTGCATTATCTCATTGAACATCATAAACATTGCACTATATCAATGAACATCATATCATAAACATTGCACTATCTCGCTGAACATCATAAACCTTGCACTATCTCACTGAACATCATAAATATTGCACTATCTCAATGAACATCATAAACATTGCACTATCTCACTGAACATCATAAACATTGCACTATCTCACTGAACATCATAAACATTGCACTATCTCAATGAACATCATAAACATTGCACTATTTCACTGAACATCATAAACATTGCACTATCTCACTGAACATCATAAACATTGCACTATCTTGCTGAACATCATAAACATTGCACTATCTCACTGAACATCATAAACATTGCACTATTTCACTGAACATCATAAACATTGCATTATCTCATTGAACGTCATAAACATTGCACTATCTTGCTGAACATAAACATTGCACTATCTCAATGAACATCATAAACATTGCACTATCTCAATGAACATCATATAAATTGTTTAATCTCGCTGAACTCCTGTAAACACTATCATCTCATTGAACAACATATACATAGTATCACTTCAGTGAACATATACATTGTATCTTTTCAGTGAACATATACATTGTTTCATTTCAGTGAACGTAATATACATTGTATCACATCCCTGAACATCTGTAAACACCGTATCATCTCACTGAACAACATATACATTGTATCATCTCACTGAACAACATATACATTGTATCATCTCACTGAACATCATATACATTGTATCATCTTACTGAACATCATATACATTGTATCTTTTTACTGAACATCATATACATTGTATCATATCCCTGAACATCATATTCATTGTATCATCTTACTGAACATCCATACACGTTGTCTCATTTCAATGAGTTTCTTCTGTCGTGCGATTCAGATTTCCCCTCCTAATGAGAACAGGATAGTAACAAGTCCCAACAGACCCTGGTGGGAGAGGTACCAGCCCGTGTCCTACAAATTGGTCACTAGAAGTGGAAACGAGGCTGACCTCCGAGATATGGTACAGAGATGTAATAAGGTCAATGTCCGGTAAGATTTTGATCCAAGACTATTTTTTTAAACCATAGCTGTAACTATTTTTAATTTTAGATATATTAATGTTTGAAATTGAAATAAAATAAACAATTTTAGTATAAATATTTCTTTTTTATTTATTAAAAAAAATCCCTGCCATTTAGAATTTACGCTGACGTCGTGATCAATCACATGACTGGAGCTGGTGGGTCCGGAACCGGAACTGGTGGCTCTCATTGGGACGGTGGTTCCTTAAGCTATCCCGGCGTCCCTTTTTCTTCCTGGGATTTCAACAGTGGATCGGAATGTAGCACGGGAGACGGCAATATCCATAATTACAACGACCCTAACGAAGTTCGAAACTGTCGTCTGGTCAGCTTGGTGGATCTTAAACTTTCAAAGGACTACGTTCGTGACTCCATCGCAGGATATTTGAATCACCTGATAAGTTTGGGTGTGGCTGGTTTCAGAGTGGACGCCGCCAAGCACATGTGGCCCGGAGATCTTCGCGCCGTTTTCGGCAGACTGCATGATTTGAATTCTGCTTATTTCCCGTCAGGAACCAAGCCCTTTATATTCCAGGAGGTGATTGACATGGGACATGAAGCAATCAGCGCTGCGGAGTATACCGGTATTGCCCGAGTTACAAACTTTATCTATGGAATAAAACTAGCTGATGTATTCCGGTAAGTCTCTCTCTCTCTCTCTCTCTCTCTCTCTCTCTCTCTCTCTTATTACGCGATTAGTGATTTTCTCCCGATGGTTTAAAATAACAGACACCACAATCAAGCAAAATGGCTGAAGACCTGGGGAGAACAATGGGGGATGCCTAACTCCAATGACGCTGTTGTTTTCATCGATAACCATGACAACCAGAGGGGACACGGCGGAGGAGGTAAAATTAGAGAAATTACAGCCAAGCCTAAACTCAATAAGTAAAATATACACATGTACAATCCATACCGGGTCTTAGATTGTAAAACCAACATGGCTTTCAATTATCCACCAATTTAGTTTCTGATTGATCGGTCTTCAATTTAAGACTATACTAATTTCATTTTTTTCAAAGAAAATAAACATGTTTAGATAATTCGTTTACATTCTTAAAAAATCTCTAAAAAAATTTTCAATGCCAGACATACATGTATGCTGCTGGCCAAGACACTGATGCAAAATAACGTAAGCAAGTACTGACGAAGGAGTTAGGCGTACATGCATAACGTCAAATTTCCTTCGAATGGAACGTTGTCTCGAACATGTTCTATTAACCATTTGATCTGGTTTGTAATACAGGCGGTGTTCTGACATTTTTCGAACCTCGATCATACAAAATGGCGACTGAGTTCATGTTGGCTCATCCTTACGGCTTTACGCGTGTGATGAGTAGCTACCACTGGAACAGAGACTTTCATGGAGGGGAGGATCACAACAATTGGCAGGGCCCCCCTCACAACGGGGACATGAGCATCAAAGGTCCCGCCATACAGTCAGATATGTCGTGTAGTAATGGATGGGTACGTATTGGAACAAAACAAATAGAACAAGGGCAAATCATGACAGAAGTTTTAAAGTTTTTTACTTGTGAAATCTTCACAAGACTCAACATCTGGTGTAATTAGCTGTGCTTATCACTTTTCGTCGGGCATAACTTTTAATAGTTTTCTTTTGAACGACTTACAATATCAACTTAATTTGACGCAACGCATCAATAGGTGAAGGGACTTTCATGTATAAAATGTGATAGGACCTTGTAAAAAATTTTTGAGATACAATACGAGAAGTACTGAAAATTTTGATCAGATAATTATACATGTGCTAACATTTCAAAAATCACATTGTATAACACCTCTTTTTGTAGAATTTTAACATTGACATTGATCCTTTTCTACAGATTTGTGAGCACAGATGGCGTCAAATATACAACATGGTTGCCTTCCGTAACGTTGTCATGGGAACGACATTGACAAATTGGTGGGACAACGGTGACTACGCCATCGCTTTCTCTAGAGGAAACAAGGGTTTTATCGTCATCAACGCGGGAACTTCAGATATCAATGTAAACTTACAAACTGGCTTGTCACAAGGAACGTATTGTGACGTAATTTCGGGCAATTATGATAATGGCCGCTGTACCGGAAATGAAGTTCACGTTGGTGGTGACGGACACGCCCATTTCCATATAAGTTCCGGAAGTGATGACCCAGTGGTTGCTATACATATAGGTAAATATAAGAAAATTTCTCTATCAGCGTCTTTTCATCTTTTGCATGTTTATTCTATTATGCATCAAATGTCAGACCAAAGAAACAAAGAATGGGAATGACAACCATCCAGTGTGTATGTCTGAAGGGTTATTGACATAATGCATTAAAGTATTTAAGAATTCAAAGACAAATTCAACTTCTTATTCAAGAATGGGAACAGATATGGCCATTAGTTACATTTGTAATCGTTTGTAGACAAAGGAGTATGTTGTTAATCCACATGAATATCTAAATCATAAAATATCTTCAATCCCTTTTTTAGGTGCACAGAAAGGTTCGGCAAAGAAGGTGACGACATAACATATTAAGGGAAGACTGAAGTGTTTCGTGTGTCATAAATCCACTTTTTGTTTGTTTTTTAATAATTTAATAAGATAAAACAAAATGTACCTTTTGGTCTTGTTTTTTATTCGACCATATGCTTTTTAAAACTTGTCAATTCTCTGTCAAAACCTTGCGTATTCTAGGTGAAATTCCCGACGTTAGGTAAATCAGCCACATCGACGGCAAGTCAATCGAATTTCCACATACCATTTTACGCAACGTCAAATTTTGAAATAAAATTTGAAAAGATGTCGGACGTTCTGTTCGATATTTCTGAGTCAGTACTTCAATTTACCTCTGTTTGGAGATTTGGTGCGTGAATATACCCTTTTTAATGCAGTTGCGAACTGTTTGAGGTCTTTTAAACGGCCATAAATAGCATTCGTTTGACTTGCCGTTGAGGTGACTGGTTCCCAAACACCTTTCATATTTAGTGGTTAAGGCGGATGTAACGACCCTGACTTCTGGCTGTGACCCGCGACCAGGGCCTTAGCTGGATAACACAAATACTTCCGGTTGAACACTTTGCAGTTGGTTGAATTTTGCCCAGAGTTTTCGGATTGATCTAGTTGTCAATGATGCGCCACTTATTTATAGTAAAATTATATATAGTTATTAACAATTCGTTAAGTATTTAGAACAATATCGAGGACGAAAGGATAATTTTTTTTTAGATTAAAAGTTAATACAACCTGTCGTTAGAACAATTTAGACACTAACCTTCCGAAGGCCCTGCATGGCTCTTTACTTATGTTTATCTTCATTACTTAAATTTATGAGATTGTCTGTTCTCCATAAGCAAAAAATGATCCAGCTCTGCTCAACGAGACTGTTTGTATGTATGGTATGTAATATGTTTATATGTATTGCACCTCTTGTACTATTTATATGGTTTTAAGGTATACGTTTACTCATAATGAAAAAAAATTCCACTGATGATAATGAAAAACCATCTATTGTGTGTTAAAGACTTATCTTGGTAGTGCTATTTTTCAGTTTCAAAAAAGTATGTCAATGACCTACTTTTTGAGATAATGGCCATTGAATATTTTTTGAAAATTTAAGAAAAGTCCCTAAAAATTTTACAGTATGATTGAAGTTCCGAATTTCCTCTATCAGTTTTCAAATTCCTACCCATTTTTGATTCAATTTTACAAAAAAACATTTATAGCATTGAACTAGGTATATTAACCTTACTCTGCAGGTATAAAAGTTGTACGAGGTCAATGATCAAAATTTTGAGATATGGTGTCTTTTATCATTTTTAAGCATTTTTCAATATTTTTGTAGTGTGTGCCATTCGAATATCTAAACGAAAATGTGAGATAAAACCAACAGAAAATATGCAAAATTATGTTGACTAACAGATAAAATCTTAAATTTGAATATTACAGTACTACCAAAAATATTTCAGTGAAAAACAAAATTCGAAAATTTTAGTCCGAATTTCCTCTGTTTTGCTAAAAGTCCAACTTTGTTTGAGCCTAATTCCATAATATAGTAAAAATGTCCAATGGTTTGTCAATAATAATTCATTTCATGAATACTTTTAGTGTTTAGAACAAATTTTACTCATGACATTGAACTTTATAACAATCCGAATTTGAGAACTCAAACCATGAGTAAACAACGTCCTTAAGAGAATAAATAAATTAATTTGAAAATTTTCTTAATGTTCAGTCAGTCCATTTAGAGTTATTTTCGTTTGAGAGTGTTACTTAAGGCTAACACCAATCACCAAATATCAAGGTTTCGTTTATCCACGCTACTATAAGGAACATCAACACAAACCCGTTACAAAAATTGAGAAAATTTAATATCATTGTATACCATGGTTTTCAAATTATTGTATTAATCATAATGAACCTTTTATTCTTGGTCAGCGTACATGTATATGTTTTCAATAGAGTATATTGAAGAAAATTAAAAACTTGAAAATTTAATGTGTATCATGCTGACAACTATTCGCAAAAAATACGCTAAATGTTCTGTCGCGACTGTTGATTGTAACAAGCAAACTTATACCAGTATCTGAATTGCTTAGTGAAAACAATATGGGCTGATATTTTGATGAATCAAATATCTTTACATTTTCTAGTGTTTTTGTCTATGATAACAACACCCAATCGATTTTGTAATGTATTGCCCAATACAGATCGTCAATGACTATTTTAATATCAAAACGTACAATTGCTGAAAACGATATAAGTAATTATTTTAAGGAATCACCACACAATACTCAAGGATTGATTCCTTATTCCTTTAAGTCAGCTGTCATCCTCCAATCAGATTGAGTTTTGTAGTAACGTCACAAGAGTCATCTTTTTCAATTCTCGATAAATATCACAACTATCATTCTCCTTTGAAGGAAGATTGTTGTGAGGTTATCTAAAATCTATAGTAAACTAAAAAATATAAAATGTTTATTAAAATTAAAATTGATTAAAAATGAAAAATTAATTAATAAATAAAAGTAAATTAATAAACGGAACAACATTGATGGTTTGTCATTTTTTAATAAGTAAATATAAAAATATGCTTTTTATATGAGGCTCCTAATATGATCCTTCATTTCACTATGTTGTCACCTTCTTTGTCGAACCTTTCTTTGCACCTGGGAAAAAGAATGATATTTTTTTTTAATGTCAAGCAAGTTACTGCTTTCGGTGGTACCCATTAACGACATACCGAAACTATTTAAATTATTTTTATAACAGTTCATATAACCAGTTTTCAAGTTTGTTTTAAGATGGCTGATGGTTGGGGCCATTTTTAGGCTTTACTGATTTCCTTTAATAGAAAAGCTGTGTATAAAATACATGAAAATACCAAAATAAAAAAGGTAAAATATTTGATTTTTTCTCTACTTTATATCTAAACAAATCATATCATAAACATGTAAACATGACATATGGTTAATTTTATCCATCGAACCCCTTAACATATCTAAAAGACAGAGTTATCCTAGTCAATACATTTGTTTATAACCATCCCGAAGAGAGCAGTCCGCTGGTGAGTATTTGTATTCAAATACCTATCATTAATAATGAAATGTTCATTTTGATTCATATAATGTCTTTTTTAATGCATTTGAAGTTTGACACAATTAAACTGATTGCCAGGACCCATCATATTAAACCTTCCGGCTATGTAACCATTCTGTTTGTAAAAGAACAGAAACAAACTTGAGCTTTCATTGATGGAGTATGGAGGCTGCTGATGGAGTTATGTTTCATTGCTGCACAATCGGCTACCTCCATTCTCTTGTAAACCACCAAACAACGTAAATAAATGAATTATTTAAATCATCAATCGAGAAAGTATCAGACGATACAATTAAAAATGATTGATATCTTTGAATAATAACGTTTTATACCTATATGTATCGCGATCACTGGATCCTCACTTCCGGAACTGATGTGAAAATGGGCGTGTCCATCACCACCAACGTGAACTTCATTTCCGGTACAGCTGCCATTTTCGTAATTACCGGAAATTACGTCACAATACGTTCCTTGTGACAAGCCAGTTTGTAGGTTTACATTGATATCTGAAGTTCCCGCGTTGATGACGATAAAACCCCTGTTTCCTCTAGAGAAAGCGATGGCGTAGTCACCGTTGTCCCACCAATTTGTCATTGTCGTTCCCATGACAACGTTACGGAAGGCAACCATGTTGTATATTTGACGCCATCTGTGCTCACATATCTTAAGAAAAGGTTCATTGTTTAAAGTCTATATACGAGAGATGGTATCTTTGAAATCTTCAAAATGTAAGCACGTGCATAGTTATTTAATAAAAAATGTTCCCATGACAACGTTATTGAAGGCAACAATGTTGTGTATTTGACGACATCTGTGCGCACAGACCTTATAATAAAAAAGTTATCTTTTAATATTTAAATCAAATTGTGATTCGAACCGTTCAACATGTTAATGTACGATATGGACCCCAGAATCCCTAAAAAGTGATCTATCTTGATTTTAACAATGTCAGGTCCTTGACCTCAATGCTTTGTGTTACATACCCATCCATTTCCACAAGACATGTCTGGTTGTATGGAGGGACTTTTGATGCTCATGTCGCCATTATGAGGGGGTCCCATCCAGCTATTGTGATCTCTACCATCATGGAAGTCTCTGTTCCATCGGTAGCTGCTCATCACACGCGTAAAGCCGTAAGGATGCGCCAACATGAACTCTGTCGCCATTTTGTAAGACCGTGGTTCGTAAAATGTCAGAACGCCACCTGTTTTAGAAACCATGTAAAATCGTCAAAGACTCTAAACATGGCACATGTAAACATCATATCTATAAAGCAACATGTTCCTAACAATGAAAAAAAAACCTAGTAAATAAATCAATTTTCAACATTTTTCTTAATAACAGTAACTTCATACTGTTTCTCACTCGAAATCTTGCATAAGCAAACCATTGCTGGCAAACTGGGCAAAAGTACCATGCTTTAATCATTGCTAGAATATTGACCAATTAACCCATGCTTTGAACATTGCTGGCATATTGACCAACATGTCCATATTTTAACCATTGTTCGCATATTACATGTAAGCAATAGGCCCATACTTACGTACCTGATAATTATCGGCTGATACTTGCAAATTTAAAGAAATTGTTAACCCTTTAGAATACAGTGTAAATTTACAAAATAACACTACAGAATGAACTATCAAATGAATATAATATACTTTACCTTCCCCGCTGTGTCCCCTTTGTGTATCATGGTTATCGATGAAAACAACAGCGTCATTGGAGTTAGGCATCCCCCAATGGTCCCCCCAGGTCCTCAGCCATTTTGCTTGATTGTGGTGTCTGTTTTATAAACATATGACTCTCCCCCGTTCCCCAAACACACATACTTACTCAGAGAGACAGAAAGTTAAAGAGAAAGAGAATTCAGACAAGAATTAATCTTACCTAAACACTTCAGCTATTTTTATGCCATAAATGAAGTCTGTGACGCGGGCAATACCGGTATATTCCGCGGCTTTGATTGGCTCATTTCCTAAGTCAATCACCTCCAAGTATATAAAGGGTTTGGTTCCTGCAGTAAAATAGGCGGTATTCAAATCATGCAGTCTATCAAAAACGGCGCGAAGATCTCCGGGCCACATGTGCTTAGCGGCGTCCACTCTGAAACCAGCCACTCCCAAACTTATCAGGTGATTCAAATATCCCGCGACGGTGTCACGTACGTAATCCTTGGATAGTTTCAGATCGGCCATACCCAGCAGACGACAGTTTCGCACTTCGTTAGGGTCGTTGTAATTATGGATGCCGCCATCTCCTGTGCTACATTCGGTACCACCATTAAAATCCCAGGCAGAGAAAGGGACGCCGGGATAGCTTAGGGTGCCGCTGTCCCAATGAGAACCACCAGTTCCGGTTCCGGATGCTCCAGATCCGGTCATGTGATTAAACACGACGTCAGCATAGATTCTAAATGCCCAGATAAACTTGAATAAAGATCGGAGAATGCAGAGTACCTTTGATATTCAATTTACATTTTTGGTACAAAACTTTTTGTTTAAGACAAAGATCCTCAACGTGTTAAATATGCAATTACATTGTACCTAATAACAGTGTTTATTAAATGATGTCAAATTTGCAATACTTTAACAGTTGATAGAAAAAAGAACGAAAAACTATGATTTCATCAATGACAGGAATAAAATGAAAGGCTTACCTCACGTTGACCTTATTACATCTCTGTATCATATCTCGGAGATCAGCCTCATTTCCGCTTCTGGTGACCAGGTTGTAGGACACGGGCTGATATCTTTCCTCCCAGGGTCGGTTAGGATTAGTCACTATTCTGTTCTCACTTGGAGGGGAAATCTAGATTAAATAACAGTTGTCCAGTAACAAATTAAAATCCTTTGTTGTGGGATTAAAGAAGAAAAATTCCATAAATTACTAGAGATGCCATGCCTATCATTTGCAGAGATATTTTGTCTTCTTGTGTCTCAGATTGATATGATATGGATGTATTATATAAGTTAACATGCCCATGGTACAGATGATTTAAGGTGTGCTATATTTAACAAGTCAACAACGTGTTAACATGTCCTTGGCTGTGATGATAAACAGGTAGATGTATTTTCTGAGTTAACGTGTCCATGGTTGAGATGATATAAGTGTATTATACGAGTCCTTGGTTGAGATGATATAGATGTATTATGAGTTAACATGCCAATGGTTGAGATGATTTAAGATGTGTTATAATTAGCAGGTCCATGGTTGAGATGATTTATGGGCTATATTTAGCCATGGTTAAAATGATGTATATGTTTACAATGTGTTAACATGTCCTTGGATGAGATGATATATATGCCTGTATATAATGTAAATGGTAAGAAATATATAGGTGGACAATTTGTTAACATGTATATGTGGGATAATTTCTGGGTGTACAATATGCTAACATATTCATAGTTGATATATATGTGTGCAAGTTGTTAACATGTATGTAATTGACATGATGAGATGATATATTATTGAGAAACTAGTATGACGTACTAACCTGGACCCCGCAGTACCCCATGGGACCGAGGAAGCGCTCACACTCCGCGGCGATGTCGCTCCATTTCCACTCAAACAGGTGCGTGATGGTGTGACGTCCCGGGGCACAGGTCGGGTTACTCCAGGTCCCACCGCGGACTGAAACACAACAACCAAAACTATTGCATGATGGGAGCTAGTACTGGAGGGATCATGTGACTTTGCCGAACACTAACCTATTGTAATACAACACTGTGTTTCTCAAGAGCTGTGCATGCGGACTTTTTACCAATTGTTTTTTATTATATATAATAGTATTCGTTTTCATGTATTCAAAAATAAATAATACAAAGTTAAATAGTCGTGAATGTTATATCTTTCTTCTCGCGGATTAATCAAGAAGGTCGTTTAAGGTCATGTCAATTTGTCCAAGTTTGATGAGGATATCCAAATCTAAATAACCATAACTGGTTGATTTATTTTAGATATTTTACATCTCGTTTAATTTTTATTATTTGTCAATGTGCATTATTTAAGATAAGAAAGTCTTCTATCGCTTCTCTGAACAATTTTAAAACCATGCAAATCCCCGATGGTATTAGCGTTTTTCTAATTACTAAGTTACTAAGTTCCTATATGACTTTTGACTGTGTTTTGTATATTAAAAAAGGAAAACTTTTCGACAAACAAAATCGTGTCGTTAAACATTTTAAGTGGGTTTTTTTTACATGATGATAACTCTTCATTAACATGATGATAACATTTTGGGTCGACTTATTACATGTAACATGTTTTGTTGGAGACTGGAAACACATTTGTTAAACCTCAGGATTGCTTCTTATTTAGCTAGGAAAAAAGATACTAAAGTCCATAAACTTACTAACCAATACCAACAAAGAGGGGGCACCAAAGCAGTACTTGGAACATGTCCTTTCTTTTGCCTGACTCTTATCTGTCTGTGAGAGAGCAACGAACGGACTATCTCAGCTATATATACATGTAGCTATATCAGGAGACGGCCATATACATTGTAATCCGGGTCACTTATTTGTGCAGTGTGATTTCGTAACCAATAATGACACACGCGTGTTTCTTCCAGGAGTACCTCGCTTTTTGGCCAAAAGGGGGCAATTGTTCACTTTTTAAAAACGATTGGGGGACACACCCAAAATCAACAAGGGTCATGGACTTCACATTGAGGCAAAAGTTACACAATGTCTAAAGTGATCTGATCCCAATGTTATCAAAACCTTATATTACCAGTTAATATGTTAATGTAGATTTAGGAGACGGGATAATCAAACAATTTTCCGTGAGATCTGTCTTACAATAATAGGCCATAAACTATTCATTAGTAAAACAAAAGTTACATTTACAAAAATCTAACATATGTCAAACGTATGTGATGTTGAACGTATGTTATCACACGTATGTTAACCATGCATTTCTTAACGTATGTGTAACGTACGGTTTGACTTCACGTGACTTCACATGTGTGCTACGTATGTTAACGTATGTTGTACATGTGTTAAGTTCCAACATATGTGAAACTTACGTTGCACAATTACATGTAGCTGTGTACTAGTGTTTTGGGATTCAGTGTTTGGATTGGGTAGAATTGCTTTCCCTCCAAAGTTTGAGTTTTTTGGTCATTCTTTGTCATGAGGTTGATTTGGGTAGTTGTATAGTTGTATATGACAGCTAGACTGGTAGACAAATAACTTTTCATTTAGACTGACATTTCATCTGTATTGGTAAGTTGATATGCTTACTATTAATATTATCATTATATAATTACTTCTAATATATCTATTAAAATTTTTATCCAGTAATTTTGCATTAGAGAATTTTCTTGGCACATAATTTTCTTGGAATATTTATGTAAAGTGAGAGTGAGGTAGTAAATATAAGAGTTACATGTGAATAATAAAGAACACCTTTGTCTCACTGTGGTATTTTATATCTAAATATTGTTTTATGATAAAAAAAACAAAAGGTATTTAAGATATTTAGCAATTTTGCAATTATTCATGCTGTACGTACATAGATATATAAGAGAGATATATTACTTGTCAGAATGATCATGGCCTATTCCCATATGTCACAGGATTAATTATTTTAGTTAATTATTCATCATAATTGCGTTCATTTATTTCAACATTTCATGTTTTCATTTCCCATTGTTCATCTGTATCCATTCACACCTCTTCATTCATTCATACAATCATCCATATTATCATAGTACTACGAGAAGTCACGTGGTTACGTTTGGCGGCTGAATCGGTAATTGAATGGGTGTGTTAGACTGGTTTTTCCGGTTTGAGAAAGTGAGTGCACATGTCAGTTTATATATATCTAATTTTAGCACGAACTTCAAGAATTAATTGATATCACGACGCCACCCAAGACAGACGGTTGATTTCCGCTCGTCAACTCAACTAACTATTTATCTGGTGGTTTAAGGTGGAAGGCTACATCGTCACAACATGTCTGACTTCCGTTCGAAACGCCATTGTGTTCCGGATTGATAACATTATGTCGTGGTACAAAATAGCTATACACCGTTTAATTGAACTCTTCTAACTAAGGAGATAAGATAAGAAATCACCAAAACGCTTAGAAAATATGTCAATTTTCTTCCTGTTTAAAGCTTTTAACTAACATTGATTATCAGCTGTTTTGTACGGAAAACGTGGAATCTAAATAATATACAGTTTCCCTGCTCTGCTGCTATATTGGCAATACATTTTTGTCATGTCATCTGCAACAGACGATCATACATATGTGACGGATTATCGATATAGGTAAGCAGATGTCAAATTTTCATTTAAACTATATATGTATGATGAATATAAAACGAAAGTACCGTAGTACGATCTCTTGAATTGATTCTAACTTTCCAAATTAAAAAAAAACATTTGCAGTAAAAGACTTTCATTGAAACTTTGACATTAAACTAATGTATTTTGATTAACATAAATACAGCTAGGTAGCAATAGCAGTGGAAGCCCGGATTTGCAAGCCAAATGAGGTAAAGACAGAAGTCTGAAAAGGAGCATGTTTTTCATTTCCACACATGCATGTGTATCACTATGGACATCTAATGTATGTATTAATATGCGTATGGTTGTTGTTTATAATTGCTTTTGTATATAAAAAAGTAAAAGGCAATTTATAATATAATTAACTACTAATATTTTGTTTTAAAGAGTTAAATATATATAATGCATTCATCAAAAGTATAATTTTTCAGCTTCAAACATTATCAGAAGCACTACTAATCTTATATCTACATATTTAGCATAGACTTGTTCCTTTTTTTAATTTTTCTTCGTGATTTTTATTAATTAAAAAATTGATCCCAAGATATTTGAGACCTTGTAAAATAAAGAAAGACAACTCTTGAACAGGATCTTTCATACCAAGATTTTTGCAATAATTAAGTATTTCCTTTAATTTTTCAATTTCATTCAATTTCTTTTCTTCATCCCACTGACCGACGAATATTGTTCATATTTTCAGGCTTTTGTGGGATTTTGTCCAGCAGTTTGCCTTAAAAGAATTTTTTTATATTTTAGTTTCATATTTATGTGGATTCCAATAAAAATCATACAAACTTTATTCATGATTTTTTTGTTTTTCATTTCTAAACTTAATAACATTTCACTTTCATAAGAATTTTAAAACAGAAATGTTTAAAATTTTGATAAATAAGGGGTTATCTGGAACCAGACTGATATTTAAAAAATTCTCTAGAAAATAGTGTATTGTATTTTGAGGTCTATTATTGTTGAATACTGTGCCTAGTATTGGTAACAAATGCATGCAACAAAAATCTCCTACACTTATTTGGTGTAGAGATCCACCTTAAATCGCTGTTGTTCTTGGTGAGTTATCTTAATAAAATATATGTAATTTAAATATTATATAACTACAGATCAATTTAATGAGTGAATGTAGAGAATGGGAGTGTTTTAGTAATATTATGATTGTATATGATTATAGATCATCTGCGGAAACCATATACTCAATGATATTCAAAGTACAAAAATAAATTCAGTGTCATTCCATAACAAGGCCTTGGAGTTGGTTCTCAAATGTATATATATATATATTTTGTGTACCCCTTGTCACATAGAATGGTATGATTAGAAGACTTATATTTGTGTGGTAGAGTAAGATACATGGCATACTTACTAGTTCTGGCTAGTGGATTAACCCTTAAAGCTGAACACCGCTCGTAAATAGGCACCGTCACACAGATACCTGGTATATAAACCCTTCGATTTCGTTACACCCGATTGCACACCTGAACCTCGTGGCCGACATGTAGTATTCCTTTCGTGGTCTTTAGATTTTATGCATTTTTTTCTTATCTTATGTTCATTTTCTGTTCGTAAATAATGCATTGACCAATTTATTTGATGTTAGTATTCTCCTGGCTTCAAAAAGTGCGTAAAATTTGATAGTTTCATCGCGACCGGGTAACACGGCGAGGCAAAATGTACGTCCACACAGGTGAGACCTCCACAGCTAAGTACTTTGAACTGTTTAGAGGTCTGTCCCTTATATAAGGGTTGTAGGGACAGCAGTGATTAAAGAGAAATATGGCGGACAGTGCCTATTTACGAGCGGTGTTCAGCTTTAAGCTCGATCGGTAGAGTGTTGGACTGGCATGCAAGAGGACCCGGGTTCAAACTCCTCCAGAGACAAAACGTGTCTCTATTACATCTGTTTACCTACAATCTATGCAATTGCAATTGCAGTTGGATTAATTACTATTGACAATACTGATTGTATATAATTAGAAGTTCTATTGTAGTTATGTGTATATGTTGTACAATTGTTACAGGGTTCAAATCAAATCTAAATCAACATCATCCAGTCCTACATAAAGCCACGTCCGAACTCAAAACAAGATCGACAACAAGCAAGATGTATACAAGTATATAAATTACATACTTAAAGAATGAAAAGGTGAAATACCGATCCATGAAGTCCACCCCTATTAAAACAATAGGCCTACTCTGAGGGAGAGCTAGCGGTCAGCGCTGGACCTTCTACAGTATTCCTGGAATTAATTCCAATTGATGGTGTACGCCAGAATTTCAGCGGGAGGATGATGAATGTGTGATTTGTTTAGAAAAAGAAAATTACGCCCGCAGGTGCAAAACATGCAAAAAATGCATCTTGCTGTTAAAGATGTTTTCATAAACATCTTTAAAAAAAACCCGGTGCCAATGACATTGACAAATGAGGTGCCCCTTGTGTGCAGGAGGAAATCAAGGTACAGTTGAGTAACTGTAATTGTAGCGGCCATTCATTAGAGTCCAATTAACATTATATATAGAACTTTGAGTCTTTGTCACCTACTGGTACTTTCCTCACTGATTAAACTACTCAAACTTAGATCAGTTAAAATAATTTACAACAGTGTAGATAAAACAGTCTGATCACTAGGATTCAAAGTTTGTTTCATCGTATGTTTGCAGAGAGTTGGTGTCTGCAAGACACTTTTACGCAACTTTATGATGTACAAAGAGCCTGCATTTTATGGATCCGTGTACAAGACCTGGAGAAAATTTCTGACACTCTAAAATTTTATTTCAAACTAATTCCAATCAGGTAATAACTGGTTTTGAAATTCACCCAAGTTTCAAATCATGCAGTTTACATAATTGTTTAACGAACAAATGAACACTGTCAATTTTTTGGTGCAATTTTTAAAAAATGTTAATGAATGCTTTTTTTTTTCAATTTCCGTGAATACAAAGACTTTCTGTAGCTATGTAATTGTAAAAATTAAGTTTCTACGTATTTTTTCAAACCATTTTACATATTTTATTGTTGTATTATATCGTGTATTATTTTATATCACTGGCTGTCACGCGATGGGAAAAATCTTTAAGATACTTAAAACAAATTCCAGATAGAATATCTCGAAAATTTGATCATTGACCTTATACATGTATAATGTTAATGTCAATAAAATACAGACAATAAAAGTAGTTTTAGGCAATAGATGGTTTGAAGCTCCTATTAGTCAGTTTTTTTGTAAAACTCGATCAAAATGAGTAGAAATTTGAAAATTGATAGAGGAAATTCGAAATATGAGCTATAAATGATTCTTTGACATATGTAATTAGTAAAGCTATTTGTATTTTATCGTTTTCCAAACCAACAAATTGTTTTATTATTTGTAATAATCGCAAAATAATTAAAACGTCGGAAAGGGTGGACAAATTTGACAATTTTTTCAATAAACATTCAGAAGTCACTAGCATAAAAAGTAGGCCATTGACCTAATTATTTGAAAGTGAAAAACAGCACCACAGTACTAGGTCTACAATGTAGAATAAGTAGTTTTCTGTTCCTATTTTTAGAAAATTTTTTCGCCCCTGAGTAAACGTTTGTGGTGTGTTTTTGTAAGTAATAGTGTAGTAGTGTGACTTAGTTTGACTTATAGTTTTATATATTACTTTTTTAAAGGTATTTTGATTGATATCCGATTCATTCATTTATTCAATTTTTCACTCTGTGCGCTGCAATACTGTGTTGTGTGGTTAAACTCAAACGCTCCTATTTAAAATAATGGTTCAGTCTATATATACAAAAAGTAAAGACATGGAATGGAATATTCCATATGAATAAAGATGTTTTATTATTGAATTCTATGCTTTGATTGGTCAGTAATGGTCACTTCTGACAGTGGCAGGGGTATAAATTTCTTTGTGTTTGTAATTAATTGTGCGAGACTTGGCGAAGAGGGAATTAAGACGTGTATGCCATGAATATATTGTCAACTTTTGACTGCCGATAAATTCCACACTTAGACCTTTTAGTAATTCTCTTTTATACTATAATAAGTAAATGCTAGGTTAAGGCTATAAATAAATAATTAAAAAATCTGTTTAATTAGTATGAGTGTGGAGAATGAATTTTTTGAATAAGTATACAATGGAAAGGATTGTAGAACCCCTGTGGATATATACATCCAAGAACGTGCATGGGAATATTAATAAACGAAATAGTTTTAATTCAAAACGGCTTTGAGAAGATAAGTATTTGCATGGTCTCTTCAATTACATGTAATGCATTTCCCCGCACAATATTTCATTTTGCTAGGGGATGCCCCGCTTTGTTGTGCCCATGTAATATCATAAACGGTTAACTCAAGTAAACGAGCATAAGACATGCCCGTGGTTATGACATTTTCCCCCCAAGATCAAGAGAATTAACATTGATAACATTGGTCAACTCAAGTAGAAGAGAAGGGAATGCTCCGCTTTGTTATGCCCAAGTTATTATAAACGGTTAAATAAAGTGAACGAGCATAAGACACGCTTGTGGTTATGACATTTTTTTTCCCGCAAGATCGAAAGAATTAACATTTATTACAATGGTCAACTCAAGTAGAAGAGATGAACATGCAGGATTGAGACATGTATAGGAAAAGCTTAATATGTCCATCTAATTTCTGTGGCAGGCTCGTTTACTAAATTTTCTGCAAGCTGGTCTGTTTAAGCTTTAAGTGTTGATAACACAGGGATGCCTTCTACAGTTCATACAACATTTTTAGTGTTTCTTTATCTGAGTGGATGCTGTCACTCTGGGGGATATGTTTACTAAGGGATATTCATCTTCTTAGGATTATTTATAAGAATGTATTACTGTGTACACGCACTACAAAGTACTATATCAACAAGTAAATAAAACAAAAGTAAAGCTTCTCATTACAAGATAATAAAACGCTATCAAAAATAGTAAAATGAATAATGTCACATTACTTTATTTCCATATAAGTAATCTATAATTATGTGCTTTTCAGATGACAGTGGACGTGCTACTGATGTTGAATTTTTTGCGGGAGCGTGGAATTGGTCATCGAAAACTACAAAATCTGAATTAAGTTGGACCTAAGTTTCCCTCTCTTCCATTTCTCCAGAAGATTCTTACCGCAGGATAAAGACATTCAAAATTCTCGTTACGTGGTGGACCCAAAATTCTGTCATTTTGTTCGTCTAATACCTAGTGTAGCCATCCTTTGTCCAAATATGTGTCGACGAATCATTTTGGACCTTGTAGAGTGTTTTATTTCCTATTTTGGAAGACGACGATGCCAGTACGATACCAAAATCTTTCAGTTTCCTGAAATTGAGGATTTCGGCGTCACCCATCGTCAACATCATAGGAGACAAGCAACTGTGGTACTAAATGTAAAAAAAAACCCCATAATTCCTATCCAGAATTTCCGGATACCGTAATCATCAAATTTGCCCTCGTGTTAGAGACTACGGATGATGAAGATCATGTGGTGAAATTCGTCGGAATTTTTAGAGGTTTATTAATAATAAGTCTTTTACATTCACAGGAAATTGACCTTTCTTATGCAGGTGTGAATCGATGCGATTTACACAGCATCCAGGCATCTGTAATATGTAGAGGATAATATTTACATTTGTTTAAAAATTTGTAATAACGCATCACTCAAATATCATATTATTATTGTTATTGATATTTATTTATTATTGACAAATCAGGGGAATTGACTACTAAATAAATGATGATAATGCAATGCTGACTTTGATATTTTTCAAACGGATTAACGTGTCATCTAATTGGTATACCGGAAAGGAAATTTTAAAGCCTTTTAGTAATTGATTAATCCATAAAATGCTGACTCTTTCTCGCTAAAGATTATCCCAATTAGACGGTGGAGCCACTTGAGTTGGATCATCAATCGAACAATGTCACGTGACTTGAGTAACCACTCCATAAGCCCTACTTAGGAAGGGCGGGAGCTTAAAGTTTAGGTCATTATTTGTTATTCTCGATCGGACAGCAACATGTTTCATTGCGAGATTTGTGGTATGCCAAACCAATACAATAAGGAATTATTGCGTCATAAAAGATCTGCGCATGAAGGGCAAACGTATGCATGCGATACATTTACAAAAAAAATTGATACCAGCTAAGATATGAAAAAAAAGCATGGAAAAAAAATGTCAAATTGATTTAAAATGTCCCCAATGTCAAATCTCTGTGCCACATCTCGCGGTTAACAATGGCACATGTCCCATCATACCTGAGGGGTGAGGTCCTGGTAAAGGGTGATGGCTACTTCTGCAAACGGGTATTTAAAAAAAACGCGGGTAAAAACCCACTGGCGGGCTGTTGAAGCTAAAAATAACCATCTTAGCGGAAGCAATCCATAATTGGCCCTCATCTTGGCGGACGAGCCACCATCTTGGCGGAAGCGGAAAAGCCGTCATCTTGCCGGAAGCGGAATGACCGCTATCTTGGCGCTGGTTTTGGCTCCGAAAAAGGGGTCGCAATGTCCCTACTATACTACTTATGACAAAACCCTAAGAAATGTTTTATCAATACAGGCAATATACACAAATAATATAATTCTGTTAATTTTTGATATAATGAAAAAAAAAATGACAGATTATATGTTGAATTTCACCAATTCATTAAATACAACGTCATAAAATATTCGTGTTTGCTAAATACCTTTTTCTACTAGTATATGTCAACAAATCATACAACCATGCATTGATTCCAAAATCAAACTAAGTATAAAAAAGTATATGCATTGTGATAAATCAAATAACAACAACCCGCGATTGTATGGCTATTTTACTAAACATAAAGAAAATCATTCTGAACCCGAAAAAACTTGCCTTTACTATAGAAAAAAATGATTTTCGTTCAGTACCTTTATTTTGTTAAATTGTGCCATATGGTACACTAGATAGTAAATATATACAGTGATATAACAATGATGTTACATGATGTATTATTATACTTTCATGTTAAATACTGAGATCTGATTGGTTTAGACACAGTTGATAATCCGTTCTATTACCCTCAGCGTTAGCAACACACTCAGCAACAGGTAACACAACGAAATGTTACATGCGCGTAAATTATGCGCGTACGGTTCGCCGTAGAATTCACGTCATATCTATGTAAAAGCAGTAAAAATATTCTTTAAAATTAAGACATTCAGTATAATAAAATAAATAGTGCCTGTTTGGGAGAATAACAGTTGAATTTGACACCCCTCGAAAACCATTGTCAACCTCCGCTTCGCGTCGGTTGACAATGGTTTCCTCGGGGTGTCAATTTCAACTGTTACCCTCCCAAACAGGCACTATTTATATAATGATGTAATACAGTGTCATGTAAATGTGATTAACAAGCAAGTACTTGTACTATAAATATACATCATGTACACTAGGTAAACATGTACATCATGTACTTTTGGGGTTAAGGTCAGACGCGACCTCTCTTTCATTATTTTCAATTTTTTTTCTTATCTCCACAATGTGAAGATTTCCACTGTGTAATTCCAAATTTATATTTTCATGTTATAGGATATTTTTCTATTTGGATATATATTTATATACTACGACTTTATTAACAAGCATTCAGTGAAATTTTGCATGCTATTAAAATAAAGTATCAAAATAGTACAACTCCAAAAATAGTCTGGTTATGAACCCTGAATTTTTGGGTAGTAACAGGTTTAATTGGAAATAAAGAATCAAGAAAAATTATCTAAAAAGAGGAAACCTTGCGTGTGTAAAAGTACTTCTTCTAGTAGATGCGTGACATAAGTATTTTCCGAGGTTGCAATGTTCCATTTATATATTTCCATGCACTAAGTGGCTTGACGTCTGAATCTTATGCATACTAATGCTAGTGACATCATCTTGCGCCAGCCGGTTTGGTCTGACTCCGCGCAATCAAATAGTCCGTGACCCCCGTTGGGAGGTTGATGAGGAGAGTGAACACAGTCTTGGCGTCCCAGCCCACCCTGTAATAGGCTTGGGGGTACCGCCCCGTCACCGCGTGGTAATAAGCCTCCGTCACCTGACCAAAGTCCTTGCTCCCCTTGAATTTGGACAGCCCTTTAGACACTGCAAGAAATATATAAATAATACTCATTGCAAGTCATCATTGACGTTTTAGGATTATTTGAAATAGCGACATTGAACAAAACCACCTGACAAGAAACACTGCAATTATTAAGAGGTTTTTTTCGTCGCGGAGTAATTTTCGCTCACGTTTGTAAATGGTTTTACCCGTTTTAAAGGACTATATATGATAAGGGCCTAGAATGGCCCCCTAAAATGAACATCATCATTTTACTGTAATTCTTTGTTTTCTTTGTACAGATATATATGTGATGTTTTTACATAATATTCATTTTGATTCAACTGCCCACAATTTAGAAATATAACATCGTATAGACAACCTTTTCCCGCCATTTTTGCATTTTTAGCATAAAATACCTTGTTTTCAAGCAGTTTTTCTTTCAGAAAACATAGAGCGCATGCTTGAACAAAGAAAATATTTTAATCAGAGATGTATCTAGCCAAAACTAATAAGTGACAAAAAACTTTTCCTTGTTCAAGCATTATTTCCCATTTATAAAAAGATAACAAAAATGTCCATTTTTGACCGATTTTGATTGAATTTTAGAAATAGCGTCACTTCTGACGTCATATACTGTCAGTGAGTGCAAATAAATCAAATAAATAGGTGAAAAATTATATTCTACATTAACTCTTCTAAATTAAACTTAACATTTTATTGTACCCGAAATACTTTTAAAAATGTCGAATTATGGGGGCTAAATTTAACTCTTATCATATATAGTTCTTTGCTCTTACACGGCCGGGTATCGTCTCAAACCACAGTTTGGAGCCCGCGACCTCCAGATGGGAGAGGATCGTACATATATATATTGGCCGTGGTTTGCGACGATGACAGTAAGGATAAAAGAGAAATAAATTCAATTTGCATTTGTTAATAAGCTTCCTTTTGAAATCGCTCGTTGACGAAGACAGTAAAAATTAAATGGGGCGAAAATTTCTCTGCATACAGTATGAAATCGAGCTGATAGGAAGATGAGATAATCGATTGAATTTTGGTGAGAAATGCCATACATGTACGAATATTTTATTCAGTAGGACCTATCTTTTTTGAAAAACAATATCGCCGTTGAAAATCGATTTCAATTTGTAAGCTTACTTTGATTTTTTAAAACAAAGAATGGTAAAAAGGCATTTTGCAGTGTTTAAAATGATAATAAACTATAAAATTATGGTAGTAATTTTGATAATTCAGTTGTTTCTCAAAATCAACCCCTCAATGCCATCGCTAGAACCGAAAGAGATGTTGACCCAATAAGATCAATGAATCCGCATCATAAATATAGTTCCTTATTTTAAAAAGATTTAAATCAATTTTTGAAAAATTCTTACATTTTTCATAACATCAATCTGCACGAGCAGTATACATCTTAAGTGTGTCTATCTTGTATGTAATCTCTGATCTAAAGAATAGAAAGACTTTTCAGGCATGCTTGATTACAGTGAACTTTGTCCAGACATAATCTTACATTTTTGTACGTAATCTCTGCCATAATAGTCCTTGACATTATCCGGGAGTGTATCGAATGACTTCTGGAAGAACTCGGTGGGTTTGGCGCGGTTCAGCATCCCCGTGTCGAAGACCCCGGGCTCCACCACGTGTACCGACACACCCTGCACATACAACTCGCGTCTGCAAAGTTTGAAGAATAAGTAATCCTTCTTTGGGTATAATGAGATGATAAAATACGGTTGGGGGAGATCAAATCCAATGAAGCCCGAAATGCTTTGTCATAGATTTGATCATGCCTGGCCGTAATCATCTCAAAATATTAAAAGAATGATTCTTTAATTCTGCTATTTATATAATTTTTAGTAATTGTACGACAAAATACATAAATAGTCATTGGTGAAATGTATTTGACTACCAGTATACAATACAAAATCGTTTCGTAGTGTTATCACAAAGAAAGACACTGGAAAGTATTATAATAATAGAACTAAACAAAGCTGAGAAAAAAGTGGGATATATTAGATAATACAGCTATGGCTCATTCGGCACAGGAAATTATCCAAAAAGAAAACCCAATCTAACTCAACAAAGGGCATAACATTTTTACGCACAAATGCGTTTATTGCAAATGTGTTCTATGATTGAATAATTTCAATGTTAAATTCTGAAAAGTTTGCGATTTGCAAAAAACACCTTCATATATATACAAATGTACAAGGTATACAGTTTATTTTTCTTCAAAGTAAAGAAGAAGAAGAGGAAAAAGATGGCACGCTACCTTAGACATTCTGAGTAACCTTCCACGGCAAATTTAGAAACGACATACGGAGATGAAAATGGAAAAGCGAATCTTCCCGCTATGCTTGCCGTGTTAACAATACGTCCCGAGGATTTCCGCAGTAGCGGAAGAAAATGTTTAATGATTAAGACCTGTCCAAACAAGTTCACTTTGAGGCAATCGTTAAAGTTCTCCACCGTTTGGGATTCGCAGAGACCCGTATGTAGAGACACGCCAGCATTGTTGATCACTGCCCAAAGTCCTATAAAAAGTTCGAGAAATAAACATGTATACTTACACCCAGGATCTTATGATTATAAAACATATTATTTCAATGAACGGACTTTCTTAATAGAGGATAGTAGTGGACTTATAATAATAAAAAAATCCTGCGCATTGATCCTTTTTTAAATACAAATCAACAACATGAATCGATCCAGGTACACACATACATGCATATACAAGATAAACTAATCGAACACTCTCGCACAACTATTTTACATTGTTATCCGTCCAACGCGGTAATTTTGCAATACAGTAGAAATATGTTTCACATATCTTGGAAATTGTTTCTGGAAAGATATTTGAATTCTTTCATCGAACGTTAAAAATTATCAGCAAAAGCCCAAAGGTCATCGTAACCAAAGACAAGTCGCGACTTATAATTGTGTCATATATGATAAATTTTAAATTTTCTTGGTGGGTAAGTTTACAACATTTACGTTACGAAAATGTTGAAAGCATTACATTTTATGACATGCAACGTCATTCTCTTACCAGATGGGAGCGTTGAAGGAACGGCAACTCTGGATAGAAAATAGCGCAACACAAGCAACCTTCGTAAAATTTTATTTACTAGTATTGTGTGCATTTAAAACTTTTGATTTATTGATATTCCACTCTTAAGCATGTTTGAACAAATACAAAATTATTAGTCTAGACTTTTTCATGACATATAATACGCTAACTTCATCTATTTCATCAAATGTCAAATGTTTGAAAGAATTAATGAACACAGTATTTAATTTCTAAAGGCAAATGGATCAGAAACATGTTTGATCAAATGATTTGAAAATACATGTAAAATAGTTATAAAGATTGTATACCAAAGTTTGGGGGCAACTTGTTGGAGACCGTCTTGACGGCATTCTTTATATCATCTTCCTTTGTGACGTCAAGTTGTATCGGAATCAAGCGCTGGTTTAATTCTGTATCTGCGCCAAACTCCTTCAGGTAGGCGGCAAACACATTTATCCCCCTTTCGGCAAAAGACTTTGCCGCCAGGAGGCCAAACCCGGTGTCACATCCGGTTATAAGTACGTAAAGGTCACTGTTTTTCTGTTTGATCCTTAGGCGACTTAACGTCCACTTCAGTGTAAGAAACACAACAATTACAGCGACACCTAGTGATAGGAACATAGCGGCTGTGCCTGTAATTATACAAAAATATACATGTACATCCTAAAAATGGATGTTTAAATTCAGTATATATTCCAATTGTTTGCATTGGAAATCTGTGACGTTTTTCAATAACACACGTCAAACCTGATCACGGCATATGCACGCAATTGAACGTCATCATACGTTTTGAACAGATTTATTGTTGTTAGATTTCATGAAATGCTGAACTTACCGAACCAATTTGATATGTACTTTTCGAAAATTATCGTTAAATTATATCCATCCTTTCTCAAAACAGTTTTCCCCCGAAAAGTTTTTGGCACAATATGTAGCGCACTAACTTGCGTGTTTAATGGCCGCACCATGTATTATTCATATCCAGACAAAGAGCGTATATATATGTACCATTTTAACAAGAGCTTGGACTTTGGGAAATTATTTTCAACAGCAATTTGTCGTAAGCCTCTCTATTTCATTGTAGGCCATTCAGCCATGGCTCTTTGAAATCAACAAGATTTGTTTGGCTTTTGAGCTAGAACCATTTTAACAAGAGCTTGGACTTTGGATAGTTGTGTCAATCGGCAATGTGACGTAGGCATGTCTATTTCATGGCTGGCCATTCAGCCATGGCTCTTTGAAATCAACAAGATTTGCCTGGCTTATGAGTAAAAACTACGCAGTCGGTGTATATTTAGCTTGGAACCAGCGTCATTTTAACTTGTTTTGACGCAAGAAAAAGATATGACATCCTACTGAAAGTCCAAGCCCTTGTTAAAATGACATCCTACTGAACGTCCAAGCCCTTGTTAAAATGGTTCTAAGATAACTCAATCTGTGTATATTTTCCTTCAAACCAGCATCATTTCTAACTTGTTTTGATGCAAGAAATAGATAGTTACATCTTATAGAAAGTCCAAGGTCTGGTTTATACTATATATTAAATGGTTTTAAATCGACGATACAAAAATTTATATACAAATAATTATCACCATCACAATAATTATATATATAAGCACTGAATGCTTATTTTGGATGTCGTCGGTTTTATAACACACCAAGGCCGTGCAGGCAAATTATCAAACCACGCGTATCGGTAACATGCGGCTCTTGTAGACCTTTGAAAACCAGTTGAGGACCTAATAACCGTTGTCGCTAGCACAATAATGGGGAACTAAGGGCAAACCTATATTGATCTTAATATGAACATTTTGGTGACGTTCTCATATATAAGTTGAAGACTCTCGACAGGACATAAATCAGTCAAAAATAAGTTAAACCTTAATGATTCAAATATATAACTATGTAAACTTTCGATCCTCCCCACTGCTGCTTTATTCCACAGATCAAGTCTTTGTTTGAAAGTTTGAAAAATTAGAACCATGCATTTTAACAAGAGCTTGGACTTTGGGTAGTTGTGTAAAACAGCAATGTGATGTAGACCTGTCTATTTCATTGCTGGCCACTCAGCAAACTTTAGGTTCTTTGAAATCAGCAAGATTTTTGACTGGCTTTTGAGCTAAGACTATGCATCTACACATATTTCACACGAAACCAACGTAATTTTTCAAATTGTTTTGATTGTAGAAATAGATAGTTATGTCTTACCGAAAGTCAAAGGTCTTTTAGCAATGGTTTACTTCTCGCACTATCATGAGACATCGTGCTGTGTGATATTTTTGTTTTACACTGATTTTGCATTTTAATGCCGCTTTAATAACGCCTGTTGTATGAAAATGATAAATGATGGAATGTGCTAATCCATCAAGTAATTGTTTTGCCTGATTACAATTTAAACGTATTTTCTCATAAAAAATAGTCGTAGCGTTCCTCTTGACTTGCACTTGATATAGCATGCAATACAGAAAAATAGTTTGCTCTTAACATTAGAAATTTAAACCTCTCTGCCAATCATTTCTTGTACGTTATTTATTCTCCTTAATATCCATGTGAGCCATGAAGCCATATTGCTCCTTTTCGCCTATTGTAATTATTCATGCGTGGATCCAAAAATCACCCTCCGCGAGAGAGGGGATTCAAAGAGTAATTTTGTCCGATTAATTATCCAGAAACACTTGCGTCCGACACCCTTTTTTCAAAACCAATTAATCTAGAAATCTTAAGATTTAGTGAAGTAATTAAATTTTCTTTTAGCTTCTCAAAATTGTCCGAATATTCCCATCCACCTATTTTACGATTGCTTAAACTCGTGGTTGCATTAATTGGTGATTTTTACTATGTTGTTCTAACATAATTTCTAATTCAAAATTCATACACAAAAAATATTTTGTTGCAATTAGTTTGACGTTAAATTTTATTTTGACTGACTAAAAATACCAAGATATTATATTACCTGCGTTAGTGCAGTTTTAAAAAGCAGTGTAGTTTAACAAAAAAATCAACAATGAGCAAATGACATTTAAATGCAAAGTTTAGAGTACGATTTATGCTTTTATGGATTTCTGTATTAAAAAAGAAAAACAAGAGGCCCATGGGCCACATCGCTCGCCTGAGCAACAATAGGTATGATAAAATCAGCTTAACAGAGTCATTCTTCAAATCTTGGCAATGTAGTATAATACAATCATCTAGATCCTGTATTTTTTACCCTGGATACTCTTATGTTTATAATCAAGTCCCTTTTCTAACAGGATGGTTTTATAGTCATGTCACCCGTTGAGCATTGCAGTTCTCAAAAAATCCTAAACAATTGTTTATATAAAAGATATATAGGGATTTAAACCTACATCAAACTCTGAACCCCTTGTGAAGCCCAAGAATCGTCCAAGGGCCAAAGTCTAAACAATTTGAAAGAATCAGCTTGCATATAAGTAAAACCATATATGATAACATTTCATTTTTTGTGAATAATTAAGATATTTTCCATTGTAAAATTGGAATCCCAATGTGGCCCTACCCTACTCCTCAAGATTTTAATTTGAAAGAATTTAAATCTACCTTATCTTACCTTATGTCAATTACTTTGTACATATAATTGTAATAACTGTAATGTGATGAAAAATGCATGTTAATACATATCCTGTCACTCCTGTAATTAATTTTCATAAGCTTAAATCAACCATGATCTACTGGCATTTAATTTATTCATCTTTCCTGGCAAATATTATTTATATTAATTGAATACACATCATTGTTGATATTTTTATTCCTGGGTTATCACTTATGGATAATATAATGATTAAGAACTCAGCATATGTTTTGTTTTATTTATCGACACCGACTGACTTGATCACGCATTAAGCTCATAAAAAAATAACTTACTAGCTATAAGCTTCATAAGAAATAGACAAATTAAACTAATAAAATATTGATGTTAAAATACTTACACTTTTCATGTAGATTGTAGCTAGAATACTGATGATCGCTGCAAATGTTGTTGTCAAAAACTCCCGAGTAAATTCGAGTCAACAATGTTTTTACAGGAAGCGGTGTCGATTCAGTTCGTTGCTGTGTATATATGGTCCATGTGTATCAATAAAGAGCATCCAGAAGGATAATTTGAATAATTTAATTGAGTTTAAAAACTGATTATACAATTAATCCTTTCTAATCATACATTCTGAATAAACACATTTTTTTATTGTTATAATTGAGATCATAAATGCCTTTAATTAGTGCATCAGCCACGGATGGTTATGTACCATGTAAAGACCCTCGATATTACATGTACATGTTAACCATATTGTTATTTGTAATTTTACCGCAGCATATTGCAATAAACAAAATTATTAACACAGTTATTTATATTTGATATCCCTGCACACATATTTTTCAATCATTTGCTGAATAATCCATATTCATGTACACAGCACTGTGCATCCTGATCATTTTCATGCAAATAAGCCGACTTGACAATTTATAATACCATATTTAACGACGTTCTACAAGAAAACTATGAGAGATATTAAAAAAAGAAAAACATTTCCAAGAAGTACATATTCTAGAGAGTATATAATGGTAAAATTTTCAATATTTGAAACTAGGCCATTTTTCATGGTTTGTTGGTCGAGTTCTTTGACGTATCTACACTACATAAGGATGCTTCCACCCAAGTTTCAGAAAAAGATTTTTAAATTCTTACTCTATATATTCCAATCTAAAACTTTGACCCCCATTGTGGCCCCACCTTATCCCCGGGGACAATGATTTGTACAATTTGAATCTACACCCTCTGAGGATGCTTCCACACAAGTTTCAGCTTTTCTGACCAATTGTTTTTGAGAAGAAAATCTTTTGAAAGATTTACACAATATATTCCTATGTTAAAGTAGATCCATCCCCCCGTTGTGGCCCCACCCAACCCCTGGGGGTCATGATTTTCACAATCTTAACACTACATGATGAAGCTTCCACACAAGTTTCAGCTTTTCTTCCTGATTGGTTCCTGAGAAGATTTTTAAAGATCTACTCTATATATTTTATGTAAAACTTTGACCCCGCCCCCCCCCATTGTGGCCCCACCAGGGACCATTATTGAACAAACGTGAATAAACACTATCTGAGGATGCTTCCACACAAGTTTCAGCTTTTCTGGTCAAATGGTTTCTGAGAAGAAGATTTTTGAAAAATATCAACAAATTTTCAGTAAATCCTAATTATCTCCCCTTGAAAGAGAGCGTGGTCCTTCATTTTAACAAACTTGAATTCCTTTTATCCAATGATGCTTTGTGCCAAGTTTAGTTGAAATAGGCCCAGCGGTTCTGGAGAAGAAGTCGAAAATGAAAAAGTTTACAGACAGACGGATAGACGGACGCCGGACAAAAAGTGATCAGTAAAGCTCACTTGAGCTTTCAGCTCAGGTGAGCTAAAAATAGAACGTGTCTCAAATTACATGAATTGTAAAAATCATATTTCATCGTACTACAGTGTATTCGGCACATGTCCAACACATTATATTGCTGACACTTAAGTGACCCCAGTAGTTTTTAAAAGGTTGACCATTGAATGAATGAATGAATGAATAATTTTCAGATTTGACCTTAGCGTGTTAAACATCAAGCCGCGGAGACCCAATTATATTAATTAGACTACACTAATAATGTTCACTCACCTGTCAAGAGTTTGCACACCTGTCAAGTTGTTTACTCGTTTACATCAAATACGTTTTATGCTGAATATCACCTTTGTGACATGCATTGATAATGTGAATTGTACCTATATATACAAAACGGCCAGACACAACGACACGAGTGACTCACTGGTTATTTACGCGTACTGCTCTTTTTATATCGTCGGCCAAGGGGTGTCGTTCCATTGATGGAGAGAGAGAGAGAGAGAACTTTATGGAAGATGGTCTCGAATTTGAAGCTGTTGTTAATTTATACATCTATTTCACACATGAATATTTTTCCTTTAATCATTTATGACGTTAGTGAAGAAAATATTGGAAAGAATGGACTTATTTAAAAAGTCAGTTTATATAATATAAGATTTAATGAATTAATCAATCGATGACACACGTACATATAAAAAACTGAATTAATTTCTGTGTGAATACAGTATATGCCATTAGCTATAAAAGAATGTTAGACTCAGCTAATTTTGAGCGCAAAATTGTTATTAAGACATAGGATTACCCATATTTACACATTAATAAAAATGTCGATACATGTAGCTCTTTTTTTCGAAACCCCAACAGTTAAAAAAAAACTTCAAGAGTTCCGCCCAGACCGACTCGATTTTCCACTACATGACTGTGTATTATTATATTAATATTATTTTTGGGGTGTAAGATATAAAGTATATTAAAAATTAAATATATAGGGTCAACATAAAAAAAAAAGAAAAAAGTAAATAAATCTAACGTTACATACCCCCACCCCCCAAAAAACCCCCCCCAAAAACGGGAGGTTATTTATCTACTTAAAAGTGTTAAAGAAAAATTATTACCCCTACCCTAGGATATTTTACGGACTTTGTTCTTAATCTATCAATAAATCCATAGAGTATTATTACGTAATTATAAAGTAATTTGTTTACACCACGCACAGCCACCATTCAAGATCCGCGCTTTTGTAATGCCGTTTACTGGGGACTTAATTGTAAATGTAAAGTCATGATAGTGTAATCATTGAATGTTAGATTCGATTGTCAAAATGAAATTGACGCTCTGTTGAATAACACAGCGATAAATAATATGTATCCTGTTCTAATTTATGAATACACACCTTCTCAGTTGACCTACCTATTTACCGCCAACTAGATAAGATTACACGTGTAAATAGTTCTCTGTGATATTTCCGTTGAATGAACAAGGTTGTACATCCTCAAAATTTTTGTTTAGATTTCTAATATCATTTGGTTGTAGTTAACAGTTCTTGCATACTATAAACGAATAAAAAACGCTAATTCTTATATCGCAATCCAAATCACGAAAACCGCAAGAAAAAGTAGTTCGTTAAACTAGTAAAATGACGTCATCCTATATTTGTTAACCAATCACGTTATTCGTCTGCGGAAACTCTAGTGTATGAATATGAAGTATGCGGTTCTTGTTGTTTGGGATTGTGACGCTGATCGTGTAATTTGACGTGGCGACTACGTATTCTGCAAATTTATCCAGTCCGATTGCTGCAAAATTGGTGACGAAAAGTACGTAAGTGGTAAGTACTCGATTGACGAAATACAACAGCTGAGCAAAAATCGGTGAATTGTGAAAAAAGTCTACGGCGAGATCTGCAGATTTTTTCAAACATGGATGAAGAAAAATGTATGTAAATTTGGTATTTCCTACCAATCTAATTTTCAGCTGACTTTTTCCCGGGAATTTTCAGATTGTTTATAAGTTAAAGATGCGCACCCGTATTCAATGTTTTGAAGGAGATATTTATTATCAATTTCTTGTTTTGGGATTTATCACCCCGATGACACCGTTGTTAGTGAATGACATCCATTGTTTGCTCATGGAAAATCTGTAAAAAGTGCGCGCCTTATAAATCATACAAATTTTGACGGACGTAAACTCAGAAGTGCATTTTAATAATTTCTTTCCCATTTTAACCGTGAAAGTGTTTATTTAAGATATAACTCGACAGTGCACTTGTAGTTATGTAATACTTTGGCTTTTGTTACCCTGATATGCATATACTTATGTATGTATGTAACGTTATATACACTAAATTATAAAAAAAAAAAAAACTTTTTTAATTTGTGAATGTTATTGGAAACATTTTTCGTTTCTTTAAGACAAAACAGATACTGAATGGTAATATGAAATGTGTTTCTTGACAGAGTTCTTGATGCAATATCTGATTATTGTTGATATTATTAAACAATAAAATGCTTTCTTTGGTGATTCTTGCTGATATGAAAGTGGCGACATTGCAGAAAAATTGATAACAGCGTTAACAAATTAATAAACTGATTGTGAAAAGTAAGTTAATTAACTAAATTACTGTTGATATACATCAGTATGCTAGATAAAAGGAGCAGCCAAATCCTCTACTATGGGAATTTGAGTCTGACATCATTGTGATTAATGAAAAATATCTTTGTTTCTTCTGTTTAAATGACACTTGTTTATTAAAAAATCCAACTCTGACGCTACAATGAAAATTGTATAACCACGGAATCTTGAAGCTTTGATTCTCACTTTTCCTTAGATGACACAGTGTACTTATCTTCTTGAAATTCTACTGAACTTAGTCAGTAAAATCTATATTCCTTTGCAAATTATTTGAATTGATTCTTTTTTTGTATGCTACATCATGTATTTATATTTTCAGAGATGACTGAAGTAAGTTCCTCACAAGCAGGAGATTTAGAGACAAGCTCGGGAATATCTGTTGTACACATGCCCTCGCTCAGTCAGCCCATACAAGTTCAGTCTGTCATTCATTCCAACACACCATCTGTCATTCAGACGGCGGGACCAAACGTTCAGACCATTCAGGTGGTCAGGGTAAGTACTGTGGCGTTGTCAAATCGGTTGAAAATCATATAATCGATTAATCGGCAGAATCGGTTGTTTCTTACCAACTGATGATTGGCCAATAATCAAATGGGAATTGTTATGTAAACCAATTAAAATTGATTATAAAATCTCAAATTGATTATCGAATATCGACAACCTTACCAACTGATCATCGATTTAAAAATTGATCATGGTTACAACTCTAACGTATCGTGTCATGTCATGTGAGTTGTGGGCATTCATTAAACAAAACCTGTGACTGTCGGACTGAGAACAATCTGACAATACCTCACTCGTAACTCCATTTTGTTTACTTGCACTTTCAAATTTAAAAAAAAGAGAAAGATATAAAAGTAAGCAAATATTCTGACTATTCATGGGGTCAGGGTATGTATCATGTCAGGTTTCATGCAGGGCTTTAAGCAGGTTTGAAGGGAAGAGATGAATTACTCCTTTAAAAACACTTTTTTGAAACTTTGAAAAAAAATTCCTTCTGCCTCCCCTTATTCAAAGGCCAGCTAGTGGGAATCTGTTCAAAATGCTGTTTCTGGTGCCAAATCAATCAATCAAACAATCAATATCTCATGAATGAATTATTAGTGTAATATAGACAGAATTATTAATAATTTAAAAGTTGTTAAATTGCTTCTCTGTGTATGCTCAGTCAGTTTTTTATAAAATAGACTGTCATATTGGAATTTTGGGCTTTGAATCATTAACCATCATCCTTGCAACTCTGTGTTGTACAAGTTTATTGTTGATGGATATTAGTACCTCCCTGAATGTTGAAGAGATATCATATTGTGTGTAAATAAATTGGAGATTGAGGGTATTTTTGCTTGTTTGATCATGTTGATAGTGAGGTATATTTGAAAAATACTTGTTTTTATAAATGAAAGTTACATTGATAGTTAAGAAGAAAATGAAAAGGAGAAATTCATGTACTGCTAAACAATTATATGTACTTTGATGTGAAATCACATATGAACAGAAGTTGGAAACAATGTCAAGTGTATGTTTCTCTTATATTACATGTTACAATGTTCATTTGTTAAACAGGAATCTTTGTGATTTGCGTTAAATTTACAACTTGTATACTGAGTGCGGTTTTGGTAAAAGAATAAACAAGTGTTGTACAATACTGATTGTTCTGTCTTATCCTCCAGGTAGCACCAGTGGACGAGGATTTGTCAGATGATTCTGAAAATAAAAAGCGACGAGAAATGCTCTCAAGAAGACCTTCATACAGGTATGGTAGCTCATATACAGCTGTTCAGACTCCTTAGGGTGTAATAATTTATGCATACACTGTAATATATAAAAAAAGGTATTGTATTCAATTATGGTATCACAGTGCAAAAATTATCTCGCTACGAATTCAGGGTATAGAATAAGTCTGTTCATCAAAGTTAATTTCTGTTTAAATGTCACCTGCTTGTACATAAAGGATTAATTGTTGTTTTGAAAAAGAACAAAATAAATCCAAAGCCCTTTATCATGTTTCTGATTAATTTTATCATTTCTAGTTGGGTTTTTCCTTTTGCAACATAAGAAACTGCTTTCTTTTAAAAACCAAAATACTTAGATCACATAATATATATTATGACAGATACTCACTGGATTGTCTTTATAACTGACAAAAAAGACCATTTAACAGCTAGTCTATCTATATATGTAACTTGAATACCCACATTATGTGTATTATAAATGTTAAACAAATACTTAGAAGTTGACATTAAACTTGAATGAATTAGACTGTATAATCATCAATAGATGGCAGAGTCTTACAACATGTAAAGTCAGGTGTCTTTTATGGAGTATTCCTTGACTTTCATCTCATTTTGTTTTCCAGAAAAATTTTGAATGAGCTATCTTCACCGGTTGCGGTGTCAAAAATAGAGGAAGAGTCCAACAGTAGCCAGAGTCAGGATGGAGACTCCCCCGAGGGGACCTCTAACTTGTCCGGGGTGCAGTACCAGCAAGGTAGTTGTAAGTGAACAAACTACTCACAATTACAATATTACAGTAAATTCCTTAGTAAACACCAGGATTTGATATTTGATATAGGCTGAAAATTGCAAGAAGGACACCTTGGAGAATTTTATTTTTTTGACAGATATAAACTATATGCTTTTTAAGGAAGGAGTCTTCTCGTTATCAAACATATTTCTTATAATAAAAAATGAAATTTTGACACAGTCAGACGGATCATATTACCAAATGATTCTATCAGTTTAATCAAATTTGACCTTTTTGTTTTCGCATAAAGGTCAGGTCAAGGTCACTACCTTTTTCCTCAACGTAATGGATGATAAAAATAAGTGTAGCTCTTTGTAGTTCTGTTGGCATTTGTTAAAGATTTAAAGATTTTATTCTTCAATGAAATGATAGAATATCAGAATGTCTAAAAGCTTATACTACTAAATTGGAATAAACATTTATACTAAAATTGAGATTGCTTAGCCCGTATTTCCTCTAATTTTCTAAAATTTTGAAGAAATTTTGATTATTTTTTTATGCTTCCAATAATAAAATATTTCTGATTTTTATATATTTTGAAGACTCTATATAAAGATATAAATTGACAGAAATTCAAATATATTGACCATTTAATAAGAGAGAAAAACTAATTTCGTGATTTTTTTTACAAAAACCAATCTATAGAATGGGCGTTTTAAAAGGCTTATAAAAATGTAATTTGATAGGCAAATCATATTTTAAAAACATATTCTGAAACCCAAGTATCATATCATTAGTTCACTTTAGTAAAAAACCCCAACAATAATGTTAATGTTTTTTAAAATGTTAAAACAGACTCATTAATCTGCAGCAATTCTGAATTGCGAAACGTGTGATATTTTCCTACGCCATTATTACGTCAAAAATATAGTCCTTGTAAGATATTAAACATTGATTACTTTTTCTATGCCAGAGTTGTATGATAGTAAAAAAGAAAGAGAAATATACTATTTTAATTTCCTTTCAACTTGACTTAATGAAAATTAATCAAATTTACGTTTGACAAGTCGAAAACCAGAAAAGACTCCTTCCTTAATCCATTTTCTATTTTCTTTGTGTAAATGCAGAATGTACATAATGAATTCAAAGCCAACATGTTATTCTGACATTTTCATTGATCCCTCTGTAGTTTTACCTGCGGGCACCATACAGATTTCTAACTCTGATGGAGTGGCAGTGTCCCAGGGCCTTCAGACACTGACCATGACCAACGCCAGTCCATCCACCACCTCCGCCACCGGCGCCACCATCGTTCAGTACGCACAGGGACCTGACGGACAGTTCTTCATCCCTGGTACGTTGTCCATGTTCATTTTCATGCAGTACCTGAATCAAGCCTTCAAGTTTTTGTATTAATGGTGGCAAAATTTCCTTACTACAGATTTGACATTGTAATTTTCACTATAAATGTCTTAAATGAGTATATTTACAAAGGGACTAATATTATCATTAGGAGTATGGGATAGTGGAATTGCACCGAGGGGACAAGATTCACGGTCTAGGATGAGGCTTGGCCGAGTCCTAGACTGTGAAATTTGTCCCCTCGGTGGAATTTTAAGAAATGATGTCTGACAACTTTCTGAAATGACATTGAAAACACTACTTTCTGTTTATCCCTCCGCATGCTTCTAATAGTGCAAATTAAATTAAGAGCATACAAAATTTTTTTTAATAAACATATAATAAATTGTAATTAATTAAGCAAAACAAATACTTAATTGATAATCTCAATTCATCTTTCTGCATTTCCCGACAGTAGACAACATTTGTTTACGTGTCAAAGTGGCGTAGTAATACACAGTGTAAGACAGAAAAATCTTGCACTGGACAAACCGATCTCACACCGAACATAATGCGAGAAATTGGATGTCTCCAAGATATGCATCTAGATTTATTTTCAAACAAGATTTTAAAAAAAACCAGAAGTTGAAGTATTCTCTTGAAATGTGTTTGATATGTTTGCATGCTTAGTAAAAGTAGTATTTTAGTGAGACATAAATGTACCAAACCAATATTAGTAAAAAAAATTTGCGAAGATTTGCAGAAGAAAAGATGCTGTGCTGTATTTTCAATGTTATTTATTCTTTCAGACATGTCAGGAACAGTACAAGCATACCAAATAGCAACGTCGGGGGCATTACCACAGGGGGTAGTCATGGCAACCACAGGAAGTGCCATGTCCAGTCCGCAGAATCTGTCTGAGGAAGCGTCACGAAAGAGAGAGCTACGACTACTGAAGAACAGGTCTGTGTGTTATACAAATACACTGCCACAGAGTCTGTCAGGGGTGGCAGAAATTATACCAAACACAAATACACTGCCACAGGGTCTGTCAGGGGCGGGGGAATTATTCAAAACACAAATAGATTTGCTACAGGGTCTGTTCTGTGGTACTTTTTTAATAAAGAAATCAAGAGCACTAGGATATGAAATTGGTTAGTCAAGTGATCTTATTCTGCGAAGCCTGAAGGGCTTTTCAGAAGATGTGATCATGTACAAACCATGTTCTTAACCTGTTGAAGTTTTCAACATTGCTGTTTATTACTTATACATGTATTTCCATTTTTAACCGGGTTTTCCAACGGAAAAATCCAGTTATTAAAATGGTGAAAATGGCGGGCGGGCGGCTGCCAAAAGGGTACCCTCATTGTACGGATAACTCCTCCTACAGTTTTCAAGATAGGAAGTTGTTCTTTTGCAGATCAATTGTACATATATCAGAGGTGTGCATATTGCTAGGATTTTGATTGAAAAAATACCAGCTTTTGAACTTAGTCATTTTTTGGCAAAATATTGTATATAGGGTACCCTCATTGTACGGAGAACTCCTCCTACAGTTCTCAAGATAGGAAGTTGTTCTTTTGCAGATCAATTGTACATATATCAGAGGTGTGCATATTGCTAGGATTTTGATTTCCGATAATTTATCGAAAAAATACCAGCTTTTGAACTTAGTCATTTTTTGGCAAAATGTTGCATATACATGTAGGGTACTTCATTTCACTGGATAAGGGTTGACATGGATTATGGATACAGTTTACATAAAAGAAAACCCGGTTTGCTGTCACATTGACAGCTTTTCACTTGTCTATAAGTTAACTCGCTCAGATTCATTAACATAACTGTGTATTTATGTTTTTAATTTATAATGTTATTTCAACAGTAACACTATAAGTCTGTGTTATGGTCACTGGTCTATGGGTACTGTCTACTGGTACTATATTGAAAATAGTTTAAAATGTTGGTTGAATGGTTGGGTTAATCAGTCTTTATTCCGTTGCAGAGAGGCGGCTAGAGAGTGTAGGAGAAAAAAGAAGGACTACGTCAAGTGTTTGGAAAACCGTGTGGCTGTGTTAGAAAATCAAAACAAGACACTGATCGAGGAACTGAAGGCCCTGAAAGAACTCTATTGTCAAAAGGAAGGGTAGCAGCGGCCAGGGGGAGATCACTCTTCAGTCTGACAGTGCTAATGTGAACAAGGCAGATATGTCGCGTGTCCATGTTATGGCGTTATGACGCGACGACACCAGGGGAATTCGGGCCAGAGATATAGTCTGTATTTTTGTACTGAGGGAGAGAGGCCAAAAGGAGCATTACATTCATCATGCATACATATTTCTACAAGATTCTTCACTCGGGTTTTTAAAAATGCAAGATAAAAATGCATTTAATACATATATGTATACATCTGCCTTCATTTTTATCAGAATATTTCATTTTTTTTAAATAATTTGTATTGAGTATGATGTACTGAATGCAAGGTTTAAATATTGCCCATTAACAGAAGGTATTCGGGTTAAAAGATCTCGTATTTTGCATGCTGATACTTTAGACAACTTTTCTCTCATTTCCTGTTAAGATCACGGTACTTTCTTGCTCTGATCTGTTGGTCTGTTAAAAGATATTCAGAGTAAATTAAGATGTTTAAATGTGATTTATTTTTAAAAGTTCGCATAATAGAAAAAGAATTGTTAAAGTCTTTGCCCAGTAGCGTGGGTGAGAGAAAAGTTGTGTAAAGCATTTTCAGTACTCATTTTCCCCTAAAAAATAGACATGTTTAATTCATGTGCAGCTTTAAATGATGTTATTGTTGCGATTTGCTCAGATGTTTTTTCCTGTTAAATGCTTATAGATATTATTCTCCTGCCAATTTTGGATAGTTCAGTGATGTTTGCCTTACTAGTTTATTTTTATTTGGAAGGAATGTGATTTAATTTTAGACAATGCATCCCCATGTAATTCTGTTCTTTTCACACCCTACCTTTAAATATTGGAGAATTTTTTTTTAATGTTACTTTGATTCTTTGAATGCATGACAGGCCTTTTGATTTTTTACTGAGGAAAAAAAATATTTGATGCATTTTTCATATGCTTCTAGGAAAGAAAACTATTTTTAGAAATCACTTGGTTTATTCAGTTGAAGTTTTAGTTGTTTCTGTCTGCTTTTAATGAAGGGGAAAAAGATGAATTTGATTTCATTGCTTACTTCCCCCATCAGAACTTCTGTCCTCTCAGCACTTACTGATGCTTGAAGAAACCTGCCTTGGTTGACTAAAGAGCAAAGTTTAGATCAATATCTGTCAAGCATACAACATTTTGTTGGTGACAACTAATAACAGTCTTAAGTTTTGTTGTCTTAGGTTCATGTTGTTTTTGTTATGCAATGTGTAATTGCACCATTGTTAGAATTTCATTTATTATTTTATATATAAAGATGAATATAAAATGTATTGTAATAAGTGCAACCGTAAATGCATTTCCCACCTCAATCAAATCCCTAAATATCCCAGCTCAGTTTTGATGAGGAAATAAGTTGGCAATTGTATTGTGAAGTGCATTAAATCTGGTATTGATGTTACTGACTCCTACAATGTGATAGAGAAGACCAGAGTAGCTTACTAATATAATGTTTCAATTAGTGGTTGCTTTGATTCACTGCATAAAATTTTTCTCTTTACTCGTCTTTTACTTCACAATGAAATGTCTGGGCAGAAGATTTAATTTGTATATATTTAGGAAGAGAATTTTACAGGTGACAATGAACCTTAGTTTGAGTTCGTAGCCATGAAATTTGTAGAGTTTTTATTTGTATTCTGTTGTGTCATAAAAAAAGGAACACTTGATGTTTTCTTTACATGTTTCAAAACCCTAAACATTTTGATATCTAGATACAAGTCGGTAAGAAAAGGTAGCTCTCATTTTAAAGAGGCATTGGAAACCAAATGTGAGTGGGGAATTTTTAGTCAGAATGCAGTGTCGGATGTGACTCTGTTGAATACATATTTTTGTGTGTTTAGATATCTTGGATGAAACTTTGTCCATTGATATTGTTATGTATGTTATGAAGAGAATCACTTGATATTTTAATAAAATACGTCAACAAAATTTTAAAATGCTTTTGTTTTGTTTTTAGTAAGATATGAATGTTCATGTTTCAAAGCTAAAGATATTTGGATTTTTTTTTAAAGAAATGAACTCAATGTCTACCCAAATTATACAACTATAAGCTGGGTTTAGACAGTTTACGCTGGATTATAAAAACGTAAATTGCCCCAGCCCAGGTTATACAAGTATAACTAGGGTAGAGTCCATTCCTAATAATTTAGTTATCTGTAATTTACCGTACAAATTGAGTGCGCTTTACTAAAAAAATGATATAAATCTGTTCAAAATCAAACGTAACATCAAGCGGATTAGTACGTTATTGACGTTAGCGCACTTTGACGTGTCTTGTGACTTGCAAACCAGGTTATTAAAATCGAACTTAATTTTTCTATCCAATCAAATGCCACGTTACAACCAGAATTAGATTATTACCAAATAATATTATATGACCCAAAACATGACATTACAAACTATAGTGTAGATCTGATGGTGGGTTTGTTGACCACCCAGCCTCCTTAATTTCCACTATCGTCGTTCAAACATGAAGATGAATTAAATTAGAGTTACAGTTCTTGATCTGATTGTAAGAGTTGCTTTTATACATGTACATGGTATAGATCAACTGAAAAATAAGTGACCTGGAACGTTTTGTGCGGGTCCAGAAATTTTCCCATGGGTGGTCCTGAGGGATAATTTTGATAGCCGGGGGGTACACGGCCTATTTCCGGTACGTTACTAAGGAATTCCTTGACCCGTCCTCCTGCATGAGCCCCTCTAAGATCTGTGTGGCTCTGGAATTGGAACTTTTATAAACTTACCTGACATAATATATAATGTAATAATAACAATATATCTTCACACATGGAAACTTATCGATTTGACCGTTTCTTTAACTTCCAATCTATCTTTACTGTAAGACAAAGCAGCACTAAATGAACCATATACTTTGTAGGTTTATTTTTATAATCTTTAAATATAAGTATTCATTGTTAATGCGTATATTTACTATGAAAAATATCAATGTACATTTTACGTAATTGCACACATCCTACCCAGTACGTCAAATTCACCTGCAAGTGCGGATTATGAAAGAGCCTTTGCAGAGGTACATATCTGTATCTCTCAACAACATTGGAATTTTATGAAATAAGGATTTAAAAAGTCTTATGACAATATTGATCTTTATCTACTCATTTATTTCTTATGAAAGACAAATTATCGTTCACGTAACAACAACGTACCTTGATTTTGGTTACCTGATCTGAGATTTTATAAACCAGCGAAGACCATTAAGATATTAAAGAGGTGTGGAAGACCTTGATAATCATTCAATATTGATGAGAGTACATTATAATTTGAATTTATGATTGCCAATTTATATAAAAAAGGTTTTTCAGAGTTTTTTTTCGGAAAGGCCCGAGAAGTTGCAGTTATGAAGTTTCAATGTAAAGGTAAAAAACTAATAAAATGTCAGGTGGGTTTTTAACTCTTGACTTCTATACTTGCTTTATGCTGCATGACAATAAGTAAGTGTACCATTGTAGATGCATGGGGAAAAGAGCAATCTGATTAAAATACAGATTCTTAAGCACACAGATCAGAAAGATCAGAATCTCTCTGCGCCATGCGCTTATGTAGATATCTGTATTTTATTCAGATTCGAAGAAGAGGGTTTTAACCCCCCCCCCCCCCCCCCTTCTTAGTTCTGAAGTTGAACTTGCCGTCCAATTTTACCTTTTTTCAATAATCTCCCTTAATATTAGACCATGACCATTCATATAAAATCCCCGTTTTGTAGAATATGGATACTTCGACGCCAAATCGTTTTCTAATCGGAAATGGTAAAATGCGTTGCCGCCATCGCTCGGCGGCGACTGATGTTCCAGTAACACTGACTGGCATATCCGGCGATGCCGGTTTATGGTAAGTCATATTAATATGGATGCTCCGTTTTATGTTTATGTGATCACAAAAACAAAGAAAACAACAGTTAAAAGAAAAAAAATAACAATAACACACACCCCTAAAGACAATAACATAGACAGAAACAATAAGTCAATAACCAGGACGAAAACAACATAGACAACAACAAAAACAGAAACATTGGTTAAACAGACATTAAAAAAAAACAAAAAACCAATAGCACAGACAACAACAACAAAAACAGTGAGACATTAAAACAAAGAAAACAAAAACAATAACACAGACAACAACAACAACAACAAAAAGAGTGAAACTATAAAAACAAAAACAATAGCACAGACAACAACAACAAAAAACAGTGAGACATTAAAAACAAAGAAAACAATAGCACAGACAACAACTACAACAAAGACAGCGAGACAATAAAGTCAACATCCATAACAAGGTAAACAACAAAGACAACCAGTCAACAAAAACAACAAATACAAACGACCGTATTGACATGAACGATTGAGATGCACCAGCTCTTCATTTATTAAACCTGCTGTTTATTTAGTGGATGTATAGCGGAAACTGATATACACGTGTACGCGTTAAGATAACTTCCGGAGGAAAGAAAATCGGAATAAGTCATACTTGTAATAATATAACTTCCCTTTAATAATCCTCACTGTTCGATGTTTGTTGCATTTGTTCTATACCCATTAAACAAGAGGCATGTGGCTATTCGGACCCTATCATGAAAGTGTGAAACGGGTGAAAGATGTTGACAATGATGGATTATGGAAAATGTCAAAAACCCAGCAAAACAAATCCTAGATGTACGTAGAAATATGAATATTAAACTAATCCAATTCACAAAAATTAACAGTGAAAATTAATTGTGAAAGAACTGGACGGTTAAGTCCATTTTTGAATTACCTGTATAGATAATCTCCTTAAAAAGGATCTGTTTAAAGATAAATAATTTAATTTCACACTTAAGATATTTAGACCTTTGCTTAACCTAATGATATATTATTGCCAAAAAATCATACCTAAAAATTTAAGGTAGATATTATTTATAGTATTCAGCCACCGTAGGCTTATTGTATCAATTGTGTGTATGATGTGTGACTCTCTGCAAAGTAAACCTGATTGTCAGTTTGCAATTCAAGATTTAACAAGTGACATCAAAATAATGTATGGAAATAATGGAATCGTGGCATACCAGGATTTGAGTAGTTTCTGTTTAAAAAGACACAAGATTTTAAACACAAAGTGGCCTAGTTTCTGACCGCCATTGTTCTGAGCATTGATTAAGCTGTATTTGGATTAAGTTTTCCCCAGGTTTTGCTGCTGTATAGTTAGTTGCATGAACCATACACTAAACTTATATGTTCTGTCATGGAATAGGTATATATCTACACCTCAGATCAAACGATCAATGAATTTAAAATCTGACAACTCCACATGTATGAGCACGACTATATGCAAACATGCCCATGTTAAATAAATACAAAATTAAGGGAAGGGGGGGGGGGCATGCAAGAGGACGGTGATTGGGAAATGCTCTCACCAGTTAAAGGCTCGCATAGATCTGGCACATTGTCGCAGATATCACCGTGTAGAAACCTGAAGGGGACTCCAAGTATTTGACTTGCAGACGAAAATTGCAAAAATCAAGATGGCGAACTTTGTGGGACGATGGGAAGACACTGGCGATAAGGAAAACTTTGAAGAATTTGCCACCGCTATGGGTAAAAAAATTTCGTTATCGAGAGTAAAATGGTTATTTACAGATAAATTATATAAAAGATCCTATAAATTAATACAGGTATTTTCTTTATCTCCTACGTTGTTAAAAGTAACTGCTGAAAGAGTATAATATCAAGTGACAAAATAAAAAAAATGTAAGACGCGTCTAAAATAATCTTCTTTAATTCACAATTTGGTCAAAAGATATACTTTCTATAATGCAAGTGCAGGGCGTTAGGGATAATAATTACATAAATGGTACATACTTGCTTCTGCAATGAACTTTAAATAAAACCACAAAAATGATAATTCCACTTTTAACTTTTGTAATGTCAATTTTCTAAACTTCGAGGTAGGTCTGCCCTAAAATCAAGTTCTTTGATCCCGTATAGATTGCTACTACCTTCTAGTATCTACTCACGTAAATCGTTCTACATTTACCATCCACTCACGTAGATAGCTACTACCAATCTGCTCACGTAGATAGCTACTACCAATCCACTCACGTAGATAGCTACTATGAATCTGCTCACTTAGATTGCTACTACCAATCCACTCACGTAGATAGCTACTATGAATCTGCTCACTTAGATTGCTACTACCAATCCACTCACGTAGATAGCTACTATGAATCTGCTCACTTAGATTGCTACTACCAATCCACTCACGTAGATAGCTACTACCAATCCACTCACTTAGATAGCTACTACCAATCAACTCACGTAGATAGCTACTACCAATCTGCTCACATAGATTGCTACTACCACTCACGTAAATCACTTATGAATCTGCTGTTGGGAATGATTTTTAATGATTTACTTAACGTACACGTAGCTTTTTGTGATCCATTAATTTTGCAACGATATTTTTCTTCAAAGTAACTCTATTTTTCTGCAATGAACTAGTAGATCACCATTAGCCCTTCTCCCCAATCCCCCCCCCTCTCTCTCTCTGTGAAATAATGTTTACTTTTTCTGTTTGGAAGGTTTGCCGGCAGACATCTTGGAGAAATACCGGGCGACCAAACACACCATTCAATACGGCATCAATGGCAACACATGGACCATGAACCTCTCCAGCACCTTCTTTCCTGGAAAAGAGAAAGTCTACACTTTTGAAATCGGGAAAGACATGAATGATACTGGTTTAGATGGCAACCCCATTAAAGTGAGTTTGTTTAATTAAGCCTGTCGTTTTTGTACAGTGTATCTCGCGAATCTGCAACCCAGTTGGCATAGTGACGTCACCATGACGTATGTTATAAACATAGGACCAAGATGTTGTTATTCATGAGGTGTATTCGTTTGGTCGATTGAAGAGCTGCAAGAACAATCCTCATTTGCTCGTTTGGAGTGTGGACACTCTGGATGTTAGATACTACTTATTTATGTCGACATGCAGCTTATTTATGTTGACATGCAAGATGAATATACTGACATGCAATTTATTTATGTCAACATGCAACATGGTTATGTTCACATGCTTCTTATTTATGTCAACATGCAACTAGTTTAGACAACTATCTTGCATGTCAACATATTTATCTAGCATGTCGACATATTTGACCGAAAAATAACTTGCACACAAGGGGCAAGTATGCCACCATACATAAGTTAATATATATGATTTTATTTTACCATGGATACAGTCTGTGGTAACTGTGGTGAGTGACAACGAAATCTCTGAGAACATGAAGGTAAAGATGGGCGACTCATGGAAGGACTATAAGGTCTCCAGGAAGGTGGACGGGGACACAATGACCACGGTATAATGTCTATTAACTGATCGATATATCAATCATTGAATTAATTGATTGATTTCTTCAAGATGAAGGAGATCAATAAAAAAGTCTAGCAAAACATTCGATTGATCATTTATCTTATTAATTTATTGACTGATTTAATAAAACTGGGGCTTAATTACAAGTATCAATGTGTTAGTCTCAGACAATTTGATATTGTGTAAATAAATGTAAAAGCAGATAGTACAACGGGTAAGATAACGCGAGCTTATTTCATTAAGAGTTTGATACCTTGAAAAGTTTTTACTGCAACTTTAATTTTCAAAATAGTTTGATGCATATCATACTAGCAGATGCATTATATCAGCGTAAAGCAAATTAATTAACACTTATAATTGTTCGTTTATCTTGAAGATATTCTGTTATACTTTTGCATTTTTAAAAAAATCTTTTATTGTTTTCACTTCCGTTTTTCTTGCAGACGGTATCAGCTTTTGGAAAAACTATGAGCAGCAAACAGAGAAAGTTGAAATAAATGTCCTGTAGCAGTTCATCTAGTTCTGCCATCGACCGAAGGAAATATTAAGAGGGGTGGATGGTCGTGGCCATTTCCAAGCTATATAATTACCTCCTTGACTTGGAGAGCTCTGCATGTATAAAGATATAAGAATATGCTTAAAATTCAAAACATGGATGATTTGTTGACCATTCAGTTTCTTTAAATACGATCGCCATATTGGTTTTGAACAATTAAATAATGTCATACACACCAACTCCTCATCTCCAGTTTTCTAAATTCCCTAGCAGTTATGTATAATCAATTATTATCAATAGAAATATGCAATTGTTGTTGGTTTGTTTTTTTTTGTTTTGTTTTCTTCTTTGTAACAATCTGCTTAAAGGGGCATGGTCACGATTTTGGTCAAAACTTATTTTTCCGATTTTAATATTTAAAATGAATGATAAAGGCATTTTTAATAGGCAACCAAAATTTGATTGTCATTTGTTGAGTAATAAGCGAGTAACAGAGCTTGAAATTCTTCGCTATGTAAACAAAGCGTTTGTTTACATTATGAACTTTGAAGTAAAATTTTCAGTTTTAAACCTAAAACGAATGTTTTAAACGTTGGGAACTGTTTATCTGTGCTTAAAATACATAAAAAAAATAGACAAATAAGCTGGAAAAAGATTTTTACTGGTATATTGAATTAACCTATGTAAACAAAAACAGGGCACAGAGCCTTGTTTACATGACAAAGAATTGTGGGCCCTGTATCTTGCTTATAACTCTACGAATGACTCTCAAATTTTATTTGATCATCTAAAGCATTGTAAATAATAAAAACCTTAAAATACAATTTGACCAAAATCGTGACCATGCAAGATAAATTATGTCAACCTGAAAGATGATTATGTCAACATGCAAGATAATTAATATGTATAAACGCATTCATTCATTCATTCATTCATTCATTCATTCATTCATTCATTCATTCATTTATTTCCATCTCAACACCATTGTACAATGGTAAACAGAGATTATAATGATACAACATGCTGTATTTCTTATTAATTAACAACGCATGCGTGAGAGAGAGAGAGAGAGAGAGAGAGAGAGAGAGAGAGAGAGAGAGAGAGAATAAAACATATACAAGATCAACTCTGACTCGTTAATAGAAATGTGAAGTATGGGGGTTCTAATCATAGATATTTATGTTGACATACAAGTTACAATCTTTTTAATGATTTTTTTTTTGGTAAAATGACTTTACTAATGCCAGTCTCTGATATCATAGATGCAAGATGCAACATAATTATGACAAGATGCGACTGATTTATGTTGGCATGCGACTTACTTATGTGAACATACAAGTCAATTATGGTAACATGGATGATTTTATTTCAACACACGAGATAATCATGTTAACATGCAAGGAATTTAAGTCAAGATAAATGCATAAATGGATAAATGCTCATTGCAAAAACCGATATACGCGTTAAGATAACTTCCAGAAGAAAGAATATCGAATGAGTCATACTTGTAATAGAACTTCCGTTTAATAATACCCATTGTTTGATGTTTGTTGCATTTGTTCTATACCCATTAAACAAGAGACATGTGGCTATTCGGACCCTATCATGGAAGTGTGAAACGGGTGAAAGATGTTGACAATGATGGTTTTTGGAAAATGTCAAAAACCCAGCAAAACAAATCCTAGCTGTACTGAGGAATATGAATATTAAATTAAACTAATCCGATTCACAAAAATTACACGTGAGAGAACTGGACGGTTATGTCCATTTTTGGATTTCCTGTGTAGATAATGTCCTTAAAAAGGACCTGTTTAAAGATAAATAATTGAATTTCACAGTTAAAATATTTGGACTTTTCCTTTACTTTATGATACATTATTGCCAAAAAATCATACCTACAATTTGAAGGTAGAAAGTATTTATAGTATTCAGCCACCTTAAGCTTTTTGTATCAATTGTATGTATCATGTGTGACTACTTGTAAATACACCTGAATGTCATTTTGCAATTCGAAATTTAACAAGTGACATCAAAACGTATGGAAATAATGGAATCATGGTTAGTGGTTTCCGTTTAAAAAGACACACGATTTTAATCAAAAACCTTAAGGATAAAAATCGTGTGTCAGATCGCCCTAGTTTCTGACCGCCATTGTTCTGAGCATTGATTAAGCTGTATTTGGATTAAGTTTCCCCAGGTTTTGCCGCTTTATAGTGGGCACGAACCATGCACTAGACTTATAAGTGTCCTGTCATGGAATAGGTATATATCTACACCTCAAACCAAACGATCAATGAATTTAAATACAGACAACTCCATATGTACGAGCATGACTATATGCAAACATGCCCATGTTAAATAAATACAAAGTTAAGGGAAGGGTGGAGGGGGGGGCATGCAAGAGGACGGTGATTGGGAAATGCTCTCACCAGTTAAATGCTTGCATAGACCTGGCACATTGTCGCAGATATCACCGTGTAGAAACCTGGGACTCCGAGCATTTGACTTGCAGACGAGAAGTGCAAAAATCAAGATGGCGAACTTTGTTGGACGATGGGAAGACACTGGCGAAAGGGAGAACTTTGAAGAATTTGCCACCGCAATGAGTAAGAAAATTATGTATGTTAAATTCGTTATCTTAAGTAAAACCGTTATTTACAAATACATCATTAAAAGAAAGAAGCTATAAATTAATGCAGGGAAATCTATATCTCCTTCGCTATATTTAAAGTAACTGCTGAAAGTAACAAAATAAAACTTAATGTAAGACGCGTTTAAAAAATCTTCTTTAATTCACAATTTGGTCAAAAGATATACTTTCACGGCATAAGGGACAATTATTACATAAATGGTACATTCTTGGTTCTGCAATGAACTATAAAACCACAAAAATGATAATTCCACTTATAACTTTTGTAATGTTAATTTTCTAAACTTTGAAGTCTGCCCTAAAATCAGGTACTTGGATCCGCTCACGTATAGATTGCTACTACCTAATACTCACGTTAATTGTTTTGACATTTACCAATCCACTTACGTAGAGCTGTTACCATTCCACTCACGTAGATAACTACTACAAATATGCCCATGTAGATAGCTACTACCAATCTGCTCACGTAGATATATAGCTAATACAAATCTGCTCACGGGATAGCTAATACAAATCTGCTCACACAGATAGCTACTACCAATCTTCTCACGTAGATATATAGCTAATACCAATCTGCTCACGGGATAGCTAATACAAATCTGCTCACACAGATAGCTACTACCAATACACGCACGCAGATAACTACTACAAATCTGCTCACGTAGTTTGATTACCAATCCACTCACGTAAATCGCTAATATCAATCTCCTGAAGAATTGTTGGAAATGATTTACTGATGGTTTACTTTACGTACATGTGCATTTGTGATTCATGAATTTTGCAACGATATAATCTTTCATAGTAACTTTGTTCTAGTAGATCAATTAAAAAAGTCTCTCTCTCTCTCTCTCTCTCTCTCTCTCTCTCTCTCTCTCTCTCTCTCTCTCTCTCTCTCTCTGTTAATTATTTACTCGTCTCTGTATTTGGAAGATTTGCCGGCAGACATGTTGGAGAAATACCGGGCGACCAAACAAACAATTCAGTACGGCATCAATGGCAACACATGGACTATGAATCCCTCTAGCACTCTCTTTCCTGGAAAGGAGAAAGTCTACACTTTCGAAATCGGGAAAGAAGTGAATGATACTGGTTTAGATGGCAATCCCATTAAAGTGAGTTTCTATGATTAAGCCTGTCGCGATTTTGTTCAATGAGTCTTGCCAATCCGCAATCCAGTTGGCATAATGACGTCACCGTGACGTTGGTTATAAACATAACACCAAGATATTTTTATTCCATAGGTGTAATCGTTTGGTCGACTGGAGAACTGCAAGAGTAATCCTTATTTGCTCGCCTGCAGTATGAAGATCTCCGGTAGATCTCTAGCGTCTAATTTCTAAATAGCAAGTAGACGCTGGAGATATCCTGCAGCAGACGAATACATCCCATGGAATGAGAAAGTAGTTACGTATAAGATTTTACTATTCAATAAATAGAATAGAAGGCATCGTGTACTATTTGTCAAAGCTCGGCAACTAGCTTTTGCATAATGCATATACAATTTAGTATAAGTAAATATTTGTGAATTTTTTTTTCCATGGATACAGTTTGTGATAACGGTGGTTAATGACAACGAGATCTCTGAGGACCTGAAGGTAAAGATGGGCGACTCATGGAAGGACTACAAGGTCTCCAGGAAGGTGGACGGGGACACAATGACCACGGTATACTGTCTATCAACCGATAGATCGATCATTTAGTTGATTGATTGATTCAAGGTGAAGGGGATCAATAACAGAGTAAAAATCTAACAAAAAAACTCGATCGATCCTTGAATTGTTTTAGTTTTTGATTGACTTAATAAAACTGGAGCTTAATTACAAGAATCAAGGTATTAGTCTCAGACAATTTGATATCGCATACTGTAAAAGCAGATAGTACTACGGGGAAGATTTCACAAGCTTCTTTCATTAAGAGTTTGATGCCTTGAAAAGTTTGTATTGCAATTTTAATTTAAAAATTCGTTTCATGCATATCATACCAGCATACGTTTTAATACCAGACACTAAATAAAAACTTTTAAAGAAATCTTTTTATACATTGCAGTGGTTTTTTTCCAATCTTTTATTGATTTCACTTCCATTTTTTGCAGACTTTATCAGCCTTTGGAAAAACTATGACAAGCACACAGAGAAAGTTGAAATAAATGTCGTGTAACAGTTCATCTAGATCTGCCATCGACCGAAGGAAATATTAAGGGGGATGGATGGTCGTGGCCATCTCAAGCTATAATTACCTCCTTTACATGGAGAGCTCTGCATGTATAAAGATACAGGAAAATGCTTAAAATTTAAAGCTGAAATATTGGAAAACTGAAGACAGATGTAATGGTTAATTTGTTGATCATCCGGCCTCCATATTGGTTTTGAACAAATAATTAATGTGATACACACCAACTCCTCCTCAGTTTTCTAAAATCCAGTGTTATATGTAATGTATAATCAATTAATTATCAATAGAAATATGCAATTTTTGTTGGTTTGTTTTTTTTTTGTTTTCTTTGTAACAATGTGCTTAAAACCACCCTTACAATCGAGTGTAAGAAGAAATGGGTGGTTTTAATCAAACTGGGTTTGTTACAGTGCTTTAGCTATAGTAAATATTTTCAGTATCGGGAAATGATCTTTCATGAACAAAATTTATATATAATCATTAATTCACAAATATTTTGATTTTCCTAATTATATTTCATTGGCATTAACTGAAATAACTGAAATAATGAGCAGTTTGTGATTGATAAGCATTCATTTATTGGTTGTAAGTCATAAGTTCTTAATAAAATGTTTAATGAGTCTTGACAATATATATTTATAATTGTCTAGCTCGAGGACTGTTCTGCAATTCTAGCACATGATTTTGAATTGTAAGGTAAAAATCAAAATACATCGTAATTGAAAGCAAACTCGTTTCCATTTCATTTTTCTATACACTGATCAATACGATAGAAAATAGGGAGAGGGCTAAAATAGGCTGTGCCTGCTGGCTTATCCCATTTAATATATTACACTGAATAAAATGCTGTTTAAATAAAAAAAAATACTGTAGAAAGTATCAATCGGAACTTCTCGGACCTCTCCGACAGAGCTCGGAAAAAAGCTCGAATTGTCGGGCCTTTCCGGCAGAGCAGTGTTTACGGCGCTCTGTCGGAAAGGCCTGAGAGGTTGTGATTGTATATGAAAATGTCTTTGATGGCCGAAAAAAAAAATCAGGCAACTCTGTCCCAGCAGCCTACAGTTACATTCAGATTTGATCAATTAACAAGTTTGCTGTCGGGAGGAGGTATAGTTTATTTTTTTTATACTTGGTTCAGCTGTAAAGTAAAGATATGACAACTCGAACACAACTAATTTCTTTTGACAATGAAGGACAGCAAAAAGATAGGGCTGATTCTCCGAATGCCTACTGCCCAATGATCATTATTCAATTATACTGGGCAATTATGGGGCCTTCTAAAGGGGCACAGGTAAACTTTACCTGTGTTTCCTTGAATAAAAAATAATATAACAGTTTGTAATTTTTGTTAAATTTTGAATGTCTTTATAATTAAAATTGTTGCATAAATAAAAAGAAAACATTGAATCAATTTTAATATATTTATTTGATTTATTAGCACTACATATAAAATAATGTTTTAAAATTGCATAACATTTTATATACAGTTTTCTTTTTATTTTGACACATAGCACTATTTTATAACAAACTCATAAAAACATGGTTGTCTAAAACATAAATAACAATTCAAAATGACATTAAGTTTTAAAAAGTACAATTCATACCAGTATATATACAATATTTACACATGATTTGAACATATTTTATTGTATACATATATAAAAGATACATATACAAATGGTTTGGACACAAGTTCTAACAACTTACTAGGTCTTTACCATTAATTAGAAAAAATATACAAAACTTACAACTGTTATTGCATGATATAGAATTATTATTACGATAAATGAAAATAAGTGATATATACGAAAATAAGAAACATGCACATTTAAGAACTTAAACTCCAGAATTGATTACGATCACTATATAAAGCTCTAGCTCTAGCATTTTAGAAAAAAGAAATTGGTAATTTTTCAATCAAATTTATGATTTGATATGTATCAAAAATTTTATTTAAAATAAAATTTTAAACAATGAGGGCCGTTAGAGTAGGAGTGGGGGTTGGGAGCAGGGTGGGGGATACTAACAGTAATTGGAATACATCAGCAATCTAGTTTCTTTGGCTAACATACTTAATCCTTCCAGTTCTTGTTTGGGAAGTTTAAATGTACGTTATCATGCACTGAGACTTTGGTAAATACACACTGCCGTACAATGCAGAGTAGGGCAATATCTAGTACTGTGAACCCTCGTGTTTACACAAAATTGCTGAATAGAAAAAAAACCTTTGCCTGGGTAATGCACGTTCACACTGAACCAATAACTAGGCCAATATCTAGAACAGTGAACCTTGAAAATATAGCTAGCAGCCTGTTTTCACAAGTACATATTCATAAGCTTACGAAATACAGCTTGAAAGTGACATAAGAATAGAGGTCGACCAATCTGAATGATTATTTCGTCACTGCTATATATAAGCCCGTGTCGAGATTTCGCTCATTATCTATCTGATATATATATATAGCCGCGGGGTGCTGGGCAGTTAGAAAAATGGACATTCTTGGCCTGGTGGAGATAAACAAATGGATTTTAACCGCCATACTCCTCTGTGTGACCGTGCTCTTGTAAGTATTTATATACTTATGTTATATGTTAATGTACATTCTATATTAAATATGGTCAAGTATTTAGTTTAAGTTCATGGACTATTTAACATACTGTTACTACGTGAACTTTAAAGGGGACCATCCCGCTCCCCGACCCTTCTTGATAGTAAGATATTATGAATACGCAATTCTTTTAAACCTTGTCTAGACTACTTATATATAGGCAATCTCTGGTCCAATGATTGTTTTGTATTCGGATGCTTTACAAAAACACCTGAATTAAGCTACCAAAACAACTCGCAAATATAATTAAATCCGAGCCCCCCCCCCCCCCCCCCCCCCGCCCGATTTTTACATAATCAGTATTTAAGGGTAAACATTTGCATGTAAGTATTTGGCACTTCATGTGGTTTTACACAATATTCTCTCATCTTACAATGATGATGATAATTAGAGCGATAAATTATTGTAATGTTTTCCACCTCCTGAAAGTTAAATAATGCAACTTTCTAGTGAATTATGCCACAAGACCTTACTCATAATTTAAGGGGACTTAACTCATATCCTATTGGAATACCCCCTCCTCCCCATTTTCGCACACTTCTATAAATTGCTTAATCCATATTAAACAAAATGTTTGAAAGCCTTGTGGTGAAATCTCTTTGAATTTGATTTCTTTTTTCGATGTGTGGATTGTCCATCTCGGACTAACCGATATACTTAAAACAGAATTCTTTTGTCAAATGACAAAGTTTCGAACTTCTAAATTGCAAAGTCAACATTGAAAAAGCTAAGGCTTTTCTTCAAAACATAACTTTTGTGAAATGCAGATTGGTCTCATATCAACTTCCTCCTACCCGAGCGATTAGCAATTTTTATGCCAAAAACTATCTCCTTACTATTTTTAGAATATGACTGGTGTTGTGATATTTTCCTCTCTTCCCCGGTATATTAAAACATTTCACCTCCTCCTATTGCGTCACTATTTATGTAGCAAACCTTAAGGTAGCACCATTTATATGTTTATATAAGTCACTAAGGTATCCATGCAACCCCAAAATGTAAACATATCACGCTTTAACATATACATACAGTGAATAAGATAAGACAACGCAAACATTCTGAGCCCTTATACTGAAACCATGTTTGAAGAATATATTACTGATTTACAAGCAAAATTTGTGAAAAAGGATGAATCTCTCAAGCTTAACATACTTGTACATTGTTTCTGAAACACTGAGGTTCATGACATTAATAGCTAGATTTAGTCTAATTAAGTTTTTTTTCAATAAGGCATTTCCAAGCACTAGTAACATTTGACTGTCATTTGTGATGCATACAGAAATAAGTTCTATATAGGACCCAGGCTGAAGCTAGCAGCCACTAACAGCAGCCACTAAGCCCGTAGGAGCCAGCAGCCAGTAAAGAAAATCATCAAAGTACTGAGAGTACTTGAACTGAAAATTATATTATTCTTTATCAACGGTATATTTTAATTGATATCAAGATGATTAATGCATTAATAATTTAAACGAGCATTGACAACTTTGGAGGCGGTAAAGCTTGCGTGGATAATAGTTATAAATGCGTTTTTGTTTAATAGAAATCAAATCAGTATTGACATTTGTCTATATGGGTCATTAGTTATAAAAATAGTGTTATTTTAAGTGTAGCCTTATTACTAAAAAAAGAAAAACTAAACGCATCGTATAAAGTAATATGTATATAGGACATGATACATTAAAGTAACTTAAAAGGGCACAACAATATTCGCTGTATCTTTGAACCAAAAACACAAATAAACTTTTTCAATTAAAAGCGAACGTTTGGAAAAAAATATAATGATAAAAATACGAAACTTGCTATAAATTTAATTAGCCCCCACCCCCAACAAAACTCCAAACAAACAATCTATCAAACACGACACAAGACACATAAAAAATAGCCCCAAGCCATCCAGTGTGGCAAGCCAGGCTAGTTTGTTTACACCGAAGTTAAACTAAATTATCCTCGGGTCTTTTCACTTCCCCGGAAACAACATCATTTGAAAATTGAAAAGACTTCATATTAATACGAAAATAAGCCGCTCATACATAATAACATTGTGATGTTATTCTCTTAAAATAATTAGCTCCTGTCGTAGTCAAAAACGGCAAAGTTGGATTATTTTGTCTCAGCCATGTTTTGACGGGAACCTTCGAAGGAATACAATTCCGACCCCTAAAAGGGTCCGTTAAGCTCATCCGAACTTTGTCATATTTTAGCATTTCGCAATGATAGATGGGTGAAAGGTGGGCCATCATCTCTTTTATCTTTGAAGTTCTACATTTACTTTGGTATTCGTTTGAAGGACATTGAAAATAAGGAGATAATTATTAACCTTTTACCTGTATATCATATTAAAAAGGTAAATGATGGCTTAAGTTTTGGTGAACTGTATGGGCATTTTTATGGTTCTAAGATGACTTTTAATGCTTAGCATTAAATAATCAAATGTCTTTTTTATAAAGCCCTACCATTAAAAGCTCTTGTGATAAAAAATTACGATGGCACCAGCCTTACAAATGTGCCCGAACCCATTGGAATAATTCGATGGTACCTCTACATTCCTTATCTAAATCAAATGGTAGCCCAAAAGGTCCCTTACACTGTCCTGTAATTTTTTAGAAACAATTTGAAGACAAGGGAAATTATTGCCAACCTTTTAAACTGACCCTATGTCATTGGGTAATGGTAAAAAATTAACCCCTGAAATGAGCCCGTACCCTCGTGAGCCACTTGGTGGTACCCGTACAGCCCAAATTTAAAACCGGGAAATAATAGCTCTATCGGTTTCCTACACTGCGGTTGAAAATAAAATCACAATGTAAGGTGTCTGATCGTCCCATTTTAGTAATAATTCGAGAACGTTTTGAATTTTTGATGCATGTTTTTTTTTTCCAAAAAAAAGTAAACAGACACAGGGATTTTTAAGCACACTTATAGACAAATGCCAAAATTAACGCATATATAATTGTTATCCAGGCGAGCTTTACTGCCTCGAAGTTGTCAATGCTCATACAAATTATGCGGGCATACATCTTCTTGATATTAATTAAAGTATGCCGATAATAAAGTAAAATATAATTTACTGTTCGAGAAATCTCAATACTTTGATGATTTTCCTTTTTAGCTTCTAGCTTCAACGAGCTTTGTGGCTGCTGTTAATGGCTGCAAGCTTTATCCGTGTGCTTTAGGAAAAAAGGTTACGTAATATAAGAGTTAACTAATCATGTACCGATAATTCTTATAATATTTAAACCAGCATCTTATAATTAATTGTATGATAAAAGAAATGAGAAAATCCTTAAATTAGGATGAAAACAGGAAACAACATATTCAAAGATGCATTGCAACTGTTGTTATTTTTTGGCAGATATTCGCGATGGAAGCACAGTGTATTCCGGAAGTATGGAATCCCCGGTCCCCCGCCCACACCGTTCTTTGGGGTCTCCCTGAGATATAATAGAGAGGTAAGAGTCAAATACGGGGTTGGGAAAGTGGTGAAGTAGTGCAACAAACGTTTATGCATATCTTTTACTATTTTAAGTTATGATATGATATGGGATATTAATGATATGTTATGCATGAAATTTTAATGCAATACTATGAAAATTTTATGCTGTGCTATAAAAAGTTGATGTAAATGGCTTAATAAAGGTATGCTATGAGATTTGAACAGAAATGCATTCGTACACAAAAGGGTTCTAAACATTTCGAAGTAAGATAATGACAAAAATCACATATGCAATGAAACCGTGTAAAATCCGCCTAAAGAGACAAAAATTCTAGTTTTAAAACTTTTACGTCAAATTAGACCTGAAAATTATCATGCAATATTATTATAATTTCTGTAGATATATTTTATAGAATGTGAGATATGGATATATAGATGCCCCTCGCTGGCGACGTCATTTCCGGATTTTTGGCTATGGATTCAAACTTAAAAATTTAATCCTCAACAAAAAATTGGCCATGGTGCTCTATTAAAGTTGATTTGTTTTGGAATCGAAGAAACTATTACTCTTTTGTGTTTGATAGAGTAGACTTTTTGATAATTTTATGTGCAATCAGACTGCTATTTAAAATGTGATAAACGTAGCCTTTTTTAAATATGGCTGATGATATAAATACAGAATGACACTAAGAAAGATGGACAAACACATCATGACATACAGAAATTGAACATTATGATACATGCAATAGGTCAGAAAGACAGACTGACACAATTACGGACAGACAGACGGACAAAAAGGTCAGGAAATGGAGGTATTTAGTCGGTAGCAGACAACTTATATATATCAGACTGTATTTGTTATCAAAAAACCACACGGTCTGCGAACTGAATACACATTTTTGTTTGCTTAGCAATCTCAACGACATCCAAAATTCATATTTTGTGCTCCAGATATTTGCAATCTATATAGATTTAAGATCTTTTTTCATATTTACAAAATGTTTCATTATATGTTCTTTAAAGGGACTGGCTCTGACAGACCAAGACCTTGCAAAGACGTATGGAGACGTGGTTGGGTAAGTAAACATAAAATTTTTAAAAATTCAGCAGACTTAAATCCAGACCAAAACAACAGATATCTTCGCTAGCCAAGGGTTTACGATCCGATCCTCTCCTCTACAAGAGTTGTAGAGGAGAGGAGAGGATCGTAAACCTTTGGCTAGCGAAGATGTACAACAAAGTACTCACAGTAAAGGTCAATTTAGATACAACCAAGGTGAATCCAGGTTAATACGACAAAGGTAAATGCAGATTAGACAACAAAGGTAATCAAGGTCAATACAATAAATGTGAATTAAGGTCAATACAACAAAAGTTAAGTCAGGTTAATAAAACAAAAGTAAAATTAGGTTTATACAACATATGTAAATCATGGAAAATGACAAAAAAGTCCAAGTAATTCAACAAGGGAAAAATCATGTCATTTGTATTATAAAAAAGTTTAAGGTCAATCTGACAAAGATTAATCTATGTCAATAGGACAAAGATTAATCCAGGTCAATACGACAAAGGCTAATCCAGGTCAAGTCAACAGAGGTAAATCCTTTATCCACGTTCTTCTAATAATCACTTTATTATTCAAAATTTTAGAATTGAAGAAAATATTGTACAAGTCAACCTCAACACTGCCTGCAAATCTTGGAAAAAACATATTTTAATGAAATCCTACATAAGTGCAATGTTATAATTCTTTTTTTTTTAAAATTCCAACTTGAAAATTAGAATTTCAAAATCTAAAGTTAGATTTTTCAACTTTAATCTTGGAATTTCCAACTTTAAAGTTAGAATTTCCAACTTTAAATTTGATTTTGTCATGTTTAAAGTTAGATTCACAAATTTAAATTTGGAATTTTAAAGTTCAATTTACCAATTATAAAGTTGGATTTATCAACTTTACTTTAAAGTTTATTTTTACAACTTTAAAGTTAAATTTTCTTGAACTTGAAAGTTAGAAACCTATGGTATTTCATTATCTTGGAATTTCCAACCTTTATCTTTTTATGATACATATATTACAATAAGTTTCTCAATTTCAGAATAATGTTTTTACAGAAGTCATCTTTAGCAACGACATATAGTAAATATACAAATCATACGGCTTTGTTATGATTTTAATTGTCCTTTTGCATGTTTCTTCTAATATTACAGTTGATCGACGACACATTTTAAAAAAAAAACTTATTAAGATAATGCTAAATTTTCAATATTATTTTGATATTTGATACCTGAAATTGTATACATGTGTACGGTTTAATATTTTTTTTTTACATGGAACCTTCATTTTATTTTTAGTTCAAACAGACATGATTATAAGTTTATGCCCAGTTTGCCTGTGATATAATGTATAATGACATATTTACAAGAAATCAATAAAAACTTAAATGATGGAAATTTTAAAATCAAAGTTGGAATTTTAAAGAAAAAAGTTGTTAATTCCAAGGTTAACATTGGAAAATCCGACTTAAGAGTTAAAAATTTCAACTTTAAAGAAAAAATCACAACGTGGCACTAATACGCTTCCGTATTTCACTGGTTGCAATATAATATTATTTCTTAATGCCCATCAACACTTAAGTCTTAACTCTACTCTGTCTTATCTAAAGTTTGCAATTATCACTAATAAAATTGAGGTTTTTAAATTAAACATTCTAATTAAATGTATAAAGTATGGATTATAAAAATAATATCGTATTGACTATACCTTTTGAATACAATGATTTTTTAAAATCAAATCTGAAGTCATAGTTAACTTGGAAGGACAAAAAATACTTTCTTATAATTTTGGTTTTTTGAAATATTAATTCGTATTTTATTAAGGATGCCGGATGGTCAATAGGTTAACTATCAGATCTAGCTGAAATTTTTAGTAATGATTTGTAAAGTTATAAACTATTATTTAGCAAAGGAAATTTCCATAAATTTTATCGATTGAGTAATTTCCCTATATCTTTATTCAAAGCTCTTCTTATATAGGAGATTATTACAGTCTAAAAATGGCCTACCATATGCATCCAGCCAACTTTAATGTATATTGTAATGAAAATACGATTGTTATTTATAAGACAAAATTTTTTTGGATTTCAAGTTTGTTACGTTAATTTGTTACAAAATTAAATTGACAGTGTTTACATGGGACACTCACCGTTGCTGTTGGTTTCGAACCCTGAAACCATCAAGGAAATCATGGTCAAAGATTTCTCTAGAACCCCAAATCGACCCGTAAGTCTATCTTAAACATTGAGCAACATTTAGCAGTGATGCTAAAAGGTTACACACCGGTAATTGTTCTCATTATAAAGGATTAATTGAGATTAATAAATCTATAAAATAAGTAGGTTTGTTCGACAATTTTTACATTAGATTTGTTCCAGCTTTTACAAAAAGGGCAATAGATAGACAGTTTACTTAAAGAATGTAGCTTTAAACAGGTCCACCAACTAAACCACGCATTTCCGTTTGTATAAATGCAGCTTACACTTTCTGAAGGAACTTGTGTCTAATCCATTTGATTTAATCAATAAAATATGTTCAATTCAGGGAAGCTGGTGCATATAACTGAGAATTTTTTGATCAGGAGGTAGTCTTTTTAAAAAAAAGTCGTAATCTAACGAGATACATAAAAATGCAATTTTTTGTAACAAAAAGAGTAAAATTTTAGTTAAAAAACAACTTTTGAATAATATAACTAAAACTATTTATGTCTGGTCATTTACCGGTGTGAAACCTCAGCATTGAGATTTACATGATGGGCATTAGCATGTAAAATGATCAAGCAGATCAAGTGCAATGCACAATCAATAAAACAAACTGCTTATTACATGTGTTTCTACGTTGATTATTTTTTTTTACTAAAAAACATTTCATTGGAAACGCTTGCGTTTATGAAGCTATGAACGCAATTTGTTGGTAAGGAATTTACAGCAAGTGTATAATATGGTTATGCAGACATAATTGACAACTCTAGTATTAAGACAACTGTTATCATAATATATACATAAATATTGTTTGATTTGCTATCGTGAGGTGAAAAGTGCTGCCATTGAATACCTATATATGTGTGTAATGTTAAAGTGTTTTATTATTACAGAAAACATTTGTTCCCAGGAACGAAATGGCGCACACTCTTATAAATACAGACGGAGATCATTGGCGTTTCCTTAGAAACACGCTGCTACCAACATTTTCTTCCGGCAAGATGAGGATGGTGAGTGTCATGTGTCACAAAACACTTCCGGTGGTTCAACTTCAAACTAGAAACGTTGTCAACCCTTTAGCTCTGGAAAATCTCAGAAAAAAAATATTTCAATTCATAGCAAAAGTGACGTTACCAAAAATAGCAACAATCGACTTTTACCGATGATTAGAATCAAAGATGTCATCAATTGTTTTATGAAAATGCATTTATAAGTAATGTTACATTACAGATGGAACCCTTGTTTAAAGCAAAATATGAACAACTTTTGGCCAATCTGAAAGAAAGATCCAAGACTGGGGAGCCAGTAGAATTCAAAGAGTGAGATTTATATCGTCAACCCTTGATAGTGTCTTATCTTTTAACATGTTTTACATCTTTGTTGACCTTTAAATCAATGATTTAAACATTTTCTCTGATTTGATTGACCACTGTTGAAAACACAATGAAACTGCGTCACTTACGTTATCTTGAATCTTTATCTAACTTGTTATATCTTTTTACTGCCATGAATAATATTTACAAGCAAAATTCCTTTCTTTTTACGCAAGATAGTTATACTTCCAAAATATATTTATCCTCCGCTTATAATTATAAGGATAATGTATTTCGTTTTTTCGTAACTCCTTTAGGGTTTTCGGTGCCTACACCTTGGACGTCATTGCCTCCACTGGCTTTGGTGTGGACATCGACTCCCAGAAAAATCCGGACAGCGAGTTCGTGAAAAATGCCCAGAAATTCTTCAACATTACCTTCAACCCACTTTTATTATTGATATGTAAGTTTCTTAATGAGTATGCATGTATATATGTTTTTATTGGAGGTTGGGTTGGGTGCGGATGAATGTGTGAGAATGTGAAAGCAAAGATAGTGTTTTATTCACTACCTATTATTGGAAATCCAATTTCTTTACATATATTTTTTTAATTGAGACGAACAAAAAGTGACAAATTTTTATGTATTATGCATTATTAATAAAAATTAATGGCACTTTACAGAAAAAAAGTTAACACGATTAATTTTTTCTATTATGATACTGGCTAGGAGTGCATGTTGAGGTTTTGGTGAAAGGCTTTCTCGTGAAAAGTGTTTCATATAAATGTAGAATCTTTTTTTCCCTAACAGTGATGTTTCCCAAAATAGACGGACTATTAAACTTTCTGGACATCTCTCCTTTGAATCGCAGGAGCATAATGGCATTCTTCCGAAGCGTGGCCAGTCAGGCGGTCACTATCCGAAAAGAGGATAGTTCGGTACGTGATTTATGTGAAATATTAGGAACAGGGATATTTGTATACGTGATTTTGTGAATTATCAGGAAGGGAAATAGTTCTGTTTGTAATTAATGTGAGATAATATATAAATCGATGCGTATTTTATGTTAAAATTCAGGTAAAAACAAAGTTAATTACGTATTGTATGTGAATTTCAGCGACGACATTGGGGTTATGTACTTGTTTTAGGTAAGAATTAAGGATTACGTTTACTCAGGGGCGAAAAAAAAATCACTAATGGGAACGAAAAACTAGTTATTGTTCAATGTAGCCCCACTATTGTGGTGCTATTTTTCACTTTCAAATAACTAGGTCAATTACCTACTTTTTCTGCTAATGACCTTTGAATGTTTTTTGAAAAAATTGTCAAAATTTGTCAAAATTATCCACCATTTTCAAGGTTTTCTTTATTTTGTAATTATTAGAAATAATAAAACAATTTGTAGGTTGGGAAATGATAAAATACGAATAGCTTTACTAATTTTATATTTGACTGAATTGTTTTAAGATCATATTTTAAGTTTAATTTAGTCGGAATTTCCTCTATCAATTTCCAAAAATTTTACTCATTTTTGATCGAGTTTTACAAAAAAACTGACTAATAGGAGCTCCAAACCATTGACTGCCTAAATCTGTTTTTGTTGTCTGTATTATGTTGACATTAACATTATATAAGGTCAATGATCAAAATTTCGAGATATTTTATCTTGAATCGATTTTATGTATTTTAAAGATTTTTCCAATCGCGTGTCAGCCAGTGTTATGAATTTATAGACAAGTAATTACAACCATAAGATATGTAAAATGATATGAAAAAACATATAAAAACTTAACTTTTGCAATTACATTGGAACAGAAAGTTTTTAAGAGAAAAAAGGAAATGAGAAAAAATTAGTCCGAATTTCCTCTGTTTTAATATCAATCTACCTTTGTCGGAGCATATCTTCCTCAATAAACAAATCTTGGATATCAATATCGATATTTGTTAATAACGTTGTTATTTTGTGTTTTTAAAACAGCTTTGGACTTCAGATATTGAACTTTGTAAAAATATTTTTTGAAATTTCAAACCCTGAGTAAACGTAATCCTTAAGGAAGGGGAATAGTTCAGTACGTAAATTAAGTGAAATAAGTGAAACGGTTTTGTACGTGATATTCATGCGATATCAGGAAGGAGTAGTTCATAATAAGAACTTCTTATGTGTAAGAAATAAGGAAAGCGGTAGCTCAGTACAAGCAGAAAATAGTACAACATATTTTGTAAGATATCAGAAAAGGGGTAGATCAGAATGTGGTTAATGTATAATTTAAGAAGAGAGGCATGTCAGTTGGTGATATTGTGAGATATGAGGAAGGGTGTAGATCAGTACGTAATTTTAGTCAAATATCAGAAAAGAGGCATATCAGTACTTGAGATTGTGAGATATGAGGAAGGGTGAAGATCAGTACCTGATTTTTTGTCAGGTATCAGAAAAGAGGTAAGTCAGTGAGTGATATTGTGAGATATGAGGAAGGGTGTAGATCAGTACGTGAATTTTGTCAAATATCAGAAAAGAGGTATGTTAGTGCGTGCGTGATATTGTGAGATATCAGGGAGATGGTAATTCAGAACGAGATTTTTGTCAGATATCAGAAAGGGGAATATATAGTTAGGCACGTGTTTAAAGTAAGATATCATGAGAGGGATATTTTGAAACGTAATTTATGTGCAGGAGGTAGCCCGGTACATGTTTATCTGGGTTGTCAGGAAGAATTTTTTGGCAGTATTAACTTTTTATTGTTCATAAAGTGTCATTTTTTAAATGTAATAGTTTGTTTTAGTTCGCTTTGTTTTGATAAAGGAAGTAATTGTTTTTAAATATCTATACTTTGTGTTTGATTCATATCATGCTTACCAAATTGTATGGTAAATAATTTACTTACTTATTACTTCAAATTGTTAACAGTCAAGAAAAGACCTGCTGCAATTAATGTTGAATGCTCACCATGATACTGACCTTAATGAAGACCAGAAAGCTCAGAAATACGAGGAAGGCACCGACAAGTGGAAACAGAGGGGTACGGTATATTGCTAAATCATCGTGTTAGACACACAGAGGGGTAAGGTATATTGCTATTTCATTGTATTAGACATACAGAGGGGTACGGTATATTGCTATTTCATCGTGTTAGACATACAGAGGGGTACGGTATATTGCTAAATCATCGTGTAAGACACACAGAGGGGTAAGGTTTATTGCTATTTCATCGCGTTAGACATACAGAGGGGTACGGTATATTGCTATATCATTGTATTGGACATACAGAGGGGTACGGTATATTGCTATTTCATCGTGTTAGACATACAGAGGGGTACGGTATATTGCTATTTCATCGTGTTAGACATACAGAGGGGTACGGTATATTGCTATTTCATCGTGTTAGACATACAGAGGGGTACGGTATATTGCTATTTCATAATACAAGTCATACAGAGGGGTACGGTATATTGCTATTTCATCGTGTTAGACATACAGAGGGGTACGGTATATTGCTATTTCATTGTATTAGACATACAGAGGGGTACGGTATATTGCTATTTCATTGTATTAGACATACAGAGGGGTACGGTATATTGCTATTTCATCGTGTTAGTCATACAGAGGGGTACGGTATATTGCTATATCATTGTATTAGACATACAGAGGGGTACGGTATATTGCTATATCATTGTATTAGACATACAGAGGGGTACGGTATATTGCTATTTCATAATACAAGTCATACAGAGGGGTACGGTATATTGCTATTTCATCGTGTTAGACATACAGAGGGGTACGGTATATTGCTATATCATTGTATTAGACATACAGAGGGGTACGGTATATTGCTATTTCATCGTGTTAGACATACAGAGGGGTACGGTATATTGCTATTTCATTGTATTAGACATACAGAGGGGTACGGTATATTGCTATTTCATCGTGTTAGACATACAGAGGGGTAAGGTATATTGCTATTTCATCGTGTTAGTCATACAGAGGGGTACGGTATATTGCTATATCATTGTATTAGACATACAGAGGGGTACGGTATATTGCTATTTCATTGTATTAGACATACAGAGGGGTACGGTATATTGCTATTTCATCGTGTTAGTCATACAGAGGGGTACGGTATATTGCTATATCATTGTATTAGACATACAGAGGGGTACGGTATATTGCTATATCATTGTATTAGACATACAGAGGGGTACGGTATATTGCTATTTCATAATACAAGTCATACAGAGGGGTACGGTATATTGCTATTTCATCGTGTTAGAAATACAGAGGGGTACGGTATATTGCTATATCATTGTATTAGACATACAGAGGGGTACGGTATATTGCTATTTCATCGTGTTAGACATACAGAGGGGTACGGTATATTGCTATTTCATCGTGTTAGACATACAGAGGGGTACGGTATATTGCTATATCATTGTATTAGACATACAGAGGGGTACGGTATATTGCTATATCATCGCGTTAGACATACAGAGGGGTACGGTATATTGCTATATCATTGTATTAGACATACAGAGGGGTACGGTATATTGCTATTTCATAATACAAGTCATACAGAGGGGTACGGTATATTGCTATTTCATCGTGTTAGACATACAGAGGGGTACGGTATATTGCTATATCATTGTATTAGACATACAGAGGGGTACGGTATATTGCTATTTCATCGTGTTAGACATACAGAGGGGTACGGTATATTGCTATTTCATTGTATTAGACATACAGAGGGGTACGGTATATTGCTATTTCATCGTGTTAGACATACAGAGGGGTAAGGTATATTGCTATTTCATCGTGTTAGTCATACAGAGGGGTACGGTATATTGCTATATCATTGTATTAGACATACAGAGGGGTACGGTATATTGCTATTTCATTGTATTAGACATACAGAGGGGTACGGTATATTGCTATTTCATCGTGTAAGTCATACAGAGGGGTACGGTATATTGCTATATCATTGTATTAGACATACAGAGGGGTACGGTATATTGCTATATCATTGTATTAGACATACAAAGGGGTACGGTATATTGCTATTTCATCGTGTTAGACATACAGAGGGGTACGGTATATTGCTATTTCATCGTGTTAGACATACAGAGGGGTACGGTATATTGCTATATCATTGTATTAGACATACAGAGGGGTACGGTATATTGCTATATCATCGCGTTAGACATACAGAGGGGTACGGTATATTGCTATATCATTGTATTAGACATACAGAGGGGTACGGTATATTGCTATATCATTGTATTAGACATACAGAGGGGTACGGTATATTGCTATTTCATCGTGTTAGACATACAGAGGGGTAAGGTATATTGCTATATCATTGTATTAGACATACAGAGGGGTACGGTATATTGCTATTTCATCGTGTTAGACATACAGAGGGGTACGGTATATTGCTATATCATTGTATTAGACATACAGAGGGGTAAGGTATATTGCTATTTCATCGTATTAGACATACAGAGGGGTACGGTATATTGCTATATCATTGTATTAGACAAACAGAGGGGTACGGTATATTGCTATATCATTGTATTAGACATACAGAGGGGTACGGTATATTGCTATTTCATCGTGTTAGACATACAGAGGGGTACGGTATATTGCTATTTCATCGTGTTAGACATACAGAGGGGTACGGTATATTGCTATATCATTGTATTAGACATACAGAGGGGTACGGTATATTGCTTTTTCATCGTGTTAGACATACAGAGGGGTAAGGTATATTGCTATTTCATAAAAAAAGACATCCAGAGGGGTACGGTGCATTGCTATTTCATCGTGTTAGACATACAGAGGGCGGTGTATTGCTGTTTCATCGTATTAGATATACAGGGGGTACCATACATTGCTATTCCATTGTAGTATACATGAGAATAATTGCTATCTCACCGATTAAACATACAGAGGGGTACGGTGCATTTCCTATTTCATCGTAATAGACATACATGTACAGAGGGGTATGGTATAATGCTAATTCATCCAATTAGACATACCGGGGGGTACGGTATAATGCTATCTATAGTGTAAGACGTACGGAGGGGTATGGTACATTGCTATTTCATAATACAAGACATGCAGACATTGCTATTTTATCGTGGATCTCTATTTTATTGTGTTGAACATACAGAGGGGTACCGTAAATTGCTATTTCATCGATTAGAAATACTTAAGGGTACAGTACATTGCTATTTCATCGAATAAGTCTATTTCATCGTGTTTGATATACAGAAGGGTACGGTGATTTAATATATAATTTGAAGTGATATAAAATTTAACTTTTTAAACTTAAATATGTTTTATTTGAAATTATTTTTTTGGAATTACGTTCTTTTATGTTTTCCAAGTTTAATTGTGAATTGTTATACGGCTTGACGAGAGTGCACTTTGCACGTCCAAGACAACCTTGTAACAACCATATTGTCGCATGGTCTTTGTTTCTTGATTGGATGATAAAACTTATCCGATTTTGATTGGTAAGGCCCAATTAGGCAAACAGTCAAAGCAGTAGACAAAATAGCACAGGAAACTGCTTGCTTTATAGACATACAAGAAATAGAAGCGCGATAAATAACACAACTTTTAAAAAATGCATCTTTTTAAAAGATTGTCGTATGACTGACCCGAGTGATTTGTCATATGATTAATCAATTAACACTCTCCATTAAAAAAGACCCGTTCAGGCATCAGTGATACATGTATACCATGAGCGATTAAATGAAAATTTGCGGCCATTAGAGTGGAACCATGAGACAAAAATAGTTAAATACATGACTTAAAAATACATTTTGACCAAAAAATGTGTATATAAATTTTGAAAATCTGAGAGAACTTAAAATTACGTTTTTCAAATATTAAGATTAAAATTCTAAAGCATGTTGACGATTAGTGTTCAATAACGCTGTAAAAAAAAGCCCACCCTATTTTGCAGGTTTAACAATGGACGAGGTCCTTGGTCACGCCATTCTGTTTATGTTGGTTGGATACGATACAACGTCAAATGCTTTGACGTTCACAGCGTATAACCTGGCTACAAATCCTGAATGTCAGGAGAAACTGATCGACGAAATTGACACTGTTCTTGGCAAGGTCAGAGCTGAATAAATGATACTGTTTACAGGGAAATATAAGCCCCAGTTTTATTTTCGCCCCTTCCGCCTTCGTTGTCAGCGGGCAAATTTAATCTATTGTCTCTTAATATCTCCCTTTAAATACAACTATGCCTTGGCGAGTTGAAGACGGAGCGAAACTGTTTGCAAGTGTAGAAGGGCGAATATTACACGTTGAGGCAAAAATAACCCTGTATACAGTATATCTTTTACATAACACTTGAACTATTTTTGCATATACTTTTATACTTTTTTACACTATATGAACGACACTATATGTCGTTGGTGCTGTCTAGCAAAAAGGGTGAATTACATTTAAGTTTTTAGATTTACATAAATATTTGAACTAAATGCAAGATTTTAACTGGAAGCTATGTACTTAATGCAATCTAACGTTGGAAAGCTGACTTGCCTCTCTCGCTTGAATCTACAGTTTTGTTGTAAAAGTAGGAAATGAGATTCGGCAACAAGAAAATGTTTGATGATCATGCTACGTTTCCTTTAAATTTTTAAATGATCAAATCTTCTTTTACACTGATAGGAATGCCCCAATTATGACAACGTCCAGAAACTGGATTACCTGGAGAGAGTGTTCTGTGAATCTCTGAGGCTCTATCCATCGGCCGCCAGGTATACCATGTGTACTTACCTCTAATAGTGATCCATTCATAATACAGAGAACCGAAGAAAAATTGAAATTCTTTTTGGTGTAATTTTATTTATTTTTTTTTTGATTTTGAGAGACTCTTCCTTTCTCACAAATTTAAATTATTAACCATTTATATAAAACACACAGTAGCAATCCATTCATTTAGCTAGTAAACACACAACAAATGATCAACCATTAATATAAAACACAGTAGCCATCCATTTATTTAGCTAGTAAACACACAACAGTAATTTCACAACATGTAAAAAACAATTTCATTACTAGTAAGCAAAAATCACAACAATAAATCCACAGCAAGTAAATTAACAACAAGTAAATCAACCACAAGTTAACCAACAACATTATAATCTGCAACAAGTTACGTATGATTCACAACAAATTAATCAACAGCAACTAAATCTACTGCGGCCAATGAATTCACAAAAAAAGTCACAGTGGATTTACTTGTTGTAGACTAAGTTTCAAATTTATTTGTTAATCCAAAACAAGTAAATTAACAACAATTTATACTCAAAAGATATATCACAAACAAGTTATTTCACGAAAAGAATTAAGCATCCTGAAAAAAAATTAATCATCCCATCAAAATAGGCACCTATGAAAATTAACGATTCTACAGTTACTATTATTTTTACAAGAAGTATTTTTACGTCAATATTTAGTAAATGTTGTATGTATTTTTAATCCAATGTTCCTGTTGGATTTTTCATTTTCAAAAATATCTATTTTTAAAAGAACCAACCGCCTTGCAGAGAACGATATTGTTATCGAAGGATACACTATTCCAAAAGGGACAGACATTTCTTTCCCAATCTACAGTATCCACAGGGATCCACGCTTCTGGGAAAATCCGACCAAGTTTGACCCTGAGAGGTATATATAAACAGTGACTTTATAAATTTATATTATATGTATTTATTATTCAAGTACTTAATTCTGTGCCTTAAAGAATAAATACAGCATAAGATTGAAATTATTCAAAATTTTGTTCTATGGAAAATAGGTTCACACCAGAAAACAAGGCTAAACGACACCCGTACGCATTTTTGCCCTTCGGACACGGTCCCCGCAACTGTATAGGCATGCGCCTGGCCCAAGTTGAGATGAAGTTCGCCATGGTTTACATCCTTCAACATTTTCGATTTAAGACTTGCTCAGAAACAGAGGTGAGATGAAACAGTTAATGAAATATTCTCCAGCAATAACATTGAATACACCAATAATTATTAAAAAAAATCCTTATCACTGCAAAAAGATCAAATCATCTATAAATATATCTTCATCTAAATGCATGAAAGGAGAATATTAGTTTATTTTTACTTATTGATGAATCAACCCACAGAAATCAAACAAACAACACACCTCAAAAGAGTAATTATCATAATGAAAAAATAATATTACGAATACCAATCTGTTTTTTTGTGATGATGCATGTATTAAATACTAGTAAAGATCTTGTAGAATTTAGAGAACAGATAAAAGTAAATATCGATTTCAGAATACTTGTTGTTTACAGTGTGTAAAATCATGTTGTTTTATTCTCTCTACCATGTAAATAATTTATTATTTATATAGTGGAAAAATGTTGATCATAATAATTTTGTTTGAAATTTTTAATTGAGTTGGTATGGGACACATGTCGATATCAATGTCGATGAAAGAGCACAATAATCAAAATACTTTCGTCATTTTAAATTTTTCAGATTTTACAATATTTTGACCAAACACTAAGTTTTTTTTTTTGTAAGTTTAAATAATAAAAGCACAAGTAGGCTTCGAACTCTTGACTCACAGATTAGCAGTTATCGCCCTTTCCAATGAAGCTACAATATTAGGTAATTAGAGACAATTTTGAGAAACAAAAGAATTATAAAATTATACTTTATTTTATTGTTTATTTCGATTGAATTTACATGTACGTCACAATATGGAGATGTCCCATACTTAAATGACAGCATCTCTCTGATAATTCATAAACCGTTTTGGATGTTTTTTTCCAGATTCCACTGAAAATATCTAAAGCCGGACTCTTGAAGCCAGAAAATGGTGTTAAGCTGCTCTTAGAACCACGCACCTGAAAGGCGAAAACAGACTTCGTCTAAAATCAGAAAAACGCAAGAATCGTGTTGTTTGTGAATACTTTAGCAAATGCGAAGCATAGAGAAACTCCATAAAAAGACCAATTAGAATAGACATCTATATATTGGCACGACGATATTCGTAGCTTACATAATACAGGTACCTCTATATTTTGTACGATTAGCAGGTAGCATGTAATATTGACAGTTATTTTTATACTTTTATGTACAGTATAAATAAATATGACATTTCCATCTATTTTAGAAAAATTTTGTTGTGTCTGACAGTGTGTAATTTTTGCTACCAATCTGAGCAAAGAAGATATTTTTATTAAAACAAGGCATATTAGTTTCTTTTATAAATAAAATAAGAGGGATTTCGAAGAAATATTTAGGTTTGGGCAAACCAACATTCTAATTTCGGAAAGTCGTTAAGATGATGATTTTTTTCTCTTTAGTACTCTATTCATAATGCTTTTTAAAAAATAGTTAAAACAAAAACTCTTTTGAACAAGAAGATTTTAATGAACATAAACTTTGGCATTGTTGTCGATAAGATGGTGAAATTAGATATTTCATTCATAATGGTCGATTTCTTTACAACACATGGTTAAAATCTTAAATATTTTCAACCTTTTTAAGGGGTATTAGGCAACAGGAGGAATCTCCCTGTAAACAAAGGGAATTGGTAAATTTGTGTTTTTCCATGTCTTACTGTTTAAAGGGAGCAGTGACAAGTATATTCAAGATTGACACTATATATGGATACGTTCTTTTACCTCTATGACATTTTTGTATAAAAAGACATGTGTTGATAACGAACGGTTTTCAGAATCAGAAGTCCAAAGGAGAAAAACAAAACAGGAGCAGAGTAAACTCGGAGCTCTAAAATAATTTTGAGATATGTTCAGATGGTAACAAGTGAACTCGGCACCTGGTGAATTTGGCACCTGCGTAAATAGTGAAGTCGGCACCTGGTAAACTCGGCACCTGGTAAACTCGGCATCAGGAATCTGGTGAACTCGGCACCTGGATATTTTTTTCTTATCATAACTTTAAATAAACATAGAAGAAATACAAAGCCTCGTTATTTTTTTATTATCATAACTCAGATTATAAAAAAAAACATCGAAGAAACACAAAACCATTATGCAATTGTGACAAATAAAAATTTCACGTATTCCGTGAATAAAAGCGGTTAAAAACAACTAACTACAAAGAGGATATATATGATTAATATAATAATTGAATATAAAAACGAAGAAATAAGGTAGTTTTGTAAGCATATTAATTTATTTCCTATATATATACAACAGTAATATAATTACGTATACACAACATCAAAGGTACTGTACTTAAGCATGTGTTATCCAGTGTGTACCTTGTTTAAATTGCTAAAACAACAAGATGACAGCGGGGTATTCCTAGTATACATGGAAGGGGCTACCAGGTGCTATTAGACGGTGTATTACCCGTACACATAGAAGGGGTGAGGTACTAATTATGAGGAGGTTAATGAAGAGACCTTGTCAACACATGGGCTTCCCAATGTCTTTTTTTCTTGCGACTTCAAGAAGACAACAGCGAAGACAACATGAGTGGTAAGTAAAATATATTTTTACATTATAAACACATATATTTAAAATAACAAATTTAAAAATAAAGTAAATATGTAATTACTATGCATATATTAATTGTTTGTAGATTTATAAACTTGACCTACTTTTTGAGTTAATGGCCATTGTATATTTTTGGAAAATTAAAGGAAAATCTCTTAAAATTTTACACTATGATTGAGATTTTCTTAATTGTGAAAATAATACAAATTGCTCAACACTTTTGAAAATGAAATACAATTTATGAATGGCAGTGACACTAAATACATACAAAGCATTAAGTTTTCCTTCACAATTTTTATAAATATTCCAGTCCGAATTTCCTCTATCACTTTTCAAATTCCTACCCATTTTTGATCCAATTTTACAAAAAATTGAATGATGATAATATAAAAACATTTATAGTATTAAACTACTTTTATTGGTCTTATTCTGTTGGCATATAGTTTATATGAGGTCAATGATCAAAATTTTGAGATATGGTGTCTTTTCTCGTTTTTAAGCATATTTCAATATTTTTTAAATTCATGCCATACGGTTATCATAATGAATAAATGAGGTAAACTACCAGAAAATATGCAAAATTATATAGAATAAAATATAAAATCTTAACTTTTAATATTAGAGTACTTTCAAAAATGTTTTAGCAGAAAACAAACTCTGCAAAATTTAGTCCGAATTTCCTCTGTTTGGCTAAAAGTCTATTTTTGTTTTGGTATAATTCCATAATATGGTAGAATTATCGAATTTTATGTCAATAATAATTCATTTCACAGATACTTTTTGTGTTTAGAACAAATTTTACTCATGACATTGAACTTTATAACAATCCGAATTCGAGAACTCAAACCCTGAGTAAACAACACCCTTAATTCATTTGAAATCATCAAAGTTTCGACATTGTTCATACTGACGCGGGCAATGTACTTTTTCTGCAATGTCGCTGCCTTTATTATCGCATGAACCCAAAAAGAAAGCATTTTATTGTCCATCCTATTTCATTTGAAGCGACAGCAATTGCGCAAGACTGGAATACTTTTTTTTATCAATTACAAATGAATGTAAATACACGTCTTGCAATAACTATTAGTATCTAACTCATGCAAAAACAAGCTGCATACATGCATGAAATGGCGAGCCTATCCCCCCCCAAAAAAAAAAACCAAAAAAGAATTCATTTGGCGTATGGTTTGTAAAAAAGTGTAATTAAACTTTAATGAATTCACATTTTGCTATAACGCAAAATTCAAACTGCTTCAGAAGAGGATTTTACGTACAGTCTTCATTACATGAACAAAATTACGTGTTTAGAATATCAAAGATTCATTGGTCTTGAGTACCCCCGTGATAAACGTAAAAGCTTTGAAGAAAAAAATGTCTGATGCATATGATAAAGTAAAATTAAAGGAATGCCCGATGAAACCACGAGCAGTTATATAAACATTCTAACGATCATGTTAGGTTATGGACTTCTAGAAAGGTCATAGAAAATGTTCATATTATTAAAAAACATATTTTCTATAAAAGAGAAAACACATTTTCTAAACTTAAAAAGTATACACGTTTGTGCATTAGCTGATTGTACTTTGTCACTAAAAATATAGCATAGTATTATGATTCCTTTAACTATTTTCTTGTATATTTCCTATTTCAGGACAGGACGACACAAGAGACAGTGTAAGTATTTTTATCATAACAAATTTAATCAAGTTACCAATTTTCAGTTTTATTATTTATACATGTTATCAGCAACACTGAACATTGGACAGCTTGCAGTGTACAATATCATTGATTGTTGACGGTTATACTTTACATTTTTTTTAATTCATAGTTGGTGACTTCAGACGAGGTTCTAATCCATTTGGACCCGGAAGTCAGTAATCGTAATGCCTCAGCCCAATTACTGGGAACTAGAATTCTGTGATTTTTTTGTTGGATTTTATACTGCTGAGCAGTGAGCAGCAGACATAGTTCCAAAACCTCTCTCTCTCTCTCTCTCTCTCTCTCTCTCTCTCTCTCTCTCTCTCTCTCTCTCTCTCTCTCTCTCTCTCTCTCTCTCTCTCTCTCTCTCTCTCTCTGATTCTTAACAGATAAATACTGCGATGAAGAAGAGACTCTCACAAGTTTCACATGATGGATATTCATAAACAGGTTGCCTCAGTACCATTAGCCCAAACTGGTCAAATAGCCCGTAACAAGTAATAAAATTTAATTTGATAATTTCTAAAACCTGAAACTGCATAGACATGATAAATGTATATCATTCAACAATTAAGTGTAGTAAAGCAACTTTTAAATTGCAAGTTTTCCTATCAGCCTAACGTTATAATTCGTAAGATTGACCCCCAAGAAGTTTTGAATATACCGAGGGATCTATGTCCGTAGCAGTTGGTTTACAGAAAATGTTGCTAACCAAATTAAAGTTGTTGCATATTTCATATATTCTTATGCATATCAATTGATTTACCATATTTGGGGGAAAAATTATTTCATTTCAAATTTGTATCCCATTTGGGATATTACATGTATATAGCAAACGGGTTATTATATCTCATTTGGGCAAATGGTCCCAACCAGATAACTAAATGCGATCTCAAATTCTAGATGGGAATGTCGACAATTGATAATTACTTGTATGTTTTGATGCTATACAATCATTTAATATATATATTTAATATATATTGTACATTGATCTCTGTTTTTTTCTTTAGCCTCAGGTGTGTGTAAACCATTAGCTGCTCCAACAGATGGACAAATAAACTGCGGAGATTTTACTATATTTTAGTGAGTACTATATATGTACAGGATTGTTGCACAAACATGATTGTCACATAATTTATATGTTTACTCTGGCTACAAAGTATCCATGTGTGATATGGTTTTTTTCAGTCGGTGTACAGCCCAGTGTAACTCCGGCTATGAATTTGATAATGGCGACTCCACCATACAAAAAGACTGTGACCCCATGACAGGGCAGTTTTTCTCTGGCCCGGCTTTTCCAAAATGTATACGCAAGTAAATTTTCAAAACAGACCCTTAAGTCTGTGGTTTCAGATTTCGATTGCTGATTAGCCCAGGTCATTTTTAGCTCACCTGAGCTGAAAGCTCAAGTGAGCTATTCTGATCACATTTTGTCCGTCGTCCGTCTGTCCGTCCGTCTGTCCGTCTGTAAACTTTTTACATTTTGAACTTCTTCTCTAAAACCGCTTATCCAATTTCAACCAAATTTGGCACAAAGCATCCTTATGGGAGGGCGAATATAAATTGCAGAAATAAAAGTCCGATCTGTATTCAAAGCGGAGAAAACCTTGAAACTGTAGAAAAAGGGGGTTGCATTTTTAAAAATCTTCTTCTCAAGAACCACCGAGTTCAATTCAACGTAGTTTAGCATAAATTATCCTTATGGGAAGGAAAATATAAATTGCAAAAATTAAGTGCTAATTCTGTTTCAAATCTGAGTTATTACGAAAATAATAATAAAGGAAAGGCGTGTTTCAATCAGTTTAATAGCTTCGGGCTCGGCATACGGAAAATGGGTAGGCAAGACTTGGCCTGAGCAAAACAAAAGATTGGCAGGTATTAATCTGCCAATCTCATTAAAATTTCGGGATATATGATGGACCAGTATATTTGTATTCGCTGTAAATATTGCTGCAAAATAATGCGTATTTGGAATTGACGATTGCCGATCTGCCCCGGCTTTTATTTTGCCACGGCCCGGGTTTGCATTTTACCAAGACTCGTATTTCGTACTTCTAAAACGAGGTTCTTTGTTTAAAGCAGCCATGACATTATACGAAAACGGGTCGATCTGACTATGATGAATTTGCTTGCTATGCAACCGTTCACGTATGAAGGGAAATTTTTGAAACATGCAAAATATATTGGTGCCGATTTTGTGAAGTAAATTAAGGCTAAATATTTCAATGCGTTGACAGTTTTCACTCATGACGTTGGTGTTAGCTTGTTCTGATTTTCGTTTCGTTTTCATTATTTATGCTTTGTAACCTGGGAACTATCGTCTGTATTTCGTGATTTTTACGTATCAAATCGAACAGAGACTTCGGTAAATCAAACAATTAACTGTTTACCTGCGCAAATTAAGCAAAATCTGATGTAGGGATACTGAAATACAATTCATTCTATCAGTAATTCGGCATTATCTTTTGCGTAATGGTAGATAAATGCAATAGGTTTTGTTGAGATGCTCGGCATTTTCTCGAGTTTATTCAGTTTAAATAGAGTTTGATATCGCTGACGGAAATATGTAGGTATATACATGTATATATATGATTCATTGTGTTCTTTATTTGTTATACAAGTAGTGCATGTTTCTTGTGTTTAATTATTTACAATTTCTATTTACTAACCATATTTGAGTGTTAAGCTTCGAATTATAAGCAAGATACAGAGATTTGCTCACAATGCTATGTTTGTACACAGATCTTAAAAGTTAAAGATTAAAAAAGTAAAAAAAATTGTCAATATTTATTACGAAAATTTTCAAAGTCTGTTCTTCCAGAAACCAACTTATTGAATTGTAAACTTAACCTTTTTAGCTCACCCGAGGGTGGGGCCACAATGGGGGTCGAAGTTTAACAAATGAATATATAGAGTAAATCTTTAAAAATCTTCTTCTCAGAAATGAATCGGCCAGGAAAGCTGAGACTTGTGTGGAAGCATCCTCAGGTAGTGTAGATTCAAAGTTGTGAAAATCATGACCCTCGGGGGTAGGGTGGGGCCACAATGGGGGATCGAAGTTTAACAAAGGAATATACAGTAAATCTTTAAAAATCTTCTTCTCAGAAACTAATCCGCTGGCAAAGCTGGAACTTGTGTGGAAGCATCCTCAGGTAGTGTAGATTCAAAGTTGTGAAAACAATAACCCCTGGGGGTAGGTTGGGGCCACAATGGGGGGTCGAAGTTTAACATATGATTATATAGAGTAAATCTTTAAAAATCTTCTTCTCAGAAACCAGCCAGGAAAACTGAAACTTGTGTGAAAGCATCCTCAGGTAGTTTAGATTCAAATTTGTGAAAACATGACCCCTGGGGATAGGTTTGGGCCACAATAGGAAGTCGATGTTTTACATAGGAATAAACAGAGTAAATCTTTAAAAATCTTCTTCTCAGAAACTAATCAGCCAGGAAAGCTGAAACTTGTGTGAAAGCATCCTCAGGTAGTGTAGATTCAAAGTTGTGAAAATAATGATCCCCAGGGGTAGGGTGGGGCCACAATGGGGGGGGGGGGGTCAAAGTTTAACAAAGGAATATATAGGGTAAATCTTTAAAAATCTCAGAAACTAATCAGCCATTCTTTATAATTGTTAAGACTTTGGCCCCAGGACAATTCTTTGGCCTCACGAGAAGGTTCAGAGTTTGATGTACGTTTATATCCCATATATAAACTATTGTTAGGGATCTTTTTGAGAACTGCAATACTCAACATATGATATGACTATAAAATCATCCTGTTAGAAAAGGGACTAATGATTATAAACATAAGAATATCCTGGGGAAAATGGATTTTATTTATACAAGATCTACATGTATTATTGTAAATTGTCCAGATAGTTTGTATTATGACTCCATTGAGCTGATTTTATCATACCTATTGTTCCTCAGGTGAGCGATGTGGCCCATGGGCCTCTTGTTGAAATTGCTGCAACAACCCTGAAGATAAATATGGTGATTTAATTTTTATTAGTAAAAAATAGTTATGATACATGTATATACAGTACTAGGTAATATTGAAATAAATGATGCAGTAGTTGCACAAATGAGTGTATGGAGCCATCTTTTTGCAGTGACACAGGAGTAGTCTTATATATAATTAACAATGTGTATGTATATTATATTTACATCTACCGAGTATGATTCCCTCTATTTATTTATTACGGAAACCTATAGTTAAGTCATAGTTCTATAGAAACAGCCACATTGAAATCAACACGCCCTGTTTATCGGTTGGTCGAAATCTACAGAGACTGAAACTGAAAGGGAAACTGACAGGACTGAAATCTACACGCCCCGTTCATACATTGGTAAAAAACTACAGCGACCTAAGAAAGATCACGGACTGCAGGAAATAATCATGATTATGTCAGATGCAATGTCTCAAAGGAGATGATTTGGCTGCTTCTTTTAGTTAACGTACTGTTATACCCTTACAGTTATTTAGTAAATTTTATTTACTTTTAAAAATCAATTTTATAATTATTTAAAAGGAAGATGTAATTATAAAGGATAAAATGCTTTTTTTGATGATTCATGAGGGTTATGAAGGTAGCGATCATTGCAGAAAAGTTTACATAACACGCTAACGCGGGTTACGTATTTTTTCTGCAATGTCGCTGCCTTCATATTCCGCATGGATCACCAAAGAAAGCATTTTATTGTTTGAATATCTGACCTTGCTTTTATTTGTTACGATTACAGCCACCTGTAGCCCAGCCTGTCAAAATGGAGGGACCTGTGTTCAGCCCAACGTCTGCTCCTGTGCTCCCGGCTGGAACGGAACCTTTTGTGAAAGTCGTAAGTACTCGCAAATTAAATCATCTTGTTATTTTTCCGTTTTATTATTCATACATGTATCCTCATTTTATTTTAGATATAATTTACAACTTTACAAAAAATCTTTTTTGTTTGCAATGTTTCTTGTAACGCAAATTTCATAAGATGTAATCATGTTGTGATAAAAGGAAAAAAAACGCATTTTAATTAATTTTTCGAAGATGTTCCCATTAATGAACATTCCCCACCTTAACCCCCGTGTGTGGAACCGTGAACACCGAACTTTTGACAGCTTGTACAATGTGATAGATGCACTATGACACTTTATTACTTTTTTGTTCACTCTATAGTTGATGGTGGAGGCCCTGGTTCGAATCCATTTGGATTCGGAAGTAAGTAATTATAGTGCCAGTCCAATGACTAAGAACGGGAAATTTGTACTATGAATTGCGTAATTAGTTCAATAAAATGATAAGTCCCCCTTCTAAAAACGCGCCCCAAAAATGAATACGCCAATTTTCTGCTTGATGGTCCTTTTCATTTGCTAAACATCGCAAAATTTTAACATACATTAGACAGTTGTAATTAAAATTTATTTTTAATCGCAAAATGCAGACGTGCTGTGTATATTACCCGTGTAATAAACCTTTGCTATATCAAACGGGTAATGCTTTATCAAATACTTCCGGTCCAAAGTATTTTTGACGCCTCGCTTCAACGCTTCAGTGACCTTTTTTCGAAGATTTGCTATAGTACTTTCAACATGACTATTATCTACTACAGAAATTGATATAAAATGGATTTTATCAAAAGTTTAAATTACAAATATGAAGGAAAACGCATTACTGCGTAGCATAGGCGTCGGAATCGGGGTGGGGTGGGGTGGGGTGGGGGGGGGGGGGGGCTTTTGGGGGGAAGCTGGCTTAGCCTCCCCCTCACACACCTTTTTTGCAAAGGTATACATAACCATAACCAAAAGACCCTTTTTCTCGTTTGTCAAGATTTTTGATAAGTTTAGCCTCTTTTAGCTTTCAATTTGCTTTGTGTAGTTTATAGAACTGCAAATTACGTTAACTATCAATGAGTTCATACTGACGACGCTATGAAAACAGAGCGCTCTGGTTGTGTTAATATACAAGAACTTACCAAAATAATGTTCCATTAGACTTTTATCCCACCATTAGTAAGCATCCGTATTCACTATTTTTTAATTCGAATCATTAGGCTAGTAATTGTTTTATTCAACTTCAACAACTGTCACTTGTTTGAGAAAATTCAAACTTACGAGCATTCGCAACTTTGTGTATGTCAACAAACTTGATTATTCAAGTCTTCTGATCAGTATTTCCATTTAAATTAAGTAAATAAGCTGTAAGAAAAATTATTTAGAGCCACTAAATCATTTCAATGTGTATTTCAGTGAAACTTTACATTAAAACATTAAGATTCATCTCAAAAATTACGTACTAAATTGTATTGCGCAAGGTCACAATAACCGCATAATACAACGTTGCATCATCATTTTTAATCTTTGAAAAAATCAAATCGGGTCATATAAGGGACTGTCTCAGAAGCTTAATAATATAAAGAAAATTGTATGAGATAAATGAAACATCTATAATTGTGTGATTTTATATTTGCTTTATCCAACTCGTTGAAATGGTTTATATATTCGCTCGGCAAGCCTCGCGAATATATAAACCATTTTAACTCGTGATAAGCCCTAAAAATGGCTAACGACACGAACAATAGAAATTGTCAAATTTTCGGGACAACCAGTCCCTTCTTCGGGACCAAAAAAATAAATTACATGAGTAAAAAAAAAGAAAACAAAATCTAAAGCTACTACTAAACTACTTAAGAAACTATAAAAAAGAACAGTTACATTTTTAACATATTTTGTTCACATTCTTAAAGAGGGTGTTGATACTGTCACTGATCGCTCTAAAGTAATCAATCGACTGCCAACTTCACGCCTGATTAAGTTAATTAGCTAATAAAACTGACGTCCGAGTTAATAAATGAAAATTTGAACCCCTGTTGTTAACTCGTACGGCACTTATTTTTAATTAAAAAGAGATAAAAATAAATTTAAAAAATTAAAATTTAGAAATTACAAAAAAGTGATTTACAAATAAAAGGTAGTAAAGGAAACTAATAACTGAAAGAGGCGCAGTTGACAGATTTGATGAAATTACTATGTGGGTGTCAGGTGATGTATGGCTAAGAGACGTTCAGTGAAGTCCATTTGTTTGTCTGAATGATTTGAGTCTGTGCATCCAGAACTTTTCCTTGCTTTTCCTGTACGCGTCTGTCCAATGAGGATTATGGTCAATAACCAATACTGTCATGTCTTCCCATTTGTGGCCACTTGTATAAAAATGTTCCCCGACGGGCTCCTTGACTTTTTTGGCTCTTTTGGTAGAGTGGTGGTTATTGAACCCTCTGCAGAGGTCACCTTTTTCACCAACGTATTGCTTAGAGCAGACTTTGCAACTAATGAGATAGAAGCAGTTGTCTGTGCGGCAAGAAGTGTTGCCAAATATCTTGTAGGTGCGACCCGTGATTAGGCTTTTAAAACTGTCCGCGTTGGTGCTGTGTTTACATAAAAGGCATCTGGCATCGAAACATGTTTTAAAACCTCCATTTGGCAACGGGTTGTCTAATCGTGTCCTCACTACCCTGTCCTTTAAGTTCCTCGGGCGTTTAAACACAGCCATTGGTGGATCCTTGAATAGATCGGCTATTCTTTTGTTAGTGTAAAGAATGGGCAGATTATTTCTAAGGATGCTGTTGGATTCTTAAGGGCGGGGTGATAGGTAGTGACAAGTGGAACCCTGCTTTTGTCTGTTTTCTCTTTGTATTGTAAAAGGCATTTCCTGTCTTTTGTAATAATTTCATCAACTGCAGATTGAACTGTGTGGGCTTTGTAGCCTCGATTACACAGATGGGATTTTGATATTCTGATCTGTTCTTCAAAGATTCCATTGGAAGAACAGATAAATATATATATATATATATATATATATATATATATATATATATATATATATATATATATATATATATATATATATATATATATATATATATATATAAATTGTGCTCTTTGTTTTAGTGCATGTTTAATTGTTTACAATTTCTATTTACTTAACCTTTTTTGAGTGTTAAGTTTCGAATTATAACCAAAACACAGAAATTTGCTCACAATTTTATGTTTGTACACATATCTAAGACCATTCTGTTGTTGTTGTTGTTTTTTTTTTTTTTTACATTTTTAATGCTGAATAGGATATACAAAGTTAAAAATCTTAAGCTGAATGTAATAAACTCGTGTGAACAAAATATGACTCAAACCTAGCAGAACTGTAAGCTGCTTATATTTCTACGATTGACGCTAAAATTTTTGTTGATCATTAGAAATATCTTGCAGATCGTTAAAAACTTGTACAACAAAAAATTAAAAGATGATATGTTGTAACTACTTTATTGGGCACCCTCTTTTTACGATGATAAATATGCATTATGCATCAATTTTGATAGTTTTTCAGACACGAGTAAAAAAAAAGACACCGTTAAAACAGTGTCCATAGTTCTGACTCATTTGGTTACTGGGACTAAGGCATTATGGCTATTCCGAAGAAAATATTACAGCGGAGAATCATCCTGGTTTGTACCCATTTGTTGTTTTTGAATAAAGATGGAAAAAATTGGTGGGTTGGGCCTTAGTAAAATAGAGTGATATGCCTCTCAATACATTGACTATAATAGCTCTTTTTAAAACATGTTGCTTGACAACATTTTTTATTAGAGTGAATTTATCAATCAAGTAAGTAAGGTTAGAGATGGCTAAACAGAATTGTACAAAACTCAATGATACGATAGGCTTGCATATCTAGATATGCAATCTGGTTTGATTTTTCTCATTTGGTTTGGCCAACCACTTTTCCTGGGGGTGGGGGGGGGGGGGGGGGGGGTCTAAAGGTCGTGGGGTCTAACATTGAACCTTATGGGAAAGATTGAAGACTCTATTGTAAATGGTTATAACTTAAAAACGGACAAAGATAATAATATAGGGTTTTCAGAACGATATATTGACTGTTACTGGCAATATATAGGGTTTATTAGGTCTGACACCTGGGGTCATACCCACCCACCCCCACCTCCAGGGATTGGAAATGACCATATATCTCAGAAACTGTTAGAATCACCACCCTTAAACCACATATATTCTTGTTTTATGTGTAAAGGGGCATCAAATGGTATTTAAGTCATTAGCCCAATGCGTTTTCCTGACCCCCCTTAACCAGGAAGTGCAAAAATAACTTTAAAATGGTTAAGATTCCCACCCCTAAACCATATATATTCTTGTTCCTTGTGTCAAGGGGCATCAAATGGTATGTAGGCCATGAACCCGGGGTATGTCCTGAGCCCCCCCCCCCCCATCCTCCCAAAAAAACAGGAAATTCCCGAATATCTTGAAAACGGTTAAGAACCCCACGCCTAAAAGATATATATTCTTGTTTCATGTGTTAAAGGGCATCAAATGGTATGTAGGTCATGGGCCCTGGGACTGGTTCTGACCCCCTTCAAACAGGAAGTGCCCGTATATCATGAAAACGGTCGAAATCCTGACCCTTAAACCATACATATTCTTGTTCCTTGTGTCAAGGGGCATCAAATGGTATGTAGGCCATGGACCCGGGGGATGTTCCTGACCCCCTTCAAACAGGAAGTGCCCGTATATCATGAAAAGGTCAAGATCCTGACCCTTAAACCATACATATTCTTGTTCCTTTTGTCAAGGGGCATCAAATGGTATGTAGGCCATGGACCCAGGGGATGTTCCTGACCCCCCTTAAACAGGAAGTGCCAAAATATCTTGAAATCGGTTAAGATCACCACCTTTAAACCATACATATTCTTGTTCCTTGGGTCATGTTGGTTAACCTGATGTGTAGTAAAGGACCCCTGGGGAACATCATGAAACTTCAGAAATAAAAATAATCAAGTTCTAAATATTTTTGTCTGTAAAGTTTGACCTATGTGGGTCATCCCTTCTCCCAATGATGGCCTCGTTCGTTTTGGAAACTTTATAATCGCCCCAATTATAATTACATCTTGTTATTTTTTGTTATATTTTTTGTTATTCCACTGATGGGCCATATGGCAATATCCTGTGAACGCCCATATAAAGTCATTGTTGCTCAGTTGAGCGATGTGGCCCCATGAGCCTCTTGTTTCGGATTTATAATCTACTTGTATTAGATTTTGTTCACAATCACCATTCTCTTTATCGCCAGAAAGGTTGTCTCAAATAATTTTTATATATATTGACACAAAAAAAATATCCTCGCTAGCTTGCGACGATTGATGTCATTATTGTTTGCAGTTGGCTACTTTTGGATAATACATTCTAAGATTTTTTTTAATGAATCGCCTTAGTATGCTTAATACTAGAGTTTGCAATATATACTAGGAATAACTACATAATCGTGCTCTCTTTACTGCTTTTTCGTTTTCTTTTTTTTGTTTATTTTATTTTTTTTTTTTTTGCTTTGTTGGTTTTTTTTTTGTATTTTTGTATTGAAGATTTCAGGGAATTGTCTTTCTATTCGTAGTTCCTCTCATAAGATAAATCTGCACTTTCCAATTTTTTGATGTTTACCAAAAGTTTAGAAGCATTTGGCAGTCTCTTTGTCGAATATTAAATATGTCTAAAACGTATTTTATCTTCCAAACTAGTATAGCAACAAGCAAAGTTGGGATATGGTTGATATCGTCCCTAATGGAGCACATATGTAACGATGTGAATATGTAGAATGAGATTATAATGGACGCAAATGATAATTTATAAACAATGTTATGATTGAATATTGTAAATTAAGGAACTGCTTGCCAATTATCCCAACTGAGGGAAAAGGTTTATATTTGAAATAACAAAGTATTTGAGATGCAGTGTTTTCAAATTTCATATTCAGAAACCAAGTTCTTTTTTTTTTTTATCAAGGATGTCTTATTTAAGGGTTTTTTCAGTCAACGAAAATATTGTCCGGTAACGTGGATTGCCCAACATAAAAAAGTGAGTTAAATTACATGAGGATAAAATACAAGATGTTTGTAGATTACATAGCAAGTTAGAATTTGCAATTCTAAAACAACAGCAAAATAATTGACAGTACAAAAACATTTATTCTTTGGAACAAACAACACAAACAATTTCTCTTCCCTCAACATAAGGTGGACACTTCAGGGAACCACAGCGAGCCTCTATCGAATGAAAGTGGTAGCCATTTTTGTTGGTATGGCCTCCATATAATGTATCTGGATGCTCGTCAACACAGGTGTAAATTGAACCGGCTGGGTGGTCATAATATCCTGCCATAAGATTACCACGATACTCCAACTTCCATCCCCTGTAACATGATTTTCTAGCTACAAATAAAAATATTTAAATAAAATGCTACATGATTTTTTTTAAACATTATCATGAGTTTTTATTTTCTCTTGTTTGTTTTGGTTGTTTGTTTTGTTTTGTTTTGTTTTTTTTTTATTTTGTTTGGAAAGATTGTAATCTATGGCCATTTTAGTGCCATTTAATAGAAAAAAAAAAGAATAAGCAAAACGATTATAGAGGCTATGTTTTAATTAGTCAATAAAGTTAATTTGATTATTTTGATAGATATGATGACATGACAGAAAAAAGAAAACCTTGCCGAAAAAATACACAAAAAAATATGAGCAAATTTTGCAGTCGACATATTTTTCTCGCTACTAACTTATTTATCATCAAATTCTAAAAATGCATACCGTATGTTCAAGCTGGGTACATGTTCAAGGGAGATTTTGATATTGTTTGTATGAAACTTAATTTTATTGTAAACAATGGGATTTAATTAACTACGAGAAAAAAACATAAACTTTGGTCGTTTTATATTGCGCCGCCTTGGAAACGTGTTGCTTCAATTTTTTTCCCCACAAAAACATGTTAAAAAACATGTTAAGTATTGAACACTAGATAGAGGCATACGGAATATTGCTCTTCCAAATAATAATATGAAACTGTGACCGAAGTACCTCAATAACTCACTACATGATGCAAGCCATTATACATTTATTTAATAAGAGTTGATGTGAACTCCGATTTACGTTACCTCTCTATTACAATACTTAAAAATGTATCTCCTTGTTTATTTGGAACTAATTGATTTATATAAGAAACGCCACAGGGATGTAAAGATTTCCCAATTATTTTCATAGCGATGTGTAAAAGGTTACATTACTGTACTTCATATGATGTCAAAATTAACTTTGACGTCACGATCTGCATTTCTTTCTATAGATCTTATATAATAACAAAGAAATGCATATTACGTTACAAAACTGCATTTTTATGTTGGATATTATTTTTAACCTATATAATAAACTAAGATATAAAGATAAAGATAGCGAGATTAAAATAAGCCTTTTGACTTGTTTCTCAATCTTCTGTGTACTGTCATTATAATATGTATGATGAAATTTACTAAATAAATATTGTTTAAACTAAGATATAAAGGAATGCTCCCGGTTAAAGTTTTTGTTAATTTTTAAATTTGTAGCTCCGAACAGCCTTAACATAACTGTGTACACTAAATTTTATAGTTTCATTACGTAATATTTATATAAAATTGCATTCAATCTCACCTGGAAACATCTTGACGACAGATCTGTTTCTCAGAAGACAAACAGCACAGGGAACGTCATGTTGATAAAGTGAACGCAGGTTGCCTGGTGATGTGGCTGTTTCATATTCCGCGCCAAAGACATAAGCTTTTTCACCATCCGTCCCATCAGTGTATAATCCCCATTCTGGGTCTCTCGGTAAACACAGAGGATCAACTGCTGCTCCCTTGTGGCCATAATATGATCCCCCGGTAAAACCTTTAAAAGTTTGGTCAAGGTTATAAACAGGTATGTAAATTACATGCCATAACATGCTCTATATGTATTGATATACATTAACACCTACTAGTCTTGCTTTTACGGCTTTATTCAAATATTTTTATTTCTTTCAATTATCTTGAAAAAGTATAAAATTATGTTGAACTACACCTGACCTAGGATGTCAATATAACACCTGATTTCTTCTACATTGGACAAAAGAGATCAATGATTAAGCCAAACTCAAGGTGCAGTATTTACAGACCCGAAGGTGAAGTGCATATTGTACTTTTCGGGTAGCTAAACCATCGTATATACCTTAAACAGCAATAGTGCAATAATTTATAATAACAAACCTGAGAGAACTATTTCAGCATCTGAAGGGCAAGTCTTCTTTCCCCATCTGGTGTAAACAACACTGCTGTTTTGTGAATCTTAAAGTAATCAATAATCATTATATAATCAGGTGTGCCTGGATCATATTATCATATTCTTACAAATTACTATGATACGCAGTAATGAACATATGATACCTCGCATCTTTTGTATATCAGACTTTACTGTTTCTTTAAACACCCTTATTGATTCTTTGACTTGTTTTGTAAAACTTTTGAATTCCCGCCTCAGAACCTCCACCTGATATGTTCCTAGACCAGACGACAGCTGTCCTGTCAGATAACCCTGTAACATGTCCTTACAACTTTCGGTGTTTGTTTCTGCCCCAACTGGCCTGATTTCAAGCATCAGAAAGAGAACGGCAATCATCTAGTGAGCAAACAAATATATTGCTACACTTAAACGTTTTCAAGGGTTATGGAAAGTATATCTTACTGTTATTTAAGAAAAGAAAATATGTATAAAATCCGCAACTATAATTGCAACGAAAGTAGTGAGATTAAATTATCATATACAGATTATTAAATTCTGTAAAAATTTTATAATTTAAATTTTTTTGTTATAAATACATACAGTTCTATTATAAAGTTAACTAATTATGAAATAATCTTAACATCATTTAGACGGAATACGTTCCAAATTTTTAGATTAAGATCATTTGATAAAAATAAGGTTTTTTTTGTCTACCTACACAAGATCTAGTCTTGTTTCAAAGGCTTCCGTTTTTCTATGCAAAAGCTTGCAAAACCGGAACGCCTCAGAAACAAGGCTAAGCAAAGAAATCAGTGATATATAATATGTATATTTTTTAGATTGCGACGAATTGTGAATTTTATTATGTGGTTTAACCATTGCCTGTTTTTTTCATAATATTAATAGTATCATCCCCTTTCTGTCAAATACTTTCAATCCCAGTTTTTATCTGTAGATAAAACATCAATCAGTATTAAAGTTTTTATTAATGTTGAAGCTACACAAGTACTTACTTCTCCTCTCATTGTCCCGGGGGACACATGATGTCGTCAAGCTACATACATAAACGCAGTGTAATTGTTTGAAGAGAGTGCATACAATACGTACAATAATATTACACACTCATTTACCATGTTTACATTTCGCTGCATTCCATGCTTTCTCCAATCATCCTAAACGACGGAGATGCGATATTTTAACAAATTTCTCACTTTTTGATCGAGTCATTACTATCTTACAATATTCGTTGTGTGCCAAAATTATAACGGGAAATTTAGCACGTCGTATAAAAAAAGAACCGGATGCGAAAGAAACTTGCATTACTTTAACAAATAAGAGTAAATTTGATTTTAAAAAATTACATAAATGGTTAACAATTCTCGAAACTAGTTATTTCAAAAGTAAACTTACCATTGTCATATCCAAGAACATTTTAAAAGCCTTCTACTAAGTATACCAAGTTTGTATTTATAATTTTCTTTTATGAAGTAAAAATAATGATATGTATACCTGATTCAACCTACGCATTTTTTCGGTTCGAATTAAATTGAAACTTAATACCTGTACTTTTATTCAGTTTTCAATGACATAATATTGTGTCAGCTGTCTTCTTGTTTATAAACATATATATATATATATATATATATATATATATATATATATATATATATATATATATATATATATATATATATATATATATATATATATATATATATATACACACACACACACACACACACACACACACACACACACACACACACACACAAGTTTTAAAATATTTACCTCAGTCAGTTACCAATGTTTCCGCCTCAAATGAATTTCAACCCTTTCATGTTGCCCATTTTTTACGATTTTTCAGCTTTTTGACCTCCCTAAGCTCATTCCCTGCAAAGGGTTGACATTCCGTAATGTGTGAATGTTTCATCTTCACATGTCAGTTTATAGTTTACTATGTCCCATCCACCTACTTTTCGTGCTATATATTAACCTCCCATATGTAACTTGTAATTTCACAGTGTAAAATCAACACAACAGTCATAGTCGTAAGTTAAGCATTTTACTTCTGATTCTCATATAATTAAAGAGACATGGTCACGATTTTTGTCAAACTTTTTTTCTGTTTTTATTATTTACAATGCTTTAGAAATGCATTTCGAATCATCAGATTAAATTTGAGAGTCATTCGTAGAGTTATAAGCAAGATACAGGAATCACAATTCTTTGTCATGTAAACAAGGCTCATACCCTGTTATGTTTACATCGGTTCAATAAACCAGTAAAATATCTTTTTTATAGCTGATTTGGATATGTTTTAATTCATTTAATGCATGAATAGATAGTTCCTTACATTTAACACATTCACTTTAAGTCAAAAACTGGAATTTTCAGTTTGACATTCAAAATGTAAACAATAACACTCAAAAATTTCGTTGCCTATAATAAATGCCTTACTGAAGCACTGTTAACACTTTAAAATCGGAAAATTAATATTTGACCAAAATCGTGATCAAGCCCCTTAAACATTACCGGGCTTCATATTGCAAACCAATTTCAATAAGAGACATCAGTCTAACTAATGAACAAAATTAAATATCAATTCATAAATTTTAGCAAAACTCAAAAGTCTTTAAATAAAGCAACTGTTAATTTAACAAATATATTGACTTTATGGAAACTGCCCCTTGCTACTTTCACCAGTATTCAGTTTTCTAAAAAGCGACAGATTTCACATTCATGATGAACATTAAAAAATAGGATCTATAGTTCTATATAGACAGTGCATGTTGACAAGTGATCATACATTTAGATGATATAAGATCATTTATTAGATACTGTATGTTGGCTTGTTTTTTCTTTAGACTTAGGTGCTTGTAAACCATTAGCCGCTCCGACAGATGGACAAATAAACTGCGGAGATTCTACAATATTTTAGTGAGTAATGTGTTGTTGCACAAGCATGATTGTAAACTAGTCTGCCAAAATATGATTGATAAAGTGAACACTTAGCCTAGCTACAGGTCCATTGTAAAACTCTTGAGTGGCATGTTTTGTTTAAGTCAGTGTACGGCTCAGTGTAACTCCGGCTATGAATTTGATAATGGCGACTCCACCATACAAAAAGACTGTGACCCCATGACAGGGCAATTTTTTTCTGGCCCGGCTTTTCCAAAATGTATACGTAAGTAAATTAAAAATATCATACCTTTAGCACGTTCAGAGACAAACTTTAGTATTAATCTATGGTTTTAGATTTTGACTTTTGATTGACCCTTTTTTAAAATTCTGTTAAATCCCTGAAGATACACATTTTATATGACGGATATTAGTTATGATATGTAACCTTGTAAAATAAATGATTCAAAAAAATAATTTAGATTTGCACATGTAAGTCTATATATAAATCCATACTTTTTCAATAACATTGGAGGAGTCTATGAAAGGAACAAAGTGTATATATATGATATATATGACCATGCTTTGTTACGATTTCAACAACCTGTGTCCCATCTTGTCAAAATTGAAGGACCTGTGTTCAGCCCAATGTCTGCTCCTGAGTTTAACAAAATACATGTATATCAGTTTTCATTCAATTAAAGATCTAGAGGGGTTGATGGAATGAAAATGGTATTGCTATTTATTAATAAAGTTTTTCAATTCTCCCATGAAATTATCAGGATCATCAAGAGGCGAGGAATATTTTAAATAATTGGTTTCAACACCGATGGGTTAATGCAAAGTGAAAAGCGGATGAGTGGAGATTTTTAATGGGTAAACTATTAAAAACTGTTTCATTATTTAGCTGCATATACTGCATATTACCTAGTTTACTTGTATTATAACAGAAGATCGTCAATTTATGTTTTAACATGCGAACCCCCTCCCCTAAAAAAAAAGTGTATCAACTTACTCAAATTTTTGGCAACCTCTAGAATTCATTATGATAATACGGAGTATAAGGAATAAACTCCAAACAAGTTAAAGAGTTAAAAAAAAGTATCTTTAAACTTGAATATTTATTAAATTTTAAGTACAGAACGATCCGTCAATACATTCAATGTTCTAGCAGCTTAATAGTGACAAAAGTAATCACTCTCGAATTGTAAGGTTGTTTTCCTACAACGTCCGCCCAGCTCTGGCAATCTGACTCCATGAAGGAATAAACTCCAAACAAGTTGCAAGAAATCTAAAATTAAATCCAAAAAACAAAAATTGAATTATAACATAAGATAATAAACAAAATGTCACAATGATCAACGTTAGAGCAGGTTATCGAGAAACAAATTACTAGTAATTACCCTATCATTGATATCAATATAAGAAAATATCATAATTATATGAAGAAAAATATAGTATACATATTATGGAAATGATCAAAATCAAATAACAATATTTTCATTTGAGTATACTGTAAACGTATCATAAAAAGCGGAGTATTTCATCAAACGTTTGTGAAGGAATGTGACGTCCGTTAACAAATATACATCGTTAAATGTAATACATATGTGTGCAAATAGGTAAATAATCCTTCGCCGCCTAAACACGTACACTCTTAATGTAATATGTTCACGACAATCGCTTAGTGACCATGACAGCGACCAATAATGCAACAAGCGAGCGCTCCTGTGTGACTGCTATGATTTCCTTGATATATCTGGAATGAAATCCGAAAAAATTGTAAGGTACCCATTTTGTTGATAGTTATAGAAGTAAAATTGTACTCACAACGAATTCAGTGTGATGCACTTTTGATAACATGATTAAAGACAGATGGATAGTTGTTGCCATTTTTAGACTATTTTAAACTCCTACAGAAGAAGAGCTTTTTATATAAAGATATAGGAAAATATTTAAATTTTAAAGCTCAACTATTAGGATTTTTTTTTACTAAATAATAGTTCATGGCTAAAATAACCACGTGTGACGTTTTATGGTAGATCTGATGGTTCATTTGTTGACCACTCGGCCTCCTTAAACATGCACTTTTACGACTTACAACCAATGAGCGTCCTAAGATTCCGTCATGATGGTCCATCGATATCCAATCAAAACTCCTCGTATCATTGACGTATCCATATTCATCATGGAATAAATCCCCAAGGTCGCCTGAATGACTGTTTAAGAAAGCAAGAGAATACTTAAAAGTACCAGCAGTGACAATGGATTCAATTTTTCAGTAGAATTTATTCTTTATTTAATGTATAATGATGGTTTTCTGATTTCTACGCAACACAAAACAGAAAGTATAATTATTGGCATCTTTTTTTGTCATTTTAAGTTTTTATCAAATGTTTATGCCATTTGACTCACAGTTGAAATTTTCTGATCGTTTAAAGACTGAATTATCGCCTTGTGGTTTACGGCAAGATCTTTGGATGAATGATATGGTGATAATATCCTGAATTTCTTAAAAATCTCTTTATGCAATACTCTTTAGATTTTTCTCCATCCCTTGATAACTGACTGATAATGCTTTCAAAAGTAGGATATATTACCTTTAATGAAAAGCATAAATGTTTCAAAGGTTCAAACTCGTACATTTTAGTGATCTACAACCACCCACCAGATCCACTTTAAAATTTTAGAGATGATTTATTTAGCCATGACCTTATCAGTAAAGAAAAAATCCATATATCTTATTTTTAAATTTTAGATATTTTCCTTTACCTCATGGAGTTTTTGGTCTGTCGGTTTATTTATTACACAAAGGCATGCTCTACGTATGAACATTTTCTAAGGCGAGGCAAGTTAATGACAAACATGTCGATGACAAACATGTTGATAAAACAGGACTATCAACTGCCTCGATTGAAGTCATCTTTTCGTAAGTTCTATGGTCGATACAACGACCTTGTCAGCAAATACAATCTTCCACTGGATCGCATGCTAACTGACATTTTTCATACTTATTGTTAGACCATAATTAATCACCAAATTGTATACGGACTTCTCCATTTTTCCCGTCTACGAAAAGAGCACACGGCTGGTGTGCCCAGTCAGCAGAGGATACTCACTCACTCTTCCATGGCACTTAATCCTACCTCTATTTTTGTAGAGGTCCGTATTTGCTCTGCTCCTGTTTAGTATTTTCCTTCAGACTTGTTTTTGAACACCTTTCTTTATCACCAAATGTCATTTTTAGACAAAGCTCTTCTTCCCACGGAGATTGATATACTGTAAACGTCCTTAGTTTCACGTGTGAAAATTTCACGACTGAGTAACTGTCTTTACCCCTTTAATTGGTACGAAAACAATATCAAATTATTAATGCACAACATTCACTGTGGTTTAATCTTCACGGAATATTGTCTAATCGCAAACATAGTGGAACTAAACACATCGTAATGTTTTCCACGTCTACAGTTGTCTAATTATTTAAAAGACCATCCAGCCCTCGTCAGTAAATATTAACTTTATGCTATTCTGAAGGCATTTCATTCTCATTAATATTCAACAGGACCTGTTCAATCGGTATTTGTTGAACTATCCATTACACTTTGAATCCATTGTTAACAACTCCTTTATGCTCTAGTAAAAGCGTACTTAAAATTTTCTCACGAACACCTAAAAATGAGTCTTGAGTTACTTCAGGATACCACCGACAAGTATTTGAGTCGAAACATAATACGTTCGAAATTCAAAATTTTCATTATTTCCCTACCTGTCGCACGTGGTACTAAGTTCTAAAATATTTTTCCTACCTATGGTCTTCGCTATACCTCACATGATACGAAGTTCTATAATAGTCTGCCTACCTATGATATTCACTATGTCTCACATGATGTAAAAGTTAATATCATTTTTCGTACCTATGGTATCCGCTATCTCGAACATGATACATTTCTCCCACAGAATCACAACCGTTACTTAGGTCTCCAAACTCGTGAATGTGGAAGCCATGTTTATGGTTTGACTCTGCGTTAACGTTAAAACCGCTGAGGCCAATCTTCATGGTCAGTGGTCCATGGCCCTGAAAAAGAGGATAGAAGAGTGAATGCAAAGAAGATGGGGGAACAAGATAGCGCAAATGCCCATTTGGTTTTGTTGTAAAAAGCAATTTCAAATTAATTTTAATTCCAACCAAATATACTATACGATGTTGATTTACAAGTTTACAAAAGCACGATTTCTAACTATATTCAGTTTTGAATATTTTAAAAAACGATAAGAAAAAAAAATTCTAAAGTTTTGGTGGAATCGAACCCACAACCTAAAAACCCCAGATCTATAATGTTACCTAATGTCTGGTGCTCTAACCACTCAGCCATTTCAGTCACACAACAAACTTCACTGTTAAATACTAAATGGAACTTCAACCACGAATTTACGGACTTGTAGTATTTCTCTAAAACGTTCAAATGTTGGGATATACAAAATGACATTTTTAAAGTATAGTGGGTCATCTTTCCATGTTTTTGTTGATTGAAATCGGTTTGATTTCCTTTAAACCTCATATAGACTATAACAAAAATATGGAGTTCAGACCCACTCTATAAAAGAAAAGGCATTGAAGTTCTAAAAATGACACTATTTGGAGGTTTTGACACGCATACGCCAGTTTAAATCAACCTAATCTAAATATTTAACATATTTAAAGGTTATAAATCGATGTTATGGTAAATATACATTGTTTTTATTAATTGAGAAAGAAATTATGAGATTTGTTCATATTTTAATTTTATAGTATCTTATCTTTCCTCATATGGGCAGTTTACACGCCTTATTCACCCATCTTCTTTATTATAGTTGTGATGCTTGATTTAGATGTCTGCTTCTTTTTTAACATATTCTGTGTGAAATTAGTAGCCAAATTGAACGAGAAATAGATTCGCAGATATATAAATTAGATCCGTTTAAGTACTTAAGAAGACTGTCAGTACTTATACATTAAAGTAAACAGCAGATGTCTTTCAATTAGATATTTTCTTGTTTACCTTCCAGCTCAACTATAAACTGTTGGGCTTATTTATAGGAAGTTAATATTCTTTACATAAAACATTGGAAATGCAATATTTTTTTGCTACCTGCTGGCAAATTTTGGACAGAACCTTATCGGTCATAATGAAAACAGATATTTAGAACACCAGACCTAACTACAATGTTCATCTTTAATCTTCCTTTAAATCATATTTAAGCAACACATCTTTCAATCAGTTTTCTCTATTTCATTATCATATAGTTACAATATAGGTATGTATTATACTTTAATTTAATTTTTTCTTCTTTACTTTACCTAAAATTGATTTTAAATAAATGTGTTAATCTTTTTAACAGCTTAAGTGTTATATGCGCATGAACGGTAATCCAAATCCATGAATATAACGTACCTTCTGTGACATTTTGATACTTCCCTGAATTTGATGAACAGAATCACTGAGGAGAGAATTCGGTCTAACTTCACAGTGAGCAAAATGCTCGGCTGTAAATAACATAAACAATATCAGTTTTTTTATACAATGATAAATTCGACAGTTGTTTTTTTGGGGGGGTTAAAGTCGTCATTTCTATTATAGATTTATGTTAGTTTTTTTTTCATTTTTACATTATTTTTTATGAATTCATGACGACTTATAGTACTTTTTCACTCCTTTGTATAGTTTTTTTTATGGATGTTTGGGTGGGGAGAGGGGCAGAGCTTATATCTTAACAAGCTTATCTTTTAAAAAGATTGGTGAGCAGCGCTGTAGCCTCCCTAAAACAAGAATCAGATTTTTAACTCATTGATTTAAATTCCTGAATAGATTAATTAACAATAAGAAGGCACAGTGGTGTACTGGAACTGTGCTGGAGTGGGTCTCAGTTTGATTAGAATTGTGAATCTAGAGTGGGCTTCACATCGGCAATGGCATAGCTAATCATTATGTTTCTACTGTCATTTCAATTTCGAAGTGAAAATTTTCAAGAACCATTGGTATTGTTGTGTAGCAATCGTATCTTCTCGGGCCTTTTCGGCAAGCTTGGAAAACATATCCGAGGTTGTTTTCCGAGCTTAAGATAAAGCCAGCTATTTATTATATTTAAAATAAATTTGCATTAAGACCTAAGCTACTGTTATTTTTTGACATTTTCAATAAAACACAAAACTTCATGTGATGATGATAAAACGAAATTCAAATAGTACAGTTTATCTACGGTAGTACAGTATTCCCAGAATCCCCCACTATGGAGTCGAGCATGCGTATTCCAGTGAAAAAGACTAACGTATTTACTAGCGCTCGAGAGCGCTAGCAATTATGGTTAAGTCATCTAGTTCATTCATGATCTGATAAGAATATGATAATATGTGCATAAATGAACCGGTATAACAATGAGCATTAATCAAATGAAGTCGCTTGTATAAGTGTATCATCAGGATGCACCAATTAAATTCTATTTAATTGAGTTGTCTCTCTTTGTTTAGTGTATTGTCAAATGATTGAGCTTAGCTTATTACTACTCTGAGAACGGTTTCATTCTTTAAATTTTAACGACAAAAAGTTATTGACATAGATGAAGTGCTGTATACAAGTACCTGCGGCCTCGTGACATTGTTCGTGATCCGAAGAATGGTGATGGTCCTCCTCTTGATGCACGTGAAGATGAACGTGTAATTCTCTGTGAGCTGCGCACAAGATCAAAAGTATAGTGTGTAACAAGATATGAGAAATATTTATAGGTTATAATAAATTGTTGGTCTAGAAGGGAAAAACTATTGCCTGTTTTCTTTAAAATATTAAAGAAAAATTAAGTCTGCTTATATATATATGCTCATTGGACAATATTTCACACATATCACAAAATTTTGGTTACACTTGGACCTCAAATTTCAAAATAAAGTCATTTCAACTATTAGGGTTTGTTTATTAAAATACTGATTAAATGTGAAAACAATTATTCATTAAATTGAACGGATATAAAATACGCTTTACCATTTCTGTGATGTGAAGAATGATGGCGGTTGTTATGACTCTCATGTTCCGTATAGGCTGCGGCTTAAACAAACATACAACAAATACTAAACTCAAGCATAGAAAAAAAAGTTCGTGACATCTTTAGATGCTTATGTACTACAACAACAAATTCAGCATAAACAAATTAAAACCAAAACAAAATAATAATTAGACTCGGTCAGAATTTTTTTTTTTATAAAACACGTATTTATAGTTACTAAAATGTTAACATACGTGTATTTTTGCTTGTTCTTCGCACTTATGTCCAGTGATAATAAAAATATTTGTTCATATTTATGAATATGACAACAAGAGTCACCAAGTTGGAAAAAGGGTTGGGAAAGTTGAATTTCAAAGTATTTTACAAACACCAGTTCTTAATTTGCATTAAAAAGTGCGCTTGATATGTTGAAATCAGAAACCAAAAACTCAAATACCAAACCAAAAAATTTCAGATTACTGATTTTTCGTTGTTTTTCCAATAATTAATACATTTTTTAAATATTGAAATTAGTAAATCGATAAAGACGACAATAGTCTGAATAAGAGAAATATTATTATAAAACTTTATGTAAATTCTGATTTGGTTTGAGACTAAAAATGTAACATACCTGCCATTAACGCCAATGAAATTATAACAATTGTTTTAAACATTTTTACAATTTCTAACACGGAAAATAAACACCGAATCAACATTTCATGCTTTATATACATTTTAAGTAATGGGGTCAACATTATACGATTAAACGATTAACATTTAATTCCATTCAAGTTCACCAACCTGTGCCAATTCATACTAAAAGCACTTGTTCGGTCAGTGATAGGATTACTTTTTTTTGTTTCAGAGACCTAACTAATTAACTGTTACTATTCTGACATTGAAAAGTACTTATATAACATCATTAAGAGCACACTGACCTTTGTTTTCTTGGGCAGTATCTGTCTAATCCGTACAACATATCGTATGTACTTATAACACACTTGACCCATACAGCCTCTGCGTATGCTATTCATTGTGGGTTTTTTTTAAAATCTACTTATTAGTTATTCATCTAACTTGACACTATTTTAAAATACTTTAGTATATTTGTCTGCAAGTTAGCTAGGTTCAATTACAGATAGTTCTTTTACTTATTTCTTATTTTCTTATGCTATAAATTTATTTAAGTTAATTGTAATGATTTTTTTGTTCAAATTATCATACAATAGGGAATATAAACAAAAAATAAATAAATAAAGGCAAGCATGAGAACTTGAAACACAACAAACATCGTTACAAAAAGATAATTTAGTGGGGAAGGGGTTAAAATGAAAGGGCATTTATATATCAATGCTTTTTCAGTAGTCATATTTTGATTTGATAATCATATTTCAAACGATATAAAATTCAGCCTAAGGACAAATAAAAAAATAGTAATTTCATATTTGGCTAAAAAGGTGTTCTTTTAGCTATTTGATACTTAGATTATGTTTCAAGACAATTATCATAATAGACAGTGTTAAATTAATATAAAAAACTGGAGACATATTCAAACATATTAAATAGATCTACGTTTCTATGTATTATATAATATTTTTACAGTTTTAACAGTATACTTCTGGACGTTTTCCAGTCGTTGTAAAGAATATAAAAAAAAATAATTTAAAAAACAAAAACAAAACACATGTTCAAAAAACAAACAAAAAACAACAACAAAACTAAACAGACGTTGTAAAAAAAACCACACACAAACTGAGCAAAAAGGAATCACAAATAATGAAATTGTATAATTTATGTTTAGTACTTAAACATCTTGGATTGGTTTTACCTGTCATAAAACATATCCTGAATAAAAGACTAATATGAAAGGAAGAAATTGTTTGACAGTTTGTTATTGTCTTTTTTCATGGAGCCAGTTCTTTTAAAATAACCTTATGGAGAGTTGTTACATTTGGGACATTATCTTATCATGCTGCTTTAAGATAGTTTGCAAAATTGTAGATTAAGCTGAAAAGGCAAATCTTCTTCATAAGAATTTTTAATAACATAAAATATAAATTGATATGTTTAACATAGTTCATTTATAGTCATAAACTTTGTGTAAATGTAAATATAAATCGTGGATGACGTACAACAGGTAGATTATATCTACCCCCTTACAGTTAAGAATTAAATCAATCTGGGACAAATTCAACAGCCAAACGAAGACAACTATTTAATCTTTTCTGACATGGATAAGAATGCATATAACGTCAGCAAATAGGATCGGATTTGTTACCTTTACTGCGTATATGTCATGCGTGTACAATTATATACCCAGTAATATTATGATTGACATACCAAAATTGGCCAGTTTATCATTGGATTTGTAAACATTTACATTAGCTGTCAGTTTGTCTTTAAATTCCTTTGAAATGGTGTTGATGTTTGTTTTTCAATTATAATGCACGTATTAAGATTTTAAATTTATAGTTTAAACATTAGATATACGTCACACATATATTTAGAGGGTTGCTTGTTTCGCTGGATTTTTCTGCAGAGAAATTGATTCATATCAGCAGATTATTATTAAAATGCAAGAATATAAAGTGAAGAAGACAAACCTCTGCCTTTCATTCAACATAAAGAGGACTGTGAGGTTACTCAAGGTACCCATTTGGCGTGTACGATATTTGGCGGAAATTAGTTTTTGAACAAGTTGGGGTGGATTTGAATGAGCTTAATCCTGAATGTGACTATTTGTTTTACATATATGCATGGCATTTAGCGATGTACTTGATTTAGCGGAAGCCGTATTTCGCCAAAAACGCTAAGTAGAATACACAGCCAAATATAGTACGTTTACAGTAATTCATACATTTATCATAACGGAAATTCTATAGAAATTGATTAAAGTACATGTTAGATAGATAGCGTATGTTTATTTATGTTTATGGAGAAATGTATATTTAAGTCCAGTGATGAGCCTGTCGACGCCGGGTCAGAAATCTAAATAAAACTCTACTACTGACCACGGTGCGTCAGATAATTAGTATGCACTTGATCGCATTTACTTATTAGGAGGAGAATGTTGTAGCGCAGTGTCAGTGCGTATAAAATGGGGGTGCGGGAAACACGGCTCTCCAGTAGTCATCTGGAAGCTGTCTTTCTGTCATCTCTTTTTATACAGGTAAGATAAATTATAAAGCTTGCGCGAATTCTCAAATGTAAAGTTAATAGATTCAGAGGGTTCAAATGATATTTTACTTTCAGAGATTTTTGTAATAACTATAAATGTTGATAAACATTGTAATTAATATTAATATCTATTGTTAAAATGTCATATTAAATTGTTATATCTAAATGAAAGTAGTCATCTGGGAGCATTCTTTCTGCCTCCTCTTTTTATACAGACTGAGACACAGGCTACTTTCCAGGTAGAGGGGGAGACATTCCGGAAACACCTTGGCTAGGGCACCCGCCAAGTGTGGGCATGTTGGAACAAAGACGTAGAGAATCTAAATAAATTAAATATCATAACACTCCATATAACCACCAGTGGACTTTTATAAAATAGTAGTGGTGTCGTTATGATCATTAATCAAGTCCATAGTATGGAAAACAAATTAAAGAGTTGAGGGATACTGTTACATTAGATTTATAGAGAAAAACATCCTTCATTAAGGAAATCAAACTTTGCACAGTAGTCTTTTTTCATTTTGTATTTATGGTAATTCAAACCAAAAAAGTACATCCACAAACATCGTAACTAAGGATTGAACATAGAAAAGGCAGCAATGAAAAATAGGTTGGTTTTTTTTTAATATTTATTAAATTTACTAGCTTCAACAATATAAAACTAAATCAACGTAGAAAAACATTTAAACTAAAGAAAAAAAATTAAAACATTGCCCAAATATTTGTAAATCCAGAGAGCAGAACTTCCGGACATAAAGAGTTAAAATTTATAACAAATATTATTTAACAAACAGAATATTATCTTAAATCACAACTTAATATAAAAGTTTCTTTTTATATTAAATCATAAAATACCTTTTCTTATAATGCATTGACCTCTTTTGCGGCAAATTAGATGTAGACATTTTCAAAATTGTAGCGGAGGCTATAAAAAAATATGTCTTTGTCATTTGAAAAAATTGATGTGCATGAAAAATGTTAATTAAACTAAACCCAGTGTTTCTGAAGGTGACTTCAAAAATAAAAAATAATAATTACAAACGGACAGACAGACGAACACCGGGCTAAAATTTATCAGAAAAGCTCACTTGAGCTTTCAACTTAAGTGAACTAACATAAAAAGTGAGACTTGTAATATTCAAACTTTGTAAAATTGGACGGATGTAGGGTCATGTTACGTTTAAGTTATATAAGCTTATATGTACACGTGTAAGCCACATTGAAACTTAAAGGTAGCTTTAAGGTGGCAGAGAGACCGTCTTTAAGCTACCTTTAAGCATCTTTAAGCCACCTTTAAGGATAACTTAAAGATGGTCATTCATCATGTGCGTGGATTTACGTAGATAATCGCTTTTTGTGAATAAATGTTTCAGCTAAAAGTCTTACTGGAGAAAATGAATTGAGAACGGAAATATATCGAGATGATAATCTGAAAGACGGCGCGGTGAAAATCTTCGCCGTCTGTGAAAAATGACAATAACAAACTGTCGACCATCTCAAAAACCCATAAAACGAAGTAAAAATTTAAAGCAGAGCAACACGGACCTCTAAAAAGATAGAGGTAGGATCAGGTGCCTGGGAGGAGTGAGCATCCTCTGCTGACCGGTCGCACCCGCCGTATGCTCCTTGTCACAACTGGACATGTCATAATCGAGGTAAATGTCAAAATCGGGAAAGTGTCATAATAGGGAAAAACGAAACGTTGATGATTTTGTTTGTTTGTGGTGGTCAAAATACAAACCTTGAGCCAACACGGACCTCCAAAACATTGGAGGTAGGATGAAATTGATAAACAAGATATATTTCCGTAGCCAGTCAGTAAGCACCTATCTTAAAAAAAAAATCCTGTTTGATGTAACTATTTCAATATACGACCAAAATAGAACCGCATAAACCAGCTAAACATGTTCATGTTATGTCACTTTTGTTTTCCTCCATCATTTCTAAAGGCTTATATCTTAATTCTAAAACAGAGGAAAACTGAGATAACATATCCAAGGATTCGTCTTCGTTGCCAGGTTCAGAACGCCTGTCGCTGAACTGACAAATGACAGAACGTGAAAGGGCAATATTCGTGTTCCCAACGGTGAACTGTGTTATTGATAATAAATCGGAAGCAGCCAAGTTCCACGAGCTACAATTGAACTCGGGCTCTATGGTAGACCCCGAGGATAGGTGTAAAGTTGGGGGTCTGTTCCTTCGTTCATTTTCTACAACGTTGCGCTGAGCATTGTGCGTTGTTCCTTTTGGACGCGTCTCTCCGTTATCTTTCGGAACATCTATGTCGATTGCTGTTGACTCTGATGACGAAAAAGGTTGAAAGATCGTTGGTTGAAAGCTGGAAAGCAGTTTCACGTATAAGTTACCATACATAATATTAATTAAGTCGGGAATCTTCGAAAAGGTTGCGCGGCTATCTGGATAAGAAGGTAAACATTTCTTAAACTGTCTTATTTCTGACCAAAACTAGCCAAAACGGTTGCCAAAAGATATAATCAAATGGTTGTAGAGAGGAAACCATTTAATCTCCTTCAATTTTTTTCTCAGGTTTTTAAATCTTCAAAGTAAGTCTGTAGCTGTGCAGTTCGACAGCTGTTCCTAATGATTAAAAAGGCATTGTCCTGTTCATGAATGCATACTTTTCAAACAAAATGACATGTAGGACTTCATATTTATTGCTTTTATATCTTTTGGCAACATTTTTGGCCAGTTTCGGGCAGAAACAAGCTAGTTCAAGAAATGTTTACATTCTTATCCTCAAATGTACAAGATGGCCGCACATCCCCCTTAACAAAAAAATAATTTCCCCTGCTTCCTTCTTCAGTGTTTTCCTAACAATTTTCAATAATCATATACACAACGAAATATTTTTACACTTAAATAAAATAAAAAAATAAAAATCAATACAGCAGGTATATCGGAATGCTCTCTCCCGTACAGAACTAAAACTAAACTAAACCTCCTTTTTCTCTATTTGTTGAACTAAGATTCGTGAATATTCCAATAAACCGACACGGGTTTTAATATTTTTGTTTACATGAAAGATACTTTTATATGAGTTTGGGGTGTATCAACACCAAATATCTGATTTCAACTGAATATGACTGCTAGTTCGACTTCATACAAAGTGAACAATTACAATGAACTCAAAAGTATATAGAAATCAATAATCAAACAGCTTTTGAAAAACTTATGATATTTAAGTAAACGTTACATAAAAGAATCAATTAAGCGAAAGATTGTGTCAGCAAATATACTCAGACGTTAATTAAGACATTAACTCTCACGTGTCTCTTGTTGGATTAACGTCGTTGAAATTTAAAAACTATCGGAATATAATAACATTTAACAATTTATTGAATGTCCGGTGAAGAACATGTACACGATAATTAGTTAATTACAAAATATATCACATGGATACACAGGTAAATCATTAAATACAAAGAAACGTATACCCATTTATTACACCGGTATATGACTGCAGTCCTTACTTGTTCTGACATTGAAGAGTCTCCTTGTGTCCACTTCTCCTTGTAGCGTCCTTAACTACAAAAAAGGACGATAAACTTTTATTCAAGTTGAAGCGTCTACCAGTTCACACTTACAACCTAAAAAAACAGTGATGTATAATTTCAAGATTCCTCAATTATAACTACATCTGATATTGTCTGATAATGACAGTTTTTCCTTCCATTGTGAAACAATGGCTTAAATTACCAGATCACAATAAAAATGCTTCTAGTGTATCCTTTTTCAAGAGTCTTTTTAATTTCTATTTTTGGATGAAAAAACTTCTGAATTTTGTGACACGTAAATAAAACATAACATAATGCACTATCAATTAAGGAACAATGCAAGTATTTTAATGACATATTTGTTAAAAATGGTTTAGCAGAAACTGCAATGTGTGGTTATTAAGTAGATTGAGCTGGGGATGCTTATCAATATCAGTTTCTCTTCAAAAGAATGACACATTTTCAAGTCATAAACTTGTTATAACTACTATCGATAATCAAATTTTAATTAAATTATTGTTTTATGGTAGTCCTTATGATATCAATGTTTAAATATTTAAATCAATACATACTTTTATTTCGGCAACAAAACGCTTTTCTGTTTTTTGGAAAATATTTTTATCTTTCTTTCCTTATAGAACCAGTATCATAGCATGTAATGAATTTCTTTTTTCATCTGTGTCATTCCTAGAGTCTGAGTTGTATTCTAAAATTGAACTTTTCAATACTTTTTAATTCATTTTTATGTTCATGGCCTTGATATAGGGAGAAAGCTAAATCAGGCGGTATCAGCTGCCTAATCTGATAGAATATGTGATATTGAGTAAAACATTTTTTAAATGAATAATTGTTTCTTAACACCTCCTCTATACAACGTTTATCATTATTTGCACACCTTTAAACAGCATTGTCTTACTTACTGCAGTGCCGCATGGATGCGCGATTGTAAGCTCGGCATAGGACTGCAAAAATGGTGGTGATGAGGAGAAGCGTCAGAAGACTCAGTAAAATGAGGAGTATAACGTTTTGAGATGACAGGTCTAAAAAACAAAACACAGTTTGCCGAATTTCGTTTCAATGAAAAATGACCTTTTATCAAAATCACCAATGTAGTTTATTTGAATATAACGTTCGTATCTAGTTGTAGTTTTTGCATTTGTTTATTTTAGTGAGAGGGTAGAGCGGAAGCCAGTACATTGCAACTAAATAAGACATCAATCTATATAATAAACTAATTGGTATCTCACCTTGATATGCTCTTGTTTTTACTTCATCTGATGACGCTTGTAGTTTGTGTATAATCAAGAACCTGCATGTTAAAATTAAAAGGAATTAATTCCGTTTTATGAGGTGACAGATCAATCCTTTGGTTTAAGAAACTTACTCTATTGTGTCTCCACATGCAGCATCAGATCTGTGTGTACATCGGCTTTCCTTGTCGACTCTCCATAAAGTGGTACAGTTCCTGCAAGTTCTACAGCGGAATTCAAATGTTCGTTTGTCGTAATAAGTTCCTAGTTTGCATATTTTGCATGTAAAACCATGGGTTACTCTGTATTTGGGGTTTCTTTCCAGACCTATCTCCTGTGAACAAACCATGGAAACCATTAGATCTAGACGTATCATATTCTATCACAGGGGCTTGTGAAAACAGCATTAAAAAAGTATGTACCTCAAGGTTATCTTTTTTCTCCGAGATTCTCACTTTTTCAACTATTTTTCAAGCCTCTGTGATTGGATATGCTATGCCACTATTTAGATTTTCTATCAGCATTATAGTTTATTGTAAATAAATAAAGCAGACATAAAAATGATTATGACTACATATAACTACATCCATCCGATTTCCTTCAATTTCGAGGTACTAAACTGAACCTTTGCAGGAAATTGAGATTATCTCTCAGTACAAGCGTCACAGTACATGCACACCATTGCCTGTAGATGATAGAACGTGTGAGAGCTTGCCTCACACTTCACAGGTGTATGGACCCACTGTCGCATCTTTCGGGTCTTGGTCACAGGGAAACAGACTTTGTGCAGCGCCACCAACGTTACATAGGTAAACTACACAGTTCTCATCGTGTATCATTCCGAGACAGAACACCTGAAGACAATAGTCTATAAATGTAGTCTTGTTTAAAAAGTAGTCCTTTTTATTGATTGTTGATTTTTGTAAATGCTTGAAAAGTAATTTCAATGATAAACTATAGAAATGAGGGCGAATTTGTTTCGGAAACAACCACACACAATAGTCCTTAATAATTTCATAAGATTTGATAAACAAAATCTATTTGTTTTGTACATACCATGATTAGTTTTTTTTAGAATTAAAAACATTAAAAATAATTTTATTTCGGTAAAAACTGGTTTTTGCTTATAAAATAGAAATAAATCATCAATATCATTGATACTTTTATGCCCCTTAAAAAATAAAACAACTTACCTGATAAATTTAAAGTTAATTTTACAACAGCAATACAATCCAAAATATTCACTTTTTGAAATCAACGCTAAGATTTTGCACAGTATTTGCAGGGGTTTGTTTCCGTTCTTATATATACTATTTTATATACTTCCTTAAAAGCAACGATAAGGAAGTAAAAACGGATTGGAAAGAGGTATAGCACCTTTTCCCATTACTTAGCCTACACCTGTGTTTAGACGGAAAGTACCTGTTACTAAAAATAGCTTCCGGTACCTAGCTGTCGCAATATGATTTTCGAAACCTGGATACACTGTACTGATTTTATAATGGTGTCTGTAACAACTGATTTGTCATAAATTTGGGAAACTCTGTGTATAACAGTATACAGTTGTTGACTGGGGTCTCCGGCAACAGTTGATCTGTTGGACCGGCTCGCAAACTGTTGCCCAAGGCCTTCGGCCTGTATGAAATTAAATATATGTAACATCAAACACCCAAAAGATTCTTACAGGCACTTTTTTCATAAACACAGCAAGTTATGCATACAATTTAGTTATTGTGTATTGTAATGTTGCAGCCATGGAAAGAAAAAACAGATTTAGCAGTTTTAACATTGGGAATGCTGATTCTAGTTTCATGAAGATTTCCAAACATGGGGTTGTCAAAAATGGCAGCTAAATCTCTGTCATCAACATCGACAATGTCCTGGAGTTCTTGCACATTTGAGGCTAAATCTGGCATTAAATTGTTCTCAGTTTGTTGAAGGGGTGTATGTTGAATTGGCGCGGACTTGCATACGGATAATTTTGTTGTTAAGGCATCTGACATATTGCGTTTTTTGGAATTGCTTAATTTGGAGGAATAATCGGCAACAGTTTGCGAGCCGGTCCAACAGATCAGCAGATCAGCTGTTGCCCTCAACCCCAGTCAACAACTGTATATTCTGAACCGTGATAAGTTCAAGCAAAATATAATGGATCTAAGTGTAAATAGAGTACATATGTAGTGTTAATGAAGAGATCTATATGTATTGGGTGTGCTCATACTCAGTCTGAATTAAACAATATAATTTTTAAAAAAAACCAGAAGAATAGATACATGTAACTTAACCTCTCTAATCTGTTCATGTTTCAATTTAAATGAAAAAAAATACTACTTAGTGGATTCGATCCAGCGACCACAAAATCAAAAAGACCTCTGCGTTACCACCAGGCCACGCATCTAACATTTTCATTAGATTCATTTTCAATATATATTGCTATATACATGATTGTAACAGAAAAGACAGTAATTGAAATATTTGTCTAATTTTCAGTACGAAGACCACGTTAAACCAAAACTAATTCAATGTAAACGTATACTACAAAACCTGTAGAACATAATTTGAATCGGATGTCTTTGATTTGAAGTGGTTCAAATAGTCAAATATCCAATTTTTTATCGTATACTAACTACTTTCCTATGTATACTTAAGGTACCTCACTACACTTACACTTATACTTTTTAAGACACTACATGGCAAGATTTAAATGTTTTGTTAAACTGTTTATATCGTTCGTTTGTATATCGTAGTAGCTCAGTAGTTTAAAGTATTGGGTTTCTGAACCGCCGATTATGAGTTCGAATCCACCTGGAGCTTTTGTTCATGTTAACGTAATTAATTTTTGAAAATGTAATTTTTCATCCAAAATTGCACATTTTTTGCATGTCAGATTTAAATACTTCTTATCCATTATGATATCTATCATATTCAAGTAAATTTCTGCTGACTTGAGAAAATATTTCACGGTGTAGTGAGCCCCCTTAACAAAACCTGAATATTTTAATGATGTCGTGTAAGATATTTAAGACTCTTAGAGCATGGTGATTGAGTAATTTGCGTTTCTTTGGTTGTATTTAAACTAAATATTGTATAATATTAAAAATATCCGATGTTTGCAAATTGCTATATTTGAGGCCAAATTGTATATTAAGTACGCTATACCTCTTTTGACTGAATAGATTCGATGGTTATTAATAGATCAGATTTACGTATACTTCCTTGTTTGGTCTAATCTTTATTAGAGGGGAAATCATAGAGAAGAAAGTTGAATAAACAGAACAACTAAATAAGACAGCAAAAAGAAAACTACATTTTATCATTAAGGCCATAGAAGTGTTTTTTATGTTTATTGACAAGTCCCGATAAGCGATATCCTCTACTACGCATTTCTCCCTCACAATGTTTTTTAGATGTAGTAACAGTAATGATATTCTTCAGATTGCGTCTTCTGTGTACGAGAGAATATCTTTTTTACGAAATAATCAAATCAATTATCAGCTTTCATTGTGAATTTCCAGCAGCATCAGGTGAACTTAAACACAAAAAATGTTGCACAAGTAAAATTATCATGTTTTTAGTTACTGAGGTAAGTAGTTAGTGGTGTTAGAACAATTTACAACTTCTTTAATTTTGAATTCTGTGTAACTTTTATAACCTTTATTTTTTTTATGGGCTAGACATGACATGCAGATTGGTGTCAATCAGCTGCCATGAAATAATTCGTCTCATAGCCTCTGTTTCTTCACAATCACTGCATCCAAGGATTAGTTCTTAAATGTGAATATGTGACATTTAAGAAATCCGGATTTCAGTTATCTTATTTTGAGTATGGTTTAAATATTTTGAAAGAGTAAAAATTGGTCATAACGTTTTTAGATATAAAAGAACAAATACAACGATTATTTGATATACAGATCTATATCCAGTAAATTTCAATGGAAAATATTCTTATCTTTTTTCTGAATAGCGAAGATACACAAAAAGTGTAACAATGTTATGCAATCAAAAATATATTATTCTTCGGAATTTGCACACTTTGGTTATTGCTCTTCTCTTATAAAGATTTTTTTTTACTACAAATGTTATGGAAGGTACAATGGATTTAAAAGTTTTTGAGTTGACTTCAGATTCAATTGACTCGATAAAATCGCCCCAAAACTCTATATGATTTTTCAAAAGCAACATGTTTTCCTGAAAGCATCCAGTACTTGCTAGTAAGAATAGTCTTTACAAAAGACCCATTTCCTCAGGACTGTTAAAAATGAAAAGACAGTCCAAAAACATGGTTAATTTTGAAAAGAAATATTCCAGAATAAAATAAAAAATGTTGAATCATGGAGACCAAAATAGTTTCTTATCATGTATATTTTCTAAATTATTTTTTCAAAGCTATGTTGAGAGAACCGATCGAGCAGGATTTCGCTTGTTTGTTTTCCGGCAATGTGTACCTAATGACCTTTTCCAGAACTGTCTTCTTATCAAATGGCTAGGGTCATTTTGGTTTATCCTATATTGTGTACTTAACATTGCGAATTTTTGTAAATTTTTTAGGGACATACTGGTATTCTCTCAACCTCTGTCTCAATTGTACTCGGATAACCTATTCAAATAATCAGGACTTTACGACCAACAGTCGATTGAGCGTTAAGTTATTTGAATTTGTAATCATTATCTCAAACTGTTTATAGTTAATATTAATGTTAAAAAAAAACGTGTTTTAAAATAAACAAAACTCAAGAAGATGTCGACAAAGGAACCAACTACTAGTAGTGAATATTTAATAGGAAAAATGTGAAAATTATTGGTGTTCTGTTAAACAGAATTTATTTCAAACTTTCAAACTTTAGATTAATGTTATGCATCATATTTTTGAAAATTATTTGTTTAGCTATAAACTATTATATAGTTAAGAAATATTTTATCTATTATCACTTTAAAATTTAATTGTTTTCTATATCTTAATTTAAAGCTCTTTTGAAAAGAAGATTTATATAGCCTAAAAATGGCCATGGCCATCAAGCATTTTTTAAAACACAAAATAATAATGTTATTAACACATACAAAATTTGATATATTTGCGGAATATTTGAAGCAACAGGTAGATTAAAAATGAAACAGAGGAACCTGGAAATAGAGGATTATATATAGTTTGAATCTAAAATGGCCCCCTTAAATGAATTATCTAATTTTACTGAAATTCTTGGTTTTATTTGTACAGATTTACATTTGAAGTTTTTTCATAACTTTTATTTAGATTTAAGTGCCCAAAATTTCAAATATGACATAATAAATTTTACCTTTTCTCACCATTTTCGCATTTTTAACGCAGAACGGCTTGGGAGAGGGCGGTCTAAGTTATGAAACTTGTGCCCAATCCCAATTGTATTTTTGTTCAATAAAAATATGTTCAAATCAACGGCTTGTTTCGAGCTATTTTTTCTTTAAGAAAATAGTGAGTTATTGCTTGAAAAACAAAATATTTTCACTAAAGATGTATCTCTCCAGTACTTATAAGTGACAAAAAGTTTGTTCTTGTTCAAAGAGTCGCTCTTTATTTCCCATTCGGAAAAAAAAGATGAGAAAATGTCAATTTTTGACTGAATTATAAAAAAAGCGTTACTTCGGACGTCATTAACTGCCAGTTAGTGCATATATATCAAATATATATGTGAAAAACATATTTTATGTCAACTCTTCTAAGCAAAAGAAACCCCCACAAATTAATGTAACTGAAACACTTTGAAAATGGAGAATTGCAGGGGCCAAATTTGACTAATATCATATATAGTTCTTTTTCGTTACTTTTTTCCCTTTTGTAGCGACATAATGGAGATCGTTCTATGTGTATCTATGTGTGTTTTTTTAATATCATTTTGCATATTTTGTGTTTGTACAATATAATCTTAAGTATAATTTAAGTCAACTACTTTACATTCAATGGAACAAAGTTTGAAAATACATAAAATCTAAAACTTTTTACCATTGACCTCAAATGATTTTAATACCGACAGTATAAGTATTTAAGACAATTAATACAGTAGTTTATAGTTTCTATTAGTATTTTTTTTTATAATATTTAATTGAAAATTAGACGATTTATAAGCTTGGTTGGTAATATTCGGAGTACATGGATATTAAATTTAAACTTTGGTCTCCAAATAGTTTATTAATATACATTTAATTGTTTCCAATCCTTCAAGCGTTCCATTGAGTTCAATAATTTCTACATTTAAAAAAAACCCCTTGGCAATGTAGAATGTAGAAGAGTGATTTATCAAAAAACATTTCGAGGTCAGTAGCATGAAAAGTAATTAGTTATTTGAAAGTAATTAATGGCACTACGTAAAAAGTAAGGTTTAAATGTACAATCGGTACTAGTTTTTATTATTGCATAAGAGGAATTTTTGCACCTTTTGAACAATAGTAATCCTTTAAAACATTACTTTACGCAATTTTAAAAACTTTAAATATCAATCAACTGGTCAGCAAAATAACAATGCTTATAAATGTGAGGGTAACAGAATCCCACCTAAAAAGTCAAACATAGTCGCTTTATCGAAAAAAATGTCCTAATATTAGTGTTAAATTTTTCTTCGGTTTTTTTTCACTTCTAGAAGTAATAAAAAATAAAATACAGCTTTAGTGTGTGTAAAAGCAAATGTTGGTTAAAGTTCTGAGTGTTTACATGTATCCACAAAAAAGAAAAAATTCGCCAGGCAAATTATCTTTATTTCTTTATCAACCATGATCATGCTAAAGAATCTGTTCCATTGAATTTCACAGCAGGAAATGTTATCCGTTTATGACACAATGAAGCATTAAAAATGAATATTTCTAAATTACATATAAACAAGTATTTACATCTTAATGAATAAGAAAAATATGTCGAAGATGATGGCCGAACAATAGTCCAGTAATCGATTACTCGTCGATATACCTAACAAAAAATGAATAATAAAACAATCTACGCAATATTTGGTGACCTCAGCAAAAATCATAGTAAACTCTCTTTAACTTACAAAGTAATATTTTATTATATTTCATATTTTTGGCCTTCCACCCCCTAATATGTACAAGAGCTCCTTTATTGTTAAAAACGAAGTTCAACAAGTACATTGTATCTATTAGTTTGTCTTTTACGTGAACTGATTACCTTCCTTTTTGTCTTCCAAGTTTATCCAATGTTATCAATGAGGTCATGTCGGGCAAGCTGTAAACCCTTTCTGTGATACTTTTTGCTGTTATCGAAGTGTTTAAAAATAGATATTTTTCTCCGAATATAGCTTGACCTGTCACAAATCTTAGTCTACATATCTTATTTTCTAGGAACGATATGAAAGGGTTATTATGCAAAATATTTGTTCTACGAAGAGCAAATGATCGATGATTTAATGGTTATCAGAATTGAACTGTTATTTAGGTGTACATGCACAAAGCTTCCAGACATCAGTTTCAGCAATACTAATGACCGTGTAATAACTCAGAGGAAAGTTTTGATGCAATTATTATTATTATTGTCAAATGTTAACATTGTTTTCAATGAAAAGTCCCCTGTGCTTATGTTTACCAGTTCTTAAAATCATAATTAAACTCTGATTAACCAAACATTACTACTTTAAAATAATCAAATTTTGATTTTTGTTTATCCTCTTAAAAATTAAAATCTGTGCTTACTGTATTTTTTTTAAATAGGATGTATACACCTGTACTTATGGAAAGTAAGTATAATTTTAATCTTTAATTTTTACATGGATTTGCTCGTAGAAAGTGTGTTGTAGTTTTAATACAGCCACAAGATAATATATGTCTGCTCAATTATAATACATATTTTTTAAAGAATGGGATGTCCAAATCCCTGGTCATGTTTCATAATAATATAAAAGATACAGCAATTCGGTTATCTTCTGTCACCATGAATCTGTCAATCATCACTTTTTATTAACTTAAATTCATTGTAGATCCGTTACCTTGCAGAGTTTATTTTGATATTTCAGGTAATCGACAGGTAAGGCCCCCACCTGTGACACCTTTACACCAACTCACCTGATAAAACTCCAATCTAGGTCATGCCGTCGTCTTTGCACTTTATTTTGGATCAACCATTCTCTTCGTGATCAATAGGGATTATCAGTACATTACAAAATCGTTTCTAGAAAACAGCTCAGCAAAATGTGCAAAAGATATGTCTACATAAATATATACATAGTTATCGTTATTTAATTAATGGAAATCATTGAACAGTTGTTAGGGTGTCTTTGGATTTTAACTCTTTTAATCAAACAAGATAATGATAAGAATAAATCTACGGTTTTAAGGAAGCTATGTGGTCAACAAAGGAGCCATCAGATCTGCCTTAAAACTGCGTCATATCATATTTTTGGCCATAAACTATTATCTTATAAAGAAAATATTCAAATATTTCCGCTCTAAAAGCATATTCATACAGAACTCTTCATCTGAAGGAGGTAAATACAGCTAAAAGTGATCACTACCATCGAACCCTCCTAAGGAAATGCTGTTTGGTGTGGATGTACACTATGATATATGTTTTAGTATTCCAAAATTTTTGAAAGAAAATGGCTGAGAATACGTTTATTTCCTAACCTAATATCACTTTTGTTAAAGTTTTTAAAGAGTCTTGTCAATTTCCACGTCAATTAAGATTTGAGACTGGGATACAATACGCTCTTTCTATGTATTTCTCTTTACAACTTTCGAAAAAAAGGAGAATTTTCGCTTATCTGGCCTTGATCAATCATAAGATTGATATTAATATGCATGAGAGGTGGAGCTGAGATTATCAGAATGATACTAAAATTAGACTAGCATGAATAACAATGTCAAGTATAAATTTATGTGGTCATTCTTTCACCATAACCCTATCCATTCTATATGGTACAAGTATACTATTTACAATGGCTTAAACAATAAGACCACGCCCATGTAAGCACAGAAGACTTTAAATCAATGCTTGACAACTTAACGTGTTCGAAAACATTGTCCTTGTTAGCACATAACATTCTAGCTTACACGTCACGTGATAGAATTTTGTATTCACTAAGTTACCTGAAGTGAGAAATCCTTTACAACATGACGACACGATTGACAACAGAATGGTTCCTTATCCCTTAAGTACATTGTAATACAACTTATATACGATGTTTGTATATTAACAAGCTGAAGTATAAAACTCAAAATGTTGAAGATTGTGGAAAATGTTTGTATAATACCCTTTAAAAACAAAATACATCGAAATTAAAACGGAACATACTAGCACTTGTATAATAGAAAGGAGCAGCATTGATCCTGACAGATCATATTTTAGGCAGTTTAACTATAAGATGTACCTACAAAAATCTTTTATTCGGCTATTAACTACATGTGTCATAAAGTAAAGAAAAAAATCCATGCATTTTACTGCCAAGATTTTGATATTTTCTTATATTTGTGTATAGAGCTCTACTCCTAGATAGACCAATACATTCTAAAAATGGCCACGATTATCGAACCCTTTCAACATGATATCTTAGAAATTACAGCGTATAAAAGGATGACGATTAACTCCAGTTCTAGTATATATGTATCAAGATCTTCCATTTTTTTTTCTAATTATTTTGTACCAAATTGACTGTATCCTTTCTTAACAACGCTTATTTGATAAGATTGAATACAATGAAATTTTAAAGCATCTCTTAATAAATATTTTTATAATAGGTATTCAACTACCTGTTGAAATTGGTGCATTTTATAAAAATTTTTATCGAAAAGTTCATCTTAGATTTTAAACAATTTATAACACAGATTTGATTTCCATAAAAAAGAAGAAAAAAAATATATGAGAAAATATTCAAATTTTAAATCTAAAACATTTAGAATTTTTCTTTACCACATAAAAGTTTAAAGCTTCAATGAAAAATGGTACTTGGCGAGAACTGGTCCCACATCAGTACATAGCTTTAAAGATCATTTCTAATATTCTAAAGATATATCTGACGGTTAATTTGTGGACTATCCAGCCTCCTTGATAATACAACTGCTAACATTTTTTAGTTCTTTATGAAAGAAAACTAAACAAAACACCTAATAAACGGGTTTGATCTATGTTTAGAGATAATGCATCATTAATCTTATGTTTATGAATTTTAAAGATACGAAAGGAGAAAAAAGCAAAGGTTATGTAGATCCATGTCCCGTAGATATGGACATGTATATTAACAGATTTAAATCCACGTGATTTAACATATCGTAGTATCAGCTGTGAATTGCGCTGTAGTTACAATAAAGCGACGCAGTTCTTTCCGAAGGTGTCGTGTGAATGTAATGAGATCAAATGGTAGAATCGTTGGCGAATGTTAGAATATCAATTCAAAGTTATACAACGAAGGAAAATATTCTTATCTTTTTTTGTTTAGCGAAGATAAACAAAAGTGTTAAATTGTTATGCAATTTCAAATATTTTTTTTCTCTGTAATTTGCGCACTTTGGTGCAACGGTCTTTTACTTAAAGATGTTTTGTTGCACATTTTATTTGTTTACGTAGTTCTCTTTCACACGTTAGAAGTGTCCAAAATGATAATCGTTTTAACTCGTTTCTTCGTCTTATCCGCATTCAACTTAAATTACATGATCTATATGATATAGATATTTTTTGAAAATATTTAATAAACAACAATCAATTAAATATCCCTTTCCAGAATGAGACGGATTGAACGGGTACATTACTCTTACAGTTTAATGATATTAGCAAAGGCAAAAGGTCACTGTCATTTATGTAATATATTCATTCTGTGCTTGCATGGTTTCTTTACTTTGTAAATTTATTCTGTTCATAGTACCTTTAGATATATTAACTGCTACTGTTTTCCCCCGTTGCTGCTGTTTACAACTGTTTGGTGTTTACAGCTGTGTTTGGTGTTTACAGCAGTGTTTGGTGTTTACAGCTGTGTTTGGTGTTTGCTGCTGTGTTTATGATTAAAGATGTGATTGGTGTTAACAGCTGTGTTTGGTGTTACTGCTTTGTTTGGTGTTTGCAGCTGTGATTGCTGTTTACAGATTTGATTGGTGTTTACAGCTGTCACTGATGTTTGAATAATTGGTTTACTGTCCTTTTTACAGACACATGTCTGGTGTCGTGAATTTAGCGGTTGTTGATTAATTGCTAACATGTAGAAGCTATTGTTGATGAGTTTTAATTTTTGGTAGCTGTTTGTATGGTTGTTATTTGAACCAATTCAAAATATTTTCATTGCATGATTGATTATTTAACTTTTTATTTGATTGCTTGAATAAATAATATGTTTTCAATAAAACATTACTTTCAGTTTTTGAATAGTTATATATTTTTAAGATATATTTTAATGGCTGATTTGGAAATATATTTAGACCATTTTGGCTTGTGATAGAGTGGATTGAAATGATTTTGTTGTTTATTTGATTGATTGAAAGACTGATTGATAGATAGATTGATTGAAGATTGACTAATTGATTGATTTTCTTTTTATTAAAGTTAATTCTGTGGTTACTTTCTCCCTTGATTTGAATTTAAGTTGTTGTATTATTGTTTGATATATATTCTTTATTTTAATTCGTTGTTTGATTGGTTGATATAATCTTAAGTTTCGTTGTTTGATTGGTTGATACATTTTCTACAATTTATGTTCATTGTTAAAGTTCGTTGTTTGACTGGTTGACATTTTCTCTACATTTCTTCATTTTATGTTCATTGTTTAAGTTCGTTATTTGATTGGTTGATACATTTTTTAAAGTTTATGTTTATTGTTTTAGTTTGTTGTTTGATTGGTTGGTACATTCTCTAAATTTCAAATTCGCTGTTTGATTGGTTGTTTGATAAGTTGATACATTTTCTACATTTTAAATTCGCTGTTTGATTGGTTGATACATTCTCTGCATTTTAAGCTTGTTGTTTGATTGGTTGATACATTCTCTATATTTAATGCTCGTTGTTTGATTGGTTGTTATAATCTCTTCATTGTATGTTCGTTGTTGTAATGTTCGTTGTTTGATTGGTTGATACATTTTCTACATTTCATGTTTGTTGTTTAAGTTCGTTGTTTGATTGGTTGATTTATCATCTACATTTGAATTTCCCTGTTTGATTGGTTGTTCGATGAGTTGATACATTCTCTACATTTTAAGTTTTTTGTTTGATTGGTTGATATATTTTCTATATTTTAGAGTTCATTGTACCGGTCAGTTATTTCTTTGACATGTCAATCAATATAAAATATTCAGTTTTTGAATTAATCACTTAAACAACAATTTTGAATGTAAAAATATATCAACCAATCATCCAACGATCTTGAAACGAGATAAACAAACATAATTACTAAACGGGAATCCTTTGTACAACGAACTTTAATTGTAGAAAATGTATCAACTAATTAAACAACCAACTTGAACAACAAACTTAAAATGTAGAAATATATCAACCAATCAAACAACCAATTAAACAACCAATTTAACAGCGAACTTAGAATGTAGAGAATATATCAAGCAATTATACAACGAACTTTTAAACATTTAAATATACTTAATTCATTTGTAATCAGAATTTTAAGGGGTTTAAAAAGATACTGAATATTTAGATGCAAACAAAATAAAATCGTTGTTTGATGGGTGAATATATTCTCTACATTTTGAGTTGGTTTTTTTAATAGGTTGGCCTTTTTCTTTCTTTCTTAAATTAATATTTGATACTCTATATTGTTGATAATACGGTTATTGTTTATGTCGATTTCCATTTATCTATCAGAATCTATCAGAATCTATCTATCTATCTATCTATCTATCTATCTATCTATCTATCTATCTATCTATCTATCTATCTATCTATCTATCTATCTAATCTATCTATCTACCTATCTTTTATCCATTCTTTCTATCTATCGATATATATTCATATATCCATTCTTTCTGTCTGTTGAACTTTCTACCACGTCTGTATAACTATTTATTTATACATGTATATCAATATGTCTGTCTATCTGTCTGTCTTACCACGTCTGTATAACTATTTATTTATACATGTATATCAATATGTCTGTCTATCTGGCTGTCTTACCACGTCTGTATAACTATTAATTTATATATCAATATGTTTGTCTATCTGTCTGTCTTACCACGTCTGTATAACTATTTATTTATATACCAATATGTCTGTCTATCTGTCTATCTTACCACGTCTGTATAACTATTTATTATATACCAATATGTCTGTCTATCTGTCTGTCTTACCACGTCTGTATATCTATTTATTTATATATCAATATGTCTGTCTATCTGTCTGTCTTACCACGTCTGTATAACTATTTATTTATATACCAATATGTCTGTCTATCTGGCTGTCTTACCACGTCTGTATATCTATTTATTTTATACCAATATGTCTGTCTATCTGTCTGTCTTACCACGTCTGTATATCTATTTATTTATATATCAATATGTCTGTCTATCTGTCTGTCTTACCACGTCTGTATAACTATTTATTTATATATCAATATGTCTGTCTATCTGTCTGTCTTACCACGTCTGTATAACTATGTATTTATATACCAATATGTCTGTCTATCTGTCTGTCTTACCACGTCTGTATATCTATTTATTTTTATACCAATATGTCTGTCTATCTGTCTGTCTTACCACGTCTGTATATCTATTTATTTTATATCAATATGTCTGTCTATCTGTCTGTCTTACCACGTCTGTATATCTATTTATTTATATATCAATATGTCTGTCTATCTGTCTGTCTTACCACGTCTGTATATCTATTTATTTTATACCAATATGTCTGTCTATCTGTCTGTCTTACCACGTCTGTATATCTATTTATTTATATATCAATATGTCTGTCTATCTGTCTGTCTTACCACGTCTGTATAACCATTTATTTATATACCAATATGTCTGTCTATCTGTCTGTCTTACCACGTCTGTATATCTATTTATTTTATACCAATATGTCTGTCTATCTGTCTGTCTTACCACGTCTGTATATCTATTTATTTATATACCAATATGTCTGTCTATCTGTCTGTCTTACCACGTCTGTATATCTATTTATTTTTATACCAATATGTCTGTCTATCTGTCTGTCTTACCACGTCTGTATATCTATTTATTTTATATCAATATTTCTGTCTATCTGTCTGTCTTACAACGTCTGTATATCTATTTATTTATATACCACTATGTCTGTCTATCTGTCTGTCTTACCACGTCTGTATAACTATTTATTTATATACCAATATGTCTGTCTATCTGGCTGTCTTACCACGTCTGTATAACTATTTATTTATATACCAATATGTCTGTCTATCTGTCTGTCTTACCACGTCTGTATAACTATTTATTTATATACCAATATGTCTGTCTATTTGTCTGTCTTACCACGTCTGTATATCTATTTATTTATATACCAATATGTCTGTCTATCTGTCTGTCTTACCACGTCTGTATATCTATTTATTTATATACCAATATGTCTGTCTATCTGTCTGTCTTACCACGTCTGTATAACTATTTATTTATATACCAATATGTCTGTCTATTTGTCTGTCATACCACGTCTGTATAACTATTTATTTATATACCAATATGTCTGTCTATCTGTCTGTCTTACCACGTCTGTATAACTATTTATTTATATATCAATATGTCTGTCTATCTGTCTGTCTCAGCACTTCTGTATAACTATTTATTTATATACCAATATGTCTGTCTATCTGTCTATCTTACCACGTCTGTATAACTATTTATATATATACCAATATGTCTGTCTATCTGTCTATCTTACCACGTCTGTATCACTATTTATTTATATATCAATATGTCTGTCTATCTGTCTGTCTTACCACGTCTGTATGACTATTTATTTATATACCAATATGTCTGTCTATCTGTCTGTCTTACCACGTCTGTATAACTATTTATTTATATACCAATATGTCTGTCTATCTGTCTATCTTACCACGTCTGTATAACTATTTATATATATACCAATATGTCTGTCTATCTGTCTGTCTTACCACGTCTGTATAACTATTTATTTATATACCAATATGTCTGTTTATCTGTCTATCTTACCACGTCTGTATAACTATTTATATATATACCAATATGTCTGTCTATCTGTCTGTCTTACCACGTCTGTATAACTATTTATTTATATATCAATATGTCTGTCTATCTGTCTGTCATACCACGTCTGTATATCTATTTATATACCAATATGTCTGTCTATCTGTCTGTCTTACCACGTCTGTATAACTATTTATTTATATACCAATATGTCTGTCTATCTGTCTGTCTTACCACGTCTGTATATCTATTTATTTATATACCAATATGTCTGTCTATCTGTCTGTCTTACCACGTCTGTATAACTATTTATTTATATACCAATATGTCTGTCTGTCTGTCTGTCTTACCACGTCTGTATGACTATTTATTTATATACCAATATGTCTGTCTGTCTGTCTGTCTGACCACGTCTGTATAACTATTTATTTATATACCAATATGTCTGTCTATCTGTCTGTCTTACCACGTCTGTATAACTATTTATTTATATACCAATATGTCTGTCTATCTGTCTGTCTTACCACGTCTGTATAACTATTTATTTATATACCAATATGTCTGTCTATCTGTCTGTCTCAGCACGTCTGTATAACTATTTATTTATATACCAATATGTCTGTCTATCTGTCTATCTTACCACGTCTGTATAACTATTTATATATATACCAATATGTCTGTCTATCTGTCTATCTTACCACGTCTGTATATCTATTTATATATATACCAATATGTCTGTCTATCTGTCTGTCTTACCACGTCTGTATGACTATTTATTTATATACCAATATGTCTGTCTGTCTGTCTGTCTTACCACGTCTGTATAACTATTTATTTATATACCAATATGTCTGTCTATCTGTCTGTCTTACCACGTCTGTATAACTATTTATTTATATACCAATATGTCTGTCTATCTGTCTGTCTTACCACGTCTGTATAACTATTTAAGAAATGAACTCAATGTCTACCCAAGTTATACTCGTATAACCTGGGTTGGGGCAATTTACGCTTTATAATCTGCGAAGCAGATTATAAAAAGGCGTAAATTGCTCCAACCCAGGTTATACGAGTATAACTTGGGTAGATATTGAGTTCATTCCTTATAATTTAATTTTCTGTAATTTGCTGTACAAATTGAGTCCGTTTTACTTTTAAAAATGATATTAATCTGTTCAAAATTCAAACGTAACGTCAAGCGGATTAGTACATTTTTGACGTTGGTGCATTGTGACGTGTCTTGTGACATGCAAACCAGGTTATACAAATTTAACTGAATTTTTCTATCCAATCAAATGCCGCGTTACAACCAGAATTAAATTATTTATTTATATACCAATATGTCTGTTTATCTGTCTATCTTACCACGTCTGTATAACTATATATATATATACCAATATGTCTGTCTATCTGTCTGTCTTACCACGTCTGTATAACTATTTATTTATATACCAATATGTCTGTCTATCTGTCTGTCATACCACGTCTGTATAACTATTTATTTATATACCAATATGTCTGTCTATCTGTCTGTCATACCACGTCTGTATAACTATTTATTTATATACCAATATGTCTGTCTATCTGTCTGTCTCACCACGTCCGTATATCCCTTTATCTATATATCAATATGTCTGTCTATCTGTCTGTCTTACCACGTCTGTATAACTATTTATTTATATACCAATATGTCTGTCTGTCTGTCTATCTTACCACGTCTGTATAACTATTTATATATATACCAATATGTCTGTCTATCTGTCTATCTTACCACGTCTGTATAACTATTTATATATATACCAATATGTCTGTCTGTCTGTCTGTCTTACCACGTCTATATGACTATTTATTTATATACCAATATGTCTGTCTGTCTGTCTGTCTGTCTTACCACGTCTGTATAACTATTTATTTATATACCAATATGTCTGTCTATCTGTCTGTCTTACCACGTCTGTATAACTATTTATTTATATACCAATATGTCTGTCTATCTGTCTGTCTTACCACGTCTGTATAACTATTTATTTATATACCAATATGTCTGTTTATCTGTCTGTCTTACCACGTCTGTATAACTATTTATATATATACCAATATGTCTGTCTATCTGTCTGTCTTACCACGTCTGTATAACTATTTATTTATATACCAATATGTCTGTTTATCTGTCTATCTTACCACGTCTGTATAACTATTTATATATATACCAATATGTCTGTCTATCTGTCTGTCTTACCACGTCTGTATAACTATTTATTTAAATACCAATATGTCTGTCTATCTGTCTGTCTTACCACGTCTGTATAACTATTTATTTATATACCAATATGTCTGTCTATCTGTCTGTCTGACCACGTCTGTATAACTATTAATTTATATATCAATATGTCTGTCTATCTGTCTATCTTACCACGTCTGTATAACTATTTATATATATACCAATATGTCTGTCTATCTGTCTGTCTTACCACGTCTGTATGACTATTTATTTATATATCAATATGTCTGTCTATCTGTCTGTCATACCACGTCTGTATAACTATTTATTTATATACCAATATGTCTGTCTATCTGTCTGTCTTACCACGTCTGTATAACTATTTATTTATATATCAATATGTCTGTCTATCTCTCTGTCTTACCACGTCTGTATATCTATTTATTTATATATCAATATGTCTGTCTATCTGTCTGTCTCACCACGTCTGTATATCTATTTATTTATATATCAATATGTCTGTCTATCTGTCTGTCTCACCACGTCTGTATAACTATTTATTTATATACCAATATGTCTGTCTATCTGTCTGTCTTACCACGTCTGTATATCTATTTATTTATATACCAATATGTCTGTCTATTTGTCTGTCTTACCACGTCTGTATATCTATTTATTTATATACCAATATGTCTGTCTATCTGTCTGTCTTACCACGTCTGTATATCTATTTATTTATATACCAATATGTCTGTCTATCTGTCTGTCTTACCACGTCTGTATATCTATTTATTTTTATACCAATATATCTGTCTATCTGTCTGTCTTACCACGTCTGTATAACTATTTATTTATATACCAATATGTCTGTCTATCTGTCTGTCTTACCACGTCTGTATAACTAATTATTTATATATCAATATGTCTGTCTATCTGTCTGTCTTACCACGTCCGTATATCCCTTTATCTATATACCAATATGTGTCTTTCTGTCTATCTATCTACCCATTTATCCATAATGATTCTTTCTGTCTATCTATCTACCCATTTATCCATAATGATTCTTTCTGTCTATCTATCTACCCATTTATCCATAATGATTCTTTCTGTCTATCTATCTACCCATTTATCCATAATGATTCTTTCTGTCTATCTATCTACCCATTTATCCATAATGATTCTTTCTGTCTATCTATCTACCCATTTATCCATAATGATTCTTTCTGTCTATCTATCTACCCATTTATCCATAATGATTCTTTCTGTCTATCTATCTACCCATTTATCCATAATAATTCTTTCTGTCTGTCAGGTTTTCTATCGTATCTGTTTATCTATAAAAGGGGAATTTGTCCCGCAGTGTGGTTGTGAAACAAGGTTTATCAATCAGAAATAGTTTGGTTGATGTTCCATTTAATAAACACATAATTTTACCACCTTAGTATCGATTTCATATCTGCTATGCTACACAGCTATTGGTATGCTTAAAATTCTGCTTACAAAACGCAGTTTAATTTTATCTGATGATCAAAATTGAAACGTAGATATATATATTAGTATATAAATAATTTGCTTAGAGTAAATGTGGTAATATTTGTAGATATTGATTTAAGAATTCGTTTTGTGATTAATTTGTAATAAATATAAAGGTTGATAAGTCTCTCTCTCTCTCTCTCTCTCTCTCTCTCTCTCTCTCTCTCTCTCTCTCTCTCTCTCTCAGTAGATAAATAGGATAAATTCTATTTTAACAAAATCGAAAAATAAAAAATATATTTCAAATACTTAAAGACCTGTCGAAAGTTTATTTTCACTAAAATGTACAAACGAAAACACACACCCCCATCCCCCTAAAAAATCCAATCTAATAAAAAAAAGAATGAAAAAGGATTGGTTTGAACATATTTTATTGCATGCATATATACAATACAAAGGTTCGAACACAAGTTCTTGCAACTTACTAGGTTCTCACCCTAAAACAAGTTATTTGCGATTGTCATAAAAATGTTACATAAATATATATCGGGAAAAAATGGTAAAGCACAAAATAGCATTCTTATATAAATCTGCGATAATTGGGAATAAAGTTCTGCACAGCAGTGAAAATTCTAACATTAGTTTTATAATCTAGGTTGTCTAAAATTAATCTTTAAAAAATGAGACTTTCTGTAAACGGTAATAAAATTGGTTTTTATTTTACATAGTAATTGGTCATTAGAAGTCAATGAAAATAAAATGTTTCTATATCAAATATATTCAATTCATTAGAACTTTCGTAACAGAGTTACAAAACGGCTATTTTGAGATGTACCCGATTCACATATTAACAGTGAGGAATAACAGGGGGTACACACTCAAAATCCAAATCCGCGATCAAATCCATTAATCACCCAGCGACATAACGGTGATATCAAAATCTTTTCAACCCCTGTGTGTTACCAAAAGCAGGCTCTCAATGAAATCTCGGACGGACGGGTATTGGGGAGAGATAAACGTTTTGTTATGATTTTGGTAAAAGTCACGTGATTGAGAGGGTCTTTATATACTGTTAAATTTTGAAGAGAGGGACAGATTTCGTAAGAACTCTGATATTTTTCGACCCCAAAAGAGCGAAAGAAAAAAAACGGGTTTTTCAATTTCTTTTCAAGATTTGGTCCCTGCTTCAAATCCAAAGAGGAGTGATTGTTTTTTCGAGTCATGAATTTAGGGGCCCTAGCCTGGGCTATAGTGTTAGGTGCCGCCATCAACCAAATAGATGCAAGGTAGGAATTATTTTACTGTGCATTCAACTTTTTAGATTTTTTCTTCATTTTCGCAGGAAAGTTTGCATGATTCAAAATTTGGAAAACTGTATATGTTTTATATTGATATCAGAAAAAAAAGAAATTAATCAAAAAAAAAAAAAAAGAAAGAAAAGAGAAGAAAACCCTAGAAAGGACATAATACTTGTTCTTGCATTGATTTTGCAATGAAAACGATAGATTAAATTTACATAAGTTGTTCATTAAAACAATTTTAATGTTTCTTACATAAAGAAAAAAATAAGATGATCTGCATCGCTGAATTGATTTGTCAATTTTTTTAAAGGAGTTGCGCATTTAAGGTTTTCAGATCTAAAACACGTGTTTCATTTTGAGTTGCCATAGTAGAATGGGAAGATATTTAGAATGAATAAAAAAAACTTTCAAAAAGGATAAAGTGAATACAACATGTACAATATATATGGTCTAAGAGATTCCAACAATAGAACTTGCTTAGAACCCACAAAGTCGTCACTTGACTCAAATTAAGGCAAGGAACTAGGACTGAAAAAATATATAAACTCATTAATAATGATTTCTTTTCTTTTTTTAAACACCTGATCCCAAATCCCTTTTAGTTCTAGTTGCATGCATTTTCAATCTCTTATTTTTCTGTAGAACCGTCGCCCATCTCTTTTATATCTATTGGGTTGTATTCTACAGATGCAGTAGTTGTGATCGTAGGATACCGGTGACCACGCAATGATTGATTTGAGATGATTTGCTTTTGATATAATAAATCTAAAGGATTTCACCCAAAAAATTGAATATCGTTCGTATCTTGGTACATCTTTTCAAGTCAGAGATTTACAGTCTTTCAAAACCTTAAGCTTGTTGGAGGGAAGAAGGTCGTTAATCTTTTGCCTGCAAAGATTCAAGTTTTTAAATAGAAAGAGTTAACGGTTTATTCATATTTCAGACTTTTTGTGGAAATAATAAGAATAAAAGATTTAGATTACAGTTCAAAATTTGACGCATTTACTTGAATTATTATACTTTTTTTTTAAATATCTATTGCTAAGTTTTAAATACACGTGTATGCTGGAGAAAAATTCTTAAATATCAATCAATTAATAAAAAAATCAATCTATAGTGATGAAAGTTCCAGAACGAAAACGGAAAATTTGCCCTATACATACAGTGTATAAGCCCTGTGAGCTGTAATTTTTATTGTCATTTAGTGATACACTACTTTAAAATGATTAAAACTATCCCGGTGTGTCTGTAATTCATTTTTTTACGGGAAGTGCTATATTTAAAGACTGTTCGCTGCAAATTACATTATTGCGGTTAAAATTATTGTACAAAATTTGATTGTTGTATATTTCATTAAAAAAAAATCTGATAAAACACAACGTATAAAACGTTACATAATTAATGTAAGTGTCTGCACGGATCACTGATCATGTGACATGTTTAATAACGTGTAGCGCAAGCCATGTGCTTGTTTTAGAAAAAAAAACCTATCAGTATATATCCACATCCATTGTTTATTACTACGCTTTTTTCTAAGGGAAAATATCTATATATGCTACTGCATAAAAGATAACGAATTCCAATTTTAATTCAAGTGGCTATATTAGATAATTTCTACATTGTTCATAGATGTCTTCTTTCACTGACGCGGGTTATGTACCTCTTCTGCAATGTTGCTACGTTCATTGCCGCATGAACCCCAAAGAAAGAATTTTAATGTGCATCGTATTTCAATTTTCAAAATGAAATGGCGAACCCTCTACACACAAAAAAATGAATTCATTATGGTACGATTTGCACAAAAACTAATTAAACTTAAATAAATTCATATTTCGTTATAACGCAGAATTCAAACTGTTTCTGACGGTGAATTTAAGTCCAGTCTCCATTACATGAACATAATACGTGTTTAGAATGTCAAAGAAAGATCTATTAATTGGTCTCTAGAACTCCCGTAATAATGGATCTGGAAAAAAAGGAACTACCTGATAAATAATGACGTATAAAGAAAAATCCGATGAAACCGCGAGCATTTACATAAACATTCTAATTATCGTGTTAGATTATGGACTTAAAAATATTTCTTTATAGAAAGTCATATTATCAAACACACATTTTCAATGAAAGAGAGAACAGACACATTTCTAAACTTTAAACATATACACGATTGTGCATATACAGCTGATTTTTTGGGGTCTACAACCGCTTTCATTTAAATTTCCATTCTAATCATTTCTAAAACATATCTCTTATCGTACTTTGTCGCTAAAAACTGTAGCATAGTATTATGATTCCTTTAACTATTTTCTTGTATATTTCTTATTCCAGGGCAGGACGACACAAAAGACAGTGTAAGTATTTTTACCACAACAAATTTAAATCAAGTTACGATTTTTCATGCAGTTTTATTATTCATACATTTGTCATGTTGTAAATTTTGAATTTGTCATTTTGTAAATTTTGAATTTACTGGGTGGGTGTAAATACAAAATTTACAACATGACAAAAAAATTTTGTATTTACACCCACCCAGTTAATTCAAAATCAATAACATGACACATTTATCAGCGAGACTGAACTTTTGATAGCTTGTACAATTATGTCATACGTGCACGGTTATACTTTAGATCTTCTTTATTTTTATAGTTGATGGTGGCTTCGGAGGAGGAGGATCGAATCCATTTGGACCCGGAAGTAAGCAATTTTAATACCGGTCCAATTACTGGAAACAGGAAGTTTTTACTCTGACTTCCGGTCTATTACTAGTAAATGATACAAATGCATTCCACGAGGTCGATGATATTTTTGTCTTTTGGACAATTTATCCACTTATAGGATTTACATTTCAAACGCAAAAATAAAAAAAGCATCTTATTACTTCGGCAAAATGCACCCTTGAATGAATAGCGTAGGTAGTTATTTTAAAACCCGCCTCTGAAAAATGTAAGACACGCCTCCGGCCTCTAGCAGCTATAGTTGGCCCTTTTGCCAAATGTCCCCATTTATTAGAATATGTCTTAAATTGTTGAACGAAAGATTGTATTGCAACACCCCCCCCCCCCCCCCCCCCCCCCCACACACACACACAAAGAAACAGCAATTAAAAACAAAAACCGAGTGGATTAAAGTTATAGGGTCTAAAATCTACTTACTTTGAACATATCCTTTTTATTCTATGTAAATCATGTGCCAAGAAGTTTGGAAAACATTTAAACAGTAATAAAGTAAATGACCAATGTTTTTGTCTCAAATAATAAATCATAAAATCTCTTTACTAGAAAGGAACTACTTGTGCGGCGTTCTTTTTTTGCGATATTTTCAAAGGATTTAAAGATGAAAAAAATATATGAGTTTTTGTTTTATTGGAACCTTGCAATCATCGCTGCGTGAAAAACCATGTCATTGCGTCCTCTTATATCGATAAATCATAAATATATAATTCTTTTTCGCTATAAGTTACATGTACATAACATATATACATGAGTAACCGTTTATTTTCAGTTTTAATTATTTCACTCCAAAAAAAGCTAAAAAAAAAAAAGTACTTTAAAATCATATCCAGGTCAGGGGTGAGGGTAGAGTGCACAGTGGATTGTGGGACTGTGTATTGGGCATTTAGTATCACCTTATCAGGTGTTATATTTGTTTCTTCGCCTAGACCCTAAGTTTAGAGGACCCTGAGATAAATCACTTGGTATCGATTGTTCCATATTCCACCGTCTAAACACTGTTTGCCGTGTCTCCATAAACATTTTCAATACCCCTCAGAGACCGTCTAATCGCAGCCTTATAGTCGGGAGATTCAAGAATGGACCCGTTATTGTTCGGCGAAAATAAATTGCCTTATAAAATAGGAACATGGATGAATCATTATTTGCTTAGAACGACAGACCAAAATCCCGTTTCAGATATCGCAATACGACCTTTTACAAGAGCTCATTTACTATCTAGACGTATGATATCAATAACATCACAACACAGTGCTTTCTGACATTCAATGCACTTGAATGTAGTTCAAAAAATATCTTTTTGTCCTAGATTTTTTAGATCACCGGCAAAATTGAATTCACAGTTTTACAAAATGCGTGATTTAAGATTTTATCGATGTATTTTTATCTCTAAAGGTTAAGTTCATTTTAGAGGTATGAAATCTTCTTATCACATGTACCCGTGCGCTATATGATCAAAATTATATCATCGATGCTTGGCGTTTTTTGTTTTTTTTTAAATTGGTAGCGGATGTTCCTGGTGTCGTTTATCTATTCTGAAAAAAAAATCAGATGATTTAGATCAACGGATAACTGCACGAACAATTTAACTTGATAATATATAAAATAATCTATTAAAGAAAAAGTGAATAGAAAGAAATACGGAAATTGATGCCCGAATCGTTTATGGTACGATCTAATCGTGTACATTGCTACTCCAGCATCCGGTTTAAAAATGGCGGGAAAATATAATTCCTGTTAATTTATTGTCGCAGAGCAGTTCGTTCTCTCTCTCTCTCTCTCTCTCTCTCTCTCTCTCTCTCTCTCAACAGCTTAATACTGCGATGAACAGTTTGGGCGGACTCTGAAATCGAAAACGGAGTAAACTATTTGGCAATCTCGTGCAATGATGAAGAGTAGCCTCTCACAGGTTTCACATGATGGAATTTTATAATCAGTTTGTAAGATTTTTTAATATTCTGCAGCTGTACTGAGGGATCAAGCAGTGAAGTTCCTTAACATTTGGGTTACATTTGTTGTATATTTCAATTATTTCATTTACTCTAACTGTCTAATGCGGATCAATTGATTTACCATATTTAACCAAAAGGAAATTATATTTTTGCATGCATTTCAAATAGGTTTGTATCCCATTTGGAATACTATATACCAAACGGGCTATTATTCTCCATTTTGGCAATTGGTCCCAACCTGATAAATACGATTTCTAGATGGGCAAGTTGACCAGTGATAATTATATATTTAAATGCTATACAATCATTTAATAGATATTGTATAAATATTGGTTTCTGTTTTTTCTTCAGCCTCAGGTGCTTGTAAACCATTAGCCGCTCCGACAGATGGACAAATAAACTGCGGAGATTCTACTATATTTTAGTGAGTACTATATATGTACAGGATTTTTGCACAAGCATGATTGTCACATAATGTATATGTTTACTCTGGCTACAAAGTATCCATGTGTGATATGTACTTTTTTTTCAGTCGGTGTACGGCCCAGTGTAACTCCGGCTATGAATTTGATAATGGCGACACCACCATACAAAAAGACTGTGACCCAATGACAGGGCAGTTTTTTGATGGCCCGGCTTTTCCAAAATGTATACGTAAGTAAATTTTAAAAACAGACCCTTCGTAGATAAATCAGGGGTTTCAAATGTTGACTGCTGATCGAATCAGTGCTGATTAGTCCAAAAATTGCTCCAACAACCCTGAAGATATATATGGTGATTTAATTTCTTTTAGCAGAAATTAAGATAGTTATATATGATACAATAAAAGTAACAAGTATATACAGTACTAGGTAATTGTAATGAAATAAATGATGCAGAAGTTGCACAAATGAGTGTATGCATGAATTCATCTTTTTTCAGTAACATGGGAACAGTCTATAAAATGAACATTGTGTATATATATATTATTTATGACCTTGCTTTCATTTGTTATGATTTCAGCCACCTGTAGCCCAGCCTGTCAAAATGGAGGGACCTGTGTTCAGCCCAATGTCTGCTCCTGTGCTCCGGGCTGGAGGGGGACGTTTTGTGAAAGTCGTAAGTACTCGATCGCAAAGCCGTCTTATTATTTAGATCACCACTGAGAATTATTTTGCTTGATGTAAAAAGGAAGATTTGCTAAGTGTTATTATTGAATCAGAGATAGACAACAAAGTTTATATCTAACTGAAACAAATGTGAAAGGGAAAATTTAATGCTCAAAACCGTTAAGGGGTTAAATTCTTAAAGAGAGTTGCATGAAAAAAAAGAAGGTAAAAATGGAACACCTATGGATAGTCAGTTAGTGAAAGGAAGCTTTATATGATTCAATTAATTTTTACAGCGAATTACAGAATACCGGTAGAGTTTTCAATAGCTTGTTGGATTGCTCAATAGGGTATTCAATTTGGTCAGCAAGGTATCTCATCAGGTTTAAATCTAGGTCCTGTGGTTACTCAAGTGTAGATTGTTATTTTGCTCTCAACCCATTCATTTTACACAAAGAAAACCTCTAGAACACTCTCTCCTATTGTTAGCTATTCTATTCATAGACTTTTAAAAAGAATGTTCACCTGGACAGCACTGGACTCTATAGAGCATCAATTCTGCTTGGAGTAATTTGAATTTTGTTTTTCAAAAAATGTAATTCAAAAGGCAGTTCTGAAGAAACAAACAAAAGAGAAAAGCATAACTTTAAAAAGGAGATATTTTTCCCTGCAAAAAATCATTAAACATTTTGGTTCCCTGATTCCTGGTGCATCTTATGCATCTTACAGCACTAATAGTTATTTTTTGTGCTGACTGCTTAAGTAGTTCAGACTTTAATAGCAGTAATGTAGGATAACAGAGAGAAACAAAAAGGCCCAAAACGTGTAAATGTTAACCAGATTAACTCACTCTATTGCTGTCATACCTGAGTAATCACATGACCTAGATTTGAACCTAATGTGATACCTTGCTGACCAAATTGAATACCCTATTGATCAATCTAGCAAGCTATTGAAAACTCTACCGGTATTCTGTAATTCGCTGTAAGGCAAAACAAACTTGAATGTACTAGATATGTATAAATTTGAATCGCTGAAGTTATGCACCGTGTGATTAAATATTGTCATTAAATGATACATGTACAATACTTTCTTGTGTTCTGTATCAGCTCTGACATGATTTTCCTGTGTGGTTTGTAGCTGATGGGAAGTGTATCAAACCAGCTGACCCCAGCAACGGAGTGGCCACCTGCCAGAGTACACCCACCACGATGCAGTGTTCAATTTCTTGTCAGAGCGGGTTCAAGTTTGAGTACTCACCCCCCTCCGAGTATGTATGCAGGGACGGGACCTGGAGCCCCCAGCCTTCCTTCCCCAGGTGTATTCCAGGTAAAACTTCTCACCTGTACCTAAGTACACATAAAGTGAAATTTCAGGTTAAGAATAAACCTACAAAGATAGGTTTTGCATATACATGATATACTCATATGAATTTGATTGCATGTAGTTCCTAAGTCCGTGGCATTTTTGATAATTTAATAAATAGTACTGTTGATACACAGCTGAGCATGGTTTCATGGAAAATTAACTTTAAAAGTTTCTTTAAAGATTATGTATAAACAGGTTTAATTGTTTATGTGAACTTTAATTTTATGGGTGATAGATACATGTATTGATTACTACTACATAAGAAATTTCTGCCCTTTTCCCACCAGTTCCAAGATTAAATGTATTATGTTTTTGTGTGGTTGTAAGTTTTATAATCTCTCAATGTTTTTTCTTTTTTCACAGCTAGCCAATCAACAGGTAATTGTTTTTCTTTCATTACAATGTTCTTTAATCATCATATCAAAGTAGATTTCAGAAGGAATGGAATGTACGTTATAAATCTAAATGTAAAAATCTTCATTACATATCAGTCAATTGAAGAAGTAACCAAAATACCTAATTTTTTTAATTAAAGTAACTTATAACATAGAAAATGACTTTTACCCAATAATTTATGGTCTAAATATAAGTAATACCTATATATTTCCTCCCTTCTCTGAGCAGTGAGCCCCCCCACTCAGCCAGTACCTTCCTTTGTGAGGGACGCGATGTGTGTGGCCTGGGGCCAGGATCATTACCGAACCTTTGATGGCACAGTGTACGCCTTTCAGGGACAGTGTGAATATGTGTTAGCTAAAGACTGTACCGGCGATTCCTTCCATGTTAACGTGATCAACGACCATAGTTGTACTCAGGCGGCTCCGTGTCATAGGTAACACCCCAAAAATTGAAGATTTGTTTTTTAAAATAAAATGCTCAGCTTATCTGTGTTTAAACAGTGGCATGTTTTTTTTTTCAATTAATAAAAAAAATCACTCCTGCCCGTATACCTTTACTAAATCTACAAACCGTACTCTTCAAATTTTCAAAACAAATTTGGAACATTATTCATTTTATGAACAATAGTAAATATATAAGAGCATGACTTTTCTTTTAAACTCACAGAAGCGTAGACATTTATTTCGGCTCTCACAAAGTGCAGTTCCGTGCTGAGGCATCTGGTGCAAAGGTTTTGTTTGATGGGGCGGAACTATCGGTTCCGGCCAGTCAGAATCAAGTGGAGATCGTCAAAGTCGGCCATTACACCCTGCTTACTCATGCCACACTCGGATTCAAGGTGAAGAAAAAAATTAATTAAAACCATATTTTTAAAGATATGAATTTTTTTTTAGCAAGAAACTATAATTTATTTAAGAAAAAATCCATGTTCTGAATGGTTTGCTGTATCTTTATTCATGTACATAGTTTTTCTTCTGAAGGAGATTAACATAGTCTAAAATTGGCCACAATCACCCAGACCTCTGAATTCTCATTAGTAGTATGGTAATGTTATTTTTGTTGTAGGTGCGATGGGACGGGCGCGAGTCTGTCTTTGTTTCCATTAATGCGGATCTGAAGGGAAAGATGTGCGGACTCTGTGGTCTGAACGACGGAAATAAAACCAATGATTTCAAAACTTCCCAGGGTGCAACAGTCACCAACGCTAACATTGCAACTTTCGGCAATTCATGGAAGGAAGGAGGTGAGTACAGTATTTCAGCATTGACAACGACTAGCCGTAATTTCCTGCAAATGACAGACACTGGGGCCATCCAATTTTAAAAGCTCACTTTTGATCATAGTCTCACTTTTTCACAAAAAATTTTGTATTTTCATTGAAATGTTTAATTGAATTCCTTTGAATAACAGACCAATGGGTCATCACATTTTCAAAAGATAACTTTTTATCTCAGTCCCACTTTTCCATTAATAAACATGTACTCTTTTTGTAAAATTGCGATTGAGATTAAATTAAAAAAAATAGCTGGTCAAATTTATTTGGCTTATATGCATGAATTTAACCTTACAGTGTAGGAAATTCTATTTATCATGAAGGATAATTTTATAACAGAAATAGAACACTTCAGAAATGAAACATTAATTTTATGACTTATTTCTTAATGATCATTATAGTATGTTAGATTGATTTTTGTGTAGCATGTACTGCATGTAGTTTCATTTTGTTGCTCAAAGTTGGAATATCTGAACAAATCTGAAGACTTAAAAATATCATTTGAATACATTACAACAATTGTGATTTTTATTTTTTTCATCAGCTGGCTCTTGTCCAGACAGCGCACAGAAAACGTGCACAGCCGCAGGCAGCACACAAGCACAGAGTGTGTGCAGCCATCTGACCAGTGGGAGTTTCCAGCCGTGTAATTCTGTAAGTACATGTGTATAATTCATATATCACCAGTAGTATTTGAAACCAATTTTTATTCGCGACAACTTGATTTCACAATTACTTCCAATAAACTGATTTGCAACGACTAATGTTTGCGACCAAGCCTTATCTAGACAAAGATTGTTATGATATAACCATACAAAAGGACTTGTTCGTGATGAGAAATATTTGCAACAACAAGACTCTTGCGAACATCGCAAAATTTTTCATGCACACGAATAAAAGTTGGTTTTCAGTATCTTGTTTTGTAAGGAGAAATAAGAGCTCAAAAAACCACATCATTTCGTTACGGATTTAATATGGGCAAAAGATACATTGGTTCCACCCTATGGACCTTAAAAACTATTGAAACTTAAGTAAACAGTCAAAGCAGAAAGTGGAGAAAATTGATCTTGACAATAGCTTCCTGCTCTAGTGTTTGATTTTTGATTCAAGTTTATTTATTACAAGGTGTCTTTGCATTGAACTTCAGTATATGGAAAAAACAAAAATAAGGATAGCTATAGAAAAAAACTTCATATCTTTTTATCTCAATATTTCCGTCATCAGAAAGTTGACCCGACGCCATACCTAGAGGCTTGTAAGCTAGACTGCTGTGGTGGAGGTGATGCCGTTACATGTGGCTGTAAGAGTTTCGAGGCTTACGCCCGTGCCTGTATGGATGCGTCCCCAACACTCCGTGACCTTAGTTGGAGGTCGGACCAGATATGTCGTAAGTTAACTATGCTGGAAACATTGGTATCTTCAGGATCCAATTCCAGTTGATGCTACTCTGTTCTCTGCGCATAATTAATCTATTCCAAGTGGATTATGCTCTGTTATTAAGATGTGATAGCAGAAATAAAAACCATGGGATAGCCTTCCCAAGAGCTGTATGCTAGACTTAATGCATTCATGTATTACAAAATAAATGTTTTTTACAAGTTTTACTTGACAATGATATCTATACACGTACATTGATGCATACCATAAAGATATGAAATTCATTATCGCAAATAATATAGAAATATCAGTGATAAAAAATAAGAAACTAAGTCTCCAAATCAACAGTGGAGACATTTAGACATTCTCTTAATACAGGCACATTTTCAAACTGTATGTAAATTTCTCTTTTTAGCTGCACCAGCTTGTCCGAACAATCTGATTCATAAAGAATGCGGCAACTGTCAATTGAAATGTGGCTCCGGCTCCAATGTGGCGGGGTGTAAGGAGACCACCTGCTTTGATGGATGTTTTTGTCCCCAGGGTATGGTCCTTAACGAGGGGCGTTGTGTGTACCCTGAGCAGTGTCCATGTCTCCATGGAGACAAGATGCTACCAGCCGGGTCCGTCGTACCCAAAGAATGCAACAAATGGTGAGTTTCAACTGGATACTGAGATGAATTAAAATTTTGAGATGTTGTGTATTGGAGATTTTCTTGACTTCAAGTCTGGGATAAAAACTCTTGCATTTCTATGTGCCTGTTTTGAAATCTTGTACCATTATTTTTATAGCAGTTAGTTTGATCAAATACCAACCAAGTTCATATCCTGGTGAACTTTTTAACATTGCTGTTTATTACTTAATATATATACATTTGAAAAAGACAAACCTTTCACAAATGTTAAAATTACAGAGATTTTATGTTTACAATAATCCAATAATCATGAAAAAGTTCATACAGAAATGAACGTTTTTCGCTATTCTATAGGTTCATATAGGGAAACTTATTTGCAGTTGCAAATGTAAATATATAAACATAATGATATTCCAGTACATGTAAATCTGCCAAATGGGAGTGCACCACCAAGCGTTGCGCTGGAACATGTGCTGCTACTGGAGATCCCCACTACTTGACCTTCGACGGCGTGCGATACAACTTCATGGGCATCTGTAGCTACTACATGGTCCAGGACCCTGAGTTTGACATCATTGCCAACAACATCGCCTGTGGGCACGGCCACGCCTCTTGTACAAAGTCCATCAGCTTCAACTACAATAACCATTTCGTCACGATGGACCACAACCACGTGTTGACGATTGATGGGAACGACATCACACGACTGCCGTACAAGCAAAACGGAATTCAAATCTTCATGGTGTCCTCGTTGTTTATGAAGGTAAAGACGCTTTAGCAAAAAGGGTTTTATTCTCCAATTGGTGATTTGAATGAATATTTCATCTCATTGTTTGCAAAACTTACTGCCCTCTTTTCCTTTATAAAGAAAGTTTGCAAATGAAATACTATTTCTGTTGTATGTAGGCTGTCCTCGGAAATGGTGCCGAAATCCTATGGGATGGAAGAACAAGAGCCTACATCACTATGCCAACGACCTACTTTAACCACACCAAGGGTATGTGTGGTACTTGGGATCACGACCGGACGAATGAATACCTGACTCCACAGGGAACCATCGAACCAAACACCAACCTGTTCGGAAACCACTGGAAACTTCAGAAGACCTGTCGTGACGAACCGGAGAATTTCACCAATCCATGCGACAACAATCCCAAGGGCCAGGAACAAGCCAAGAAGTACTGCGCTTATCTGAAAGGAGACGTCTTTAAGCGTGAGTTATCACCTGTAGTCCTGTGTTCATTAATGCATTGTAGACATATAGAAACATTTTTCTCTCTATCTCTTATGCTTTCTCTCTCTTTCTCCATTTTTCTATCATTTTTTCATGCTTTTTCCATTTCTCTTCCTTGCTATTTTTCTCTTTCCGATTTTTATATCAAATTCTATCTTCCTTGTTTTCTTTGTTTTTCTCAATTTCTCTTCCTACAGGTACTTGTTTTTCATTTTTTGTCGTTAATTGCCATTTAAATTTGATTTTTTCTCATTCTATCTATTTCTTCTGCTATCTCTCTCCATTTGTCTCTTCAATTCATTACATATATTTAATAATATTAATTTCTGTTTAAATTGTTGATTCTGTTGACAGCGTGCCATACGTTAGTGGACTATACCGACATATATGACAACTGTATGTTTGACATGTGTGCCTGCACTGATAACCTCAAGGACTGTCTCTGTCCTATGCTTTCCCAGTACGCCAAGGACTGTGCCGCCCAAGGCATCAGCCTACAATGGCGGTCCAACATTACAGAGTGTCGTAAGTTTATTCTATGCAACCTTTAACCTGAAACCAAAGGCCCTTTCATAAAATGTTTTGGGGCTACATTAAGGTGCAACTGTAGACCTTGTCTATGAATTTGTTTACCTTTTCATTTTTGGTAACTGCATGTAAAGGCTGCATATTGTGAAATATGTTTTAAAGTTTATTTTACTCTAAGTAGTTACATGTAACATGTAATACAAGTACCAGATATTCCCTATTCATGATTGTACACATTAAACTGATTTTAAAAGGCCTTTTATCTCCAGAACATAGTTTGAATAAACTTTGACCTTTCACCTCCCTAGCATAGTTTGAAATAACTTTAACCTTTCCCCTCTAGAGTTGCCATGTAAGGGAGGTCAGGTGTACCAGAACTGTCCCAATGAGTGCGTGCGTACCTGCCACATCATCTCTAACAACCCGGTCTGTACCCAAGACCTGACCCGCTGTGCTGAAGGCTGCTCCTGTCCCCAGGGTCAGGCCCTAAATGACAACGGAGACTGCATCCCTATCAGCCAGTGCCCCTGTGAGTTCGGTAACCAGCAGTATGCTCCCGGGGTACAAACCAAAATGGAGGACAAGATCTGGTAAGTTGATTCCCCCCCCTTTGTTTGAATTCCAAAACTGGAAATTTGTAGATCTGTTAGGTGTGGTAAGTTAACTCTTTCTTGTCTACTGAATTCTAAAAATGGAGAATGCGCATTGTAGACTTGTAGTTAGTAGATTGGCAATCTCTCATTTTCAGAATTCCAAGAATATAGTGCCAAATTGTATGCATGTGGGAGGACATGCTTTTAACTAAAACTAACTTGTTTCTATTAACAGTACTTATGAGAATGCTGTTTGGAAAAGTACAAGTGTGGAAGTCATCCTTTAAACCAAAACTTCTTCATTTATTTACAGTACTTGTGAGAATGCTGTTTGGAATTGTACCAAGATCACCAACACAACCAAAGTGGAAGTCCCCAACATCTGCAAGGAGACGGAGATCTTCACCAACTGCACCTCTCTGTGTCCGCTCACCTGTGAGAACATGGGAGCGCCCCCAACCTGTCTGCCCGCCACCGGTGACGACTGTGTCCCTGGGTGTGTCTGTAAGGCCGGATACATATGGAACGGGAAAGACTGCGTGCCAAGACTGGAGTGTCCGTGTTACCATGGCGGCAAGCCGTACAAGGAGGGGGAAAAGTACTATCAGGAGTGTAACGAATGGTGAGTTGGGTGTGTGGTGAGTAGGGGGGTTGGGGAAGGAATGAATGGGGAGAATCATCTGTGTTCATGAACAGTAAAAGTGGAGAACGCTTACATATTGTAAAAAAGGGGATTAGATTTTATGGTTTAAATTTGATTTGTTTATGGCCAAACACCAAACATTAAAGATCAAATGGGTCTTGTTTCATTCTTTGTCATTGTTCCATGCCTAATCAACTAATAAAGTTTAAAAATTATCGCATTGAGATGATTTTTGTTTTAGTTGAATTTTTAATTATATAAACATCAATATTTTGCATTAAAAGAAACATTAAGCTGGTCTCCTTCGTAACATCCTTTTGTACCGGGTACTTTTATTGAAAACAAAAATTTGATCTACAAAATGAAGATCGATTTTGGACACCAATATATTACTGTTTAAAAATACACAGGGATGCTGACAGTCCAGACCGACCAAAATACCAAGAAAGCTGTCTTGTTATGAAAATAATCATCAAACTTTATTTACTAGTACATTATATACCAAGTAATGTACCGAGAAAAATTGAATTGAATTGATATCAAAATGAGGATGTAAAAATTTGTTTGCCAGGTTAACTTGAATACATGTACATATACTTGTGAACTTGTAGCACCTGCAGCGGTCAGAACTGGGTGTGTACCCACAAGGAGTGCCCCGCGGTCTGCAGTGCGTTTGGTGACAGCCATTACACCACCTTTGACGGCAAGCACTATGAATTCCAGGGCACCTGTACCTACATTCTGGCCCAGTCCACCAGCGATAATCCCAACAAGTTTGTCATCACGACGGAGAATATGCCCTGCGGAAGTACAGGGGTGGCCTGCACCAAATCCATCCACTTCAACATCGGAGAACCAGGTATGATTTCTGCAAATTTTTATCTCTCTCCCTGCATAGTCAAATTCATTGGGAATGATTTTTCTGTTGATTTCAAGAAGTGCCTCTTCCCTCATGTTACTACCAATCTATTGTGTATAATGTTTACAGTTGGTTTTAGCAAGGTGATTGACTGTGAAAGTGTTCAAGGTTCTCAAAAACATAGGCTATTGAAATAAAAGTCATTCATAAATTTAATGATGATACCCTAACATTATTCCAAAAGATGCTATTCCTAACTATTTCTTTACAATGCCATTCTCTATTTTATAGGGACATCCAGCTTCTTCCAGTTGACCCTGATACGTGGGAAATCCCCACAGGTAGACTCAGACACCCCATTCTCTATACAGGACACCGGGAGCTTCTTTGTTATCAAGACCCCCACGGGAATCACCCTAACATGGGACAAGGGGACCCGAGTGTACCTCAAATTGGGCACACAGCACAGAGGAAAGGTAAGACCCTCCTACCCTTACCCACACTTCCCCACGCCCTTCTGAACTTTTCTCTACAACCAGAAACCTTACCTTACCCTTCATCTGATTTTAGACCTCAGTAATGATCTCAATTTAAAGGTACTCATACTGTAAACCAAATTAAATTCATAACAACTTCATATTGTGATTGACTCGGGATACATAGATTTGTGACAACAATTTTTTTTTTGATAAAAAGTCTTTGTTAAACCTAAACAAATTAAGACCCCCCAAAAAATGTTTTGCAGCATTAAGAGATTCTTGCAAACTAGGGTGATTTTTTTTTTTGCATGTGAATAAAAGTTTGTGCTTATTATCTAATTTTACTTAATGTTGTTAACTTGATATGAAATAAAAACTTGCATGCACATTAAGATGTCATTAGATTGATTGCTAATCTTTGATATCCTCACCAGGTGGAAGGTCTCTGTGGTAACTTTGACGGAGACCAAGGAAACGACCTCGTGACCCAGGGTGGCCTCCAAGCTGTCAATGTCACGACCTTTGCAGACGGTTGGCAGGAGAACCCAGACTTCTGTAACCCCTCCAAGATAGTGACAGACACTTGTAAGCAGAATCCTGAGAGGCAGCAATGGGCCAAGAGCAAGTGTAGCATCATCAGCAGCTCGCTGTTTCAGCCCTGTCACAGCGTGATGCCTGACTACCTCGCCTACCAAGCCAGGTAAAAACTGGTGCCCTCTCAGAGGATTTGTCTGATTCCCAGCAGGTCAATTCATCGTCAGCTTCTTTGTCTATCAGTTGTGATTGTTACATTTTTGTGTGTATTACATTTATGTTTATTACATTTTTGATTATATCATTTGTGTGTATTGCAGATGTGTGTATTTCATTTATATTTATCACATGTATGCATATTAAATTTTTGTGTCTATTAAATTTTTGTGTCTATTACATTTGTATTGTTACATTTAATGTGTGTGTTCCATTTGTGATTACATGATTACATTTGTGTGTGTTACAGATGTATGTTTGATGCGTGCGCCTGTGACTCTGGAGGAGACTGTGAGTGTCTCTGTACCGCTATTGCTGCTTTCGCTCATGAGTGTGCCGCTCAGGGCGTCCCCATTAAGTGGAGAACTCCTACCCTATGTCGTAAGTTGTGGCCGTACTGTTTGGTCTAGTGGCAGTTTTTGATTTGGAAGATTCTATCTATAAGCTGCAGAGACTTTCTCTCTGCATGTCCATGATATTTGACTTCAATATTGAGTGTTTTTTACTGTAAACAAATTATACATGGTTATATTTAGTGCTTATGATATCAGGAGAAAATTGACTTCCAAAAAGTTAGTGTGGATAATTTGAGTTTGCAAATTTCTGAATTTTGTGTCCATGACATTGAGTAATGTAATGTGATTTAAAGCAATTCAAGATCAAAGTTACCAAAATCTTGTTCTTGATATTATGAAATATAAGAACCTTATACTCGAAAGAAAAAAAGTTTTCAATGTATCGTAGTATATTTTGAAAGTAAGCTTAAACCTCTCTCACCCTGAGTTTTATTTTTAGCCATCCAGTGCGAGGAATGCGCCACATACAACCCCTGTATCTCGGCCTGCCCCAAAAAGACGTGTAAGAACTACCTGACCTACGATCAGATCACAAAGGACTCAGGCTGCAAGGAAGAGAGCTGTGTGGAGGGGTGCGACATCAAGCCCTGCTCCACGGGGATGGTCTATGACAAAGACTCCTCCCCCATGAAGTGTATCCCTGAGCCATTCTGTAACACCCCTGCCTGCATGGTTAATGGCCGACAGTATCGCCTGTATGAGCAGATTAAAGACCCGGATGTGTGTAGACAAGACTGTGAAGTCTGGTAGGTGTATACAGTCAAACATCTTGATCTCAGACTCATGGGTCAGTAGGTGCTTACAGTCAAAGATCTAAATCTCAGACTCATGGGTCTGAAGAAAAAAAAACTATTAAGAGAAGAACTTCAGAGAATTATGGATACTTGTATGTTAACAGCTCCTTCTTACAACACCAGTAATGATAAAATTACATGTACATAATGATAACATTACATGTACATAATGATAACATTACATGTACAGATCTATTTCAGCACCTGTATTGTATTTCATGATTGTCACAATGCATGCAATGGTAACAAAACTGTTACATCACCTGTATTTAATAAATGACTTTAATAACAATGCCTGTAATGATTACATAATTGTTACAGCAGTGTATTACATGAGTCACAGCACTTGTAATGAACTGATTAACTGTTCTAACACCTGTAGTGATTACATTACTGAAATAAATAACTGTAAATAACACATGTTGTGATTACATAGCTATTACATTACATGTAATGATCACATAACTGTTACAGTACCTGTGGTCCAGATGGAGATGTCATGAGGAACAGTGTTTGTCAGAGTACCACTCCACCGGTGACCCGATTCCCACCTGTGACCTACAAAACCCTGGCTCCCAACACCTACCCTCAAGGTTTGAATGTATTAACACTATATAAATTAAAAAAAATTAGACACCATTATCCATTATTTCAACGTATTCAGTAAGGAATAATAATGTTTTGAAATTCTCTCTCTCTCTCTTTCTCTCTCTCTCTTCATGCTGCTTATGTTGTAACATGATAGACACATCCATTTTTATATATAAGGCTTACACTACATTGATACTTATATTAGTTGCACATATCTAGGAGGAGGTCATCTGATTAGTGGTTGATGACGGAATTCTTTGCTTTCAGGTATTCCGACATTTACCAGCCATTTCGGTCATGATGGAACCACGAAGCCTCACCACAAAGTGAGGTGTGTTGATGGATGGACTCAATGGATGAGTGGCAACTCTCCGTCCACAAGCGACCCTAATGATCGGGAAACATCCAATAGTTTGAGAAGGATGTATTCATTCTGCCATGACAGTCAGCAGACTGCTATTGAGTGCAGAGTGGCAAACCAGCCAACCAAGACAACAGCGCCGGTCTGGGCTGATTATCTCTGCGACTTAGAGGAGGGCTTACAATGCACGAGTAAAAACGGAACTGAATGTCCAAATTATGAGATCCGCTTTGAATGCAACTGTCGTAAGTATTGACCTGTACATCTTCAGCTGTTGAAAACTGAAGATTTTAAGCAAATCACAATCAATTTTTCAGAAATTTGTTTGAATTCAAATCTTGCCGTTTGTGTGCAGAAATTTTTAGACATGCATAAATTTTTGTCATCAAATCCAATCAAATGTTACTAAGAGACACTGGGTTTTTTTTTTTAAATGTACAAGCTTAGATATGTATGGTTTTGAAGGCCAATTATATCCATCTAGTGTGTAAGCTGAACAATACTACTATTTTGGTTTCCTCTTCAGATTTATCCACAGTAACAACAAAGTCTCCCGCAAGCACCCAACCAACCACTGCCTTCTTCACCGGAAAAATCCCAATCACTGACGACTTCGGTCAACCTATCTTGGCTCCATTGACGGACCAGTTCCACAAACCAGTGACGGATGACTTTGGAGAGACGGTGTCCTTGGTACCACAGTACATCACCCAAACAAGACCCACCCCATCCCCACCGACCGATATGTTTGGCAGACCATACATCATGTATCCAAAAACAGATGAATTCAAGAATCCCATTTTAGTTCCGAAAACAGATGCGAACGGAAATCCAGTAACGGATGCATCTGGCCGAACAACAATGGTCCCGGAGTATGTGACTCAAGGAGTTCCAACTGTTGAACCACCCACAGACAAATTTGGAAACCCCATCCTGTCTCCCAAAACCGATGAGTTTGGAATACCCCTGTTGAATCCTCAGGTCACAGATGCCTTTGGTCAGCCTCATTATTCAAACAACACCCTGATCCCTCAGCCTTATAAGTGTGTTCAGGGATGGTCCCCCTTCATGAATGTGGACAACCCCAAGAACAAGAGTGTGGCCAGTGAGATTTTCGGGGGAGGAGACATCGAGAGTTTGAGTGCACTCAGACAGAAATACAGCTTCTGTGTCGAGCCTTCCTCCATTAAGTGTCAGTCTGTGAATGACAAGTACCCGTACACACGGACCGGAGATGTTGACGTCATCTGCAATGTCAAGAAGGGACTGCTGTGTATGAACAGAAAACAGGCCGACGGGGAATGTGAAGATTACGAGGTTTCGGTCTACTGCGATTGTGGAGGTAGAAAACAGTCTTGAGTTTAAGAAAAATGTTGAGAAATAAATATCATAATGATAATATATGGTATTTAGAACAAACTTAATTTTTTTTTTTTAATGCAGTTTTAATGTGAAATTTATCTTTTCATTGTCTAGTATAAGAATTGTTTGTTTTGGTACAAGCTGTTTAACACTGATATGAGAATGAATCTCAATTTTCCTCATTTTTTTCTTTGCAGAAACCCCAACAAAACCAGTTGACCAGGTAACCAAGGCCCCTGAGCCTGGAGAGCCCCACCCCCCTATCCCATCCTGTGAGTGGACACAGTGGATGAACAGCCACCGCAGGATGCCAGGGGACGTCCGTGAGACAGAGACCCTCAGTCAGCTACGCATGCACTACGACTTCTGCGAATTCCCATCCCAGATCGAATGCCGCGACGCAAAGACTGGACAGACGTTCGACAAAACCGGGGATCTGGCGGTCACCTGTGACATCAACCATGGCCTCATCTGTGAAGATCTATACCAGAATTCTGTGGAGGGTTGCCGTGACTATGAGGTGCGAGTGTACTGTACGGACGGATGCCAGTCGACTGTCGGACCCACCGTGTCTCCTCGCTGTGAACCGGGCTGGACGGATTGGATCAACAACGTCCATCCATCTTCAGATTTTCCAACAGATGTGGAAGTACCCAGAAGTATTCTCGGATACCCAGACACCTGTAATAACGTCATCGCTGTGCGGTGCTCCGTGGCAGCTACTGGTCTGGACTACAAGAGTAAGGGAGAGAATGTGATCTGTACCACCAACGGACTGAAGTGTACCCCCAAACCGGGGGAAACCTGTGAGGACTATCAGGTCCAGTTCTACTGTGACTGTAAGTTATGGAGCAAAAGCACAGATGAGACATTTAGTCTGGAAATACTGTGGCTTAAGGTCCTTTTTTCCTCATGATTGTTTTATTTGTCAGAGCATATCGTATAAATATATCTATTATTATTGTGCATCACAAAATTTGCAAAAATGGGGAAAATGTGTAATTTAAAAAAAAATTGTGAGTCAATTTCAGCGATTTTAAATAGTTCCTTATAACAAACAATACCGGATGTAATTTCTGCTTATTGAATATTTGTAATGTAAAAGAGATCATGAAAAGAACGAAAATTAGATACTCGCGAAAATAAGTGGATATACTAATATGAATAGAGGTTGAATGAAAGATTTCTTTCAATTCATTGATATGTGTTTGGTAATGCTAATATATGTATTATAATTGACATTGATCTTGTTTTGAAATGTGCCCAATGACTGAAATATGAATACCTGCAATTTCCCTTGTTTTTGATTATAGGTTCCAACCCACCAGTTCCACAGACGGACATTTTTGGAATTCCAATCGCAGTTCCTAAAACGGATGCTTTTGGATTCCCCCTTCTGAGACCTCTGACAGACGCCTACAATCACTTGCCTATCACAGACAACCAAGGAAGCACTTTCCTGGTTCCAGTTCCTTCAAATGGTAGCCACCCAACTCCACAACCGGAAACCGATGCTTTCCACAACCCAGTGCTAGTACCAAAAACAGATGTGTACGGCCAACCAGTCACCGACAAATCTGGAAACCCCATCATGGTTCCAAAACCGTACTCTCAAGTTACGCCCACCACCACTCCACAAGCCTCTGGATCCACCCCGGAACCAGGGAAAATTGTGTGCAACCAGGGCTGGACCTTCCCTATGAATGCAGACTCGCCCACCTCAGGGGCGGGGGATGAGGAGACCCTGTCTAAACTCCGCACCAAGTTCTCCTTCTGCCACGAAGATGACATTGTTGCTGTTAAATGCACAGAGGTTAGGATCATGTGACACACTTTATATACTTTTATGATTCAATAAGTAAAAAATTTCCATAACTTTATTCCAAAAAGATGGTTCATTTACAATCAAGTAACCCACTTTCTACTTTTATGTTATGGTTAATACTTGCTTTTGGAATCATTTTAATTTGTGGTTGCTCATTTAAGTGGGAACTAAATTCTATACAATTTTTTTTTTTTTTTGGTAATGGGGGAGGGGGCAGTTTTTTTTAATTGTTTCAGAGGTAAAAATTGTTTGAATATGTACAAGTAAATTTGTTAGAGAAGGTGGCTCATGAAATCCAATCAAAGTGGAACTCTGATTCCTCAGTGTATTACCCTATTTTTGTAGAGGAGGCAATGGAGTTTGCTTAAAAGCAATGTTTGTAATATCTCTTGCATTTTATTTACAGAAAGACAGATATTGGTCTCTTAAATTAAAATTAATTTCTTTTTGTTTAGAAAGTCATAACAATGACAACAATTAGGAAAATTGATTATCTTGCAATTTACTTTATTTATGCAGCTACAATATGTTGGACTCAAAATTAAAATCAACTATGTTTTCACAGTCATGAAAATAATTTTCCCATTTGAGTATTCGATGTTTGGCTGAGATTTAGGAATATACTGTAGGAGCAGAAATAGTTGATGAGGATTAAATTTCGTTATTTTTGTTAGCAGTATAAATCAACAAAATTAAATCCATGACAATTAAATCTTTAACCCAAGTACATGTATTAATAAATACAGAGTTGATACGTGATACATTTAAGAGATGAAGATATGACAAAATTAAATCCCAACTTAATTTTATTTCGTTTAAAAACAACAAAATTTTGACCCACGAAAATATGTGCTTCTACAGTATATTGTGTTTTTATTAATTATATTTCATTTTTGTCAAACAGAAAGACAGTGGGCTGCTTCCAGCTGATTTGGGTCAGTCTGTGACATGCGACAAGAACGGACTTGTTTGCGTGAATGCCAATCAACCGAGCGGCAAATGTCACGACTACCTCGTACAGTTCTACTGCAGCTGTAAACAACAGCCTGGTAAGGTCCCAATTAACTACACAACTACTGTAGATTCCTATTTGAATGCAAGGAATTGATAGCCGCATAAAATCGCGAGAATCGCATCTCGTGAATTTTAAAATATCACATTTATTTTTCAGACATATGTAAACTACATAAAACCATTATAAAAATTCAGCATTTATGATTTTATGTTCTTGCAAATGGATGGAAAATGGCTGAATCGCGGAATTAAGTACTTGCTTAAGAATAAGGAATCTACAGTTTACTTTCTGCTATTTTTGGAATACTTTAAATTTATTTCCTCTTCCCTTTCTCTCCGATTCCTTAATATTATTTTTTTGCATGGTGGCCTTTTTGTATTTGCTGATTATTTTCTTACGTTTCTAATTTCATTCTCAGTGACACTTTTCTTTGTAAAACAAGGATGAGTCAGATTATATTTACACTAGATATTTTGACATTATTTCTATAAGAACAAATGTTCTACACATAATTTACTGATTTAATAACTTGTGTAAATTAAAGGTTAAGCCAACATTAAGTTTAAACTTTTTTGACTGAAGGTATGAATTCTACGCGTAATTTACCGATTAAATAACTGTCGTAGATGGTGATTTCTACATGTAATTCCTCAATTAATTAAATATTGTAGATGTGAATTCTACGGTTTCTCCGAGCCCTGCCACACCTGGAGTGACAACATCAACAATGCCTCCAACGATTGGCCACGAAGGTAACATGAAGAATTATTTATAAACTCATCGTTGTGTTTATTGTTCTATCCTATACGTTAGGATTTTACTCTGAAAGATTTGTTTAGTCAATTTTTAATGGCATTTAGGATGATTTATTGATTGATAACGATGGATTACTATCCAAATCTAAAAATCAAAATGCTAAATCATATTAGTGAGACAAAATATTTTAATATTATGGATTCGAAACCATGTAAAAATTGAGATTTTATTTGTATTACCTGACTCTCCTGTTTTAATTCCAGTATGTGACCATGAGGTGGGCGTGTCAGACTTTGCCCCCGATCAGTTCCAGGCCTCCTCTTCTGTTGACGTTGATCACGACGCAGACAAGGCCAGGCTCCGCAAACCGACCGCCTGGGTCGCAAGGTTCGTATCTCTCTATAATAAAAGCAACTTTTATTCATGTATGGAAATTTAAGCAAATGAATGTTTGCGAGAGCCCTGTCATTTTGAATAATTCTTGCCGTGAACCAGTCCTCAAATCCTTCTGGTTTTTCATTTTCCTTATAATCTACATCTCGATTGTGGAAATTATCCTTGATAAATCTCAAAATGATGCTGGTTTAAAGTATCCTTATAATCTACATCTCGATCGTGGAAATTATCCTTGATAAATCTCAAAATGATGCTGGTTTAAAGTATCCTTATAATCTACATCTCGATCGTGGAAATTATCCTTGATAAATCTCAAAATGATGCTGGTTTAAAGTATCCTTATAATCTACATCTCGATTGTGGAAATTATCTTTGATAAATCTCAAAATGATGCTGGTTTAAAGTATCCTTCCATGATTACATTGAATTTCGTTTCTGCTTTTATCCAGAGTAAGCCATGGAAAACCAAAACAATGAACTAAATGTTGCTTTTTGAAATGACATTTTTAAACACGTTTCTCCAGAGCTTGGTCTAATGGTCATTACAAATTATTGAAAAATCCATTGTATGCAAAGTTAATAAATGATTTTTTTAAACAGAAATTTAAAGCTATTGAAATGCATATATTTGTGTAAAAGCTGAGCACTACATTTTACCACTCATTGTATTAATTTTGTAAAAAACACAGACTGTAAAACCTGTTTTCATCTTCATTTGTAATTGAATTAAATTGTAACAAATTTATGTACTAGCTCATTCTTTTATTTTTAACCATGAACTTATCCTCTCACTCTAACAATGTCCCAAACTCTACAGGTACAGTGATGAACACCAGTATATACAGGTCAACTTCCAGATGCCAACTACCATGACCGGGGTCAGAGTTCAAGGCGACCCCGCCTCCCAATCGTGGGTCACCAAATTCATTGTGAAGTTTAGCAACGACGGCCAGAGGTGGACTCCGTATTACCAGAGCTTCGCTGTTGAGCCTAAGGTGTTCCAGGGAAATATGGACAAGGATAATGTTGCCTCTGCATTTTTCGATCGGGAAGTTACAGCTAAATACCTACGCATTGTCCCGCAAGAGTGGCACAACAGAATCGCCTTACGGTTTGAGGCTCTGGAATGTCCGACTCCCACAGGTATAAATGTTCAAAAAACTGTGTCATCTAAGAGGGCATAATGGTCAGGACCATTTTTAAGACTTTATTAGTCTCGAATTTTGTATCAAGATATATAGAAAGATGTTCAAATTTTAAGCTAGTAGCTGAAATTTTAAGGAAGATCTTATGTTTATCGTAACTTGTTGTTCATTCAGCCTCCCTAAACATATTGTACAGAACATTTTGGGAACCAACAATTTGATAAATTTCAGCATTATTTTTGAATATACATGTAAAAGATTGAATTCCATTAATTTTTCAGAAACACCTGCAGTCACAGTTTCTCAAACATCACCAACCCCTAAGTGTAAGCATCCTATTATGTATCTGATTTTGTATGATTGCAATCAGAAAAATTTTGCATACATGTAAATAATTATGTAATTATATTGAGAGAGAGAGAGAGAGAGAGAGAGAGAGAGAGAGAGAGAGAGAGAGAGAGAAAATGCATGAAGAAAAGAGTGAAGAAGTGAAGTAACTAGATGTTGAAACTGTATGCCTGATTGATTTTAGCACGATATTTTACCATATTTTTGCAATGGTTGTATTTCAGTGGACTGTTTGGATCCTATGGGCATTGAGAACGGTGCCAAGGTCACTGACGGTCAGCTTCTGGTGTCATCCAGCCGGGACTCCCTGTCTGGGGCCTCAGCGGGACGTCTGTTTAATGAGTTTGGAGCATGGGTACCACAGTAAGTAAATCTCTCACTCAGAGTTAGAGTTAGTGGGTCACAGAGTGTGGGGATGGGGAACTTTAATTTTGTAAAATAAAGCAATGAGGGTGACATTCAATCCAAGATTCAGGGCTATTGGGGAGGGAGGGGTGACTTGTTTTGTTAATCAATGGTTGACATTTAAATATTTACAAAATTGATTATTTTATTTATTTTTGATTCCTTTCATTCTCTTTATTTATTGGGAGGGGGCAGGGTGGTTGAGATGGATATATAGGAAGAAAGTTGTAGGCTTCTTAGAATTAATCAGTATTTGATAGCAGAATATCATACATTCATAAAGGTATTAATGGAGGTTTTTTCAAAATGATGCTCAAATAACCAGGAGTTGTGATTTAAGTAATATATTTCTTTTCCAGGGACAATGCAGAAAAGAGCTGGATTCAGGTGGACCTGGGGTCGCCCCAGACAATCTCAGGGATCCTGACCCAGGGAAGCCCCCGTGAGGAGCGCTGGGTCACAAACTTCGCAGTGTCCTACAGTCTGGACGGACGTAACTTCTTCGTCGTCAAGGAAGCAGACGGCAAGGCGGCCATGTTTATCGGGAATGTGGATCAGAAGTCTGTGGTGAAGAACATGTTCGACTCGCAGATCTTGGCGCGCTATGTCCGGGTCGTCGTGATCGAAGCTGGGTCCGGAGGGTCGGGACTGCGTTTTAATCTACTGGGCTGTAGCTCTGAGACGACAAAGACTTCCCCTCAAACAACACCCATTCCGACCGCCACCCCACGTCCTGTGTCAACCATTGAGCCAAGTAAGTACCCCAGAGAAGGAAGACTTCTTGGTTTTGATACAAGTGCAGAATTGTCACTCAACAGAATGATATTTTCAGTAACCATTAATTTACAGGAACATCTGTTTCGATATCCTCAATGATTTAGGTTAATATCACATGACTGCCTGTTTGATATTATGAATATCCTTTATCACAGTTTGACCTGCATCAATACTGTAAATTCCTTATATAACGCGAGTACTTCATTCCGCGATCCCTCTATTTTGTATTAAATCGTGAGAATATAAAATCACGGAAACGGAACATTTATCCATATTTCCTATAGTTATCAACTCTTGTAAAATAATTGCGATGTTTTAAAATCCTCGAGGGTGCTTCTCGCGATTTTACACAGATATAAATTCCTCGCGTTTAATTAGGAATTTGCAGTAGTTTTCTAATCTGATGCATTTTACAACTGTTACAATTAATTTACAGTCCATCAGGATGAATAATTATATCTGCACCCAATGTTAGAAAAATTATTAAGTACTACAGTAAATATTCAAAAACAAATTCATAGTTTTATTGTTTTTGAATATTTACTGTAATCAAACACTGTATAAGCTCTTTAATGTAAAACTGTTAAATTCCTTATATAATGGGTAACTTATTTCACTCATTTCTTAATCTAGCATAGTTGGCTTATAGAATCATATTATAAGATTACTAATTGTTTTCAGTCTGCAATCAGCTGATGGGAGTTCAAGATATGGAAATAATTCCGGACCGATTACTGACGGCCTCGTCAGAGAAAGATTCCACATTTTCAGCCTCGCAGGGACGCATCACAGGAGACGGTCATTCCTGGCAACCGTCGTAAGTACCCTGTTTTAAACTGACATATTGGCCTAGGTATCAAGTTGTTATTTTCAAAATACATGTATTAGTATGCCAATTATTCATATCATTAATATAAAATACAAAAGTTTCCCTATTTTATGATGATGATATGTTGAAATTTTTGTAATCTTTTTTATCAGACATACTTCAACTGTGACAAAAAAATTTAATTCTCAAAAACTATTAGGCCAGAAAAGCTCAAATTAAAATGGAAGCATCCTCAGGTAGTGTAGATTCAAGTTTGTTCAAATCATGGTCCCTGGGGGTAGGGAGGGGCCACAATAGGGGGAGCAAGTTTTACATAGGAATATATAGAGAAAATCTTTAAAAATCTTCTTCTCAAAAACTATTCGGCCAGGAAAGCTCAAATTTGAGTGGAAGCATCCTCAGATGGTGTAGATTTAAGTTTGTCCAAATCATGGTCCCCGGGGGTAGGGTCGGGCCACAATTGGGGGATACATTTTTATACAGGAATATATAGAGAAAATCTATAAAAAAAATTCTTTTAAGAACTATTTGGCCAAGAAAGCTCAAATTAGCGTGTAACTATCCTCAGATAATGTAGATTCAAGTTTGTTCAAATCATGGTCCCTGTAGGTAGGGCGGAGCCACAATGAGGGATACATTTTTTTATATAGAGAAAATCTTCATCTCAAAACTATTAGGCCAGGAAAGCCCAAATTTGAGTGGAAGCATCCCCAGATCGTATAGATTCAAGTTTGTTTAAATAATAGTCCAGGGGTACAGTGAGGCCACAATGGGGGATTCATTTTTACATAGGAATATATACAGAAAATCTTTCAAAATCTTCTTTTTAAAGACTTTTTGGCCAGAAAAGCTTAAACTTGTGTAGAGGCATCCTCGGGTAGTGTAAATTCCAAGTTTGCAAAATCACAGTCCCTAGTTGTTGGGCGGGGCCGTGATGGCGGTTTGAAATTTTACATAGGAATATATAGAGAAAATCTTTAGAAATATTCTGGGAAAGTTTTCAGTCCAGAATTAAGGCAATTGTTGCTCAGGTGTGCCTCTTGTTACTCTTTGTGACATGATTCCACTAATTAAACTGCCTGGTACATTTATTTCCATTATCATGATATAACGGGTATATATATATATTCTATTACACATGTACATATTCATAGAATTTTGCATATTGTTTTGTTAAATTATAAATGTACCTTATATGGCAGATTAAAATCTGATCAGAAATTAAGAATTATTGTTATTTTAGGAAAAGTAACACTAAGTAACAGCAATACTGCAGTTTATACAGTATGTTGAAAAGTGGAATCAAATTTAATTTTGATTTTTTTTTTATTAGGTCATCTGACCAGACTCCATATATTGAGGTCAACTTTTTGGAGCCAAAACTGATCACAGGAGTTGTGACGCGGGGTGATGGAAAAACGGAGAATTGGGTCCGCACTTTCACAGTGTCCACTAGCATTGATGGAGCCAACTTCTCTCCGTACAGCGATGGTGGAATTCCAGAGCCCAAGCTGTTCAACGGCAATGAAGACAAAACCACAGCGGTCACTAATTTCTTCAACAGGCAGGTCATTGCACAGTATGTACGAATTCATCCCAAGTCCGTCAATGGAGAAACGTCCCTACAGTTCAATGTTCTGGGATGTAACCCTGCCCAGAAGCCGGGTCCAACTACACCATCTTCAGTGGTTCCAGAGACCGACGAATTCGGTAACCCGATTTTGATTCCAAAAACTGATGAATATGGAAGACCTCTGACTGACTTTTACGGCCAGACGATCATGGTTCCCAAGCCCTACACCCAGGGTCAGCCCACACCTGCTCCTGCTACAGATGTGCATGGTGATCCAATCTTGGTACCAAAAACCGATACTTATGGTAAACCAATGACCGATGAACAGGGGCATACTATAATGATCCCACTCCCTTGGAATCAAGCCACACCAAAGGCAGTTCCCAAGACAGATCCGTTCGGAAATCCCATTTTGGTACCTAAGACCGATTCATATGGAGTGCCTATGACTGACAGTCAAGGTAATACAATAATGGTTCCTTTGACTGAGGCACCAGAGAAACCCACTGTGGTGCCAGTAACAGATGCCCAAGGTAAACCAATTTTGGTGCCAAAAACGGACTCTTATGGAAAACCAATGACAGATGAGCATGGAAACACTGTTATGGTGCCTATTCCGTATACACATGGTCCTCCAACCCCATCACCTCAGACAGATGAATTTGGAAATCCAATCTTGGTGCCAAAGACAGACTCCTATGGCAAGCCCATGACAGATGAGCAGGGCCACACCATCATGGTACCTCTTCCAGTTTCAACAGCAAAGCCAACTCCAGAGCCTGTGACCGATATACAAGGGAACCCTGTGCTAATTCCAAAAACAGATTCCTATGGAAAACCCATCTTAGATGCCCAAGGTCACACAACAATGATTCCTCTGTATGTGACACAGAAGACTCCCATTCCAATCCCAAAGACAGATGATTTCGGCAATCCTATCATGGTTCCAAAAACGGACTCCTATGGTAAACCTATGACAGACGACTTTGGAGAAACCATCATGGTGCCTGATTACTACACACAGGGACCTCCAACTCCTCGACCACAGACTGATGAATTCCATCAGCCAATATTGGTTCCAAAAACTGACACCTATGGAAAACCTATGACTGATGACCTAGGAAACACAATCATGGTTCCATTGCCAGAAACAACTGCTAAACCAACACCTTCACCAAAAACTGACAAGTTTGGACAACCATTGTTAGTCCCCAAGACTGATGAATATGGACGACCTTTCACAGACAAGCAGGGTAATACCGTGATGATTCCTATACCCTATGAACAGAGCACCCCTATCCCTAACCCAGTCACAGACAGGTTTGGAGTACCAGTGTTGGTTCCTAGAACTGATGAGTATGGAAGGCCATACACTAACAGGTTTGGACAAACCGAGATGGTACCTATTCCATACACTCAAGGCAAACCCACCCCAAAACCACAAACTGATGCTAATGGTCGACCCATCTTGGTTCCAAGAACAGATGAATATGGACAGCCATATACAGATGAGCATGGAAACACAGAAATGGTTCCAGTGCCAGAAAACCAGAACACTCCCACTCCAGCGCCTCTCACTGATGAACAAGGAAACCCTATCCTTGTTCCAAAAACAGACTCCTATGGCAAACCAATGACTGATGAACTAGGTAATACTATCATGGTGCCTAAACCAGCTCCAACTGGAAATCCAACTCCTGCTCCACAGACAGATGAACATGGAAACCCAATCCTGGTGCCAAAGACTGATTCATACGGGAAGCCCATGACAGATGAGCAGGGACATACCATCATGGTGCCACTGCCTGCTACTCAAGGTTTACCAACACCAGCACCTTTGACTGACAAATTTGGAAACCCAGTTTTGATGCCAAAGACAGACTCTTATGGAAAGCCAATGACAGATGAACAGGGCCACACTATCATGGTTCCGGTCCCTGACAATCAGGGGAGCCCCACTCCTGCCCCACAGACGGACAGTTATGGTAAACCAATAATGGTGCCTAAAACAGACTCCTATGGCAAACCAATGACAGACGATCAGGGAAATACCATCATGGTTCCACTGCCTGCAACACAAGGTCAGCCTACACCTGTTCCAGAAACCGATAAATTTGGAAATCCCATCTTGATTCCAAAAACAGATTCCTATGGCCATCCCATGACAGATGATCATGGTAACACAATACTGGTTCCTAAACCTGCCACACAGGCTACACCCTCACCAGTACCAGCCACTGACGAGCATGGAAACCCCATCCTTGTTCCACGGACAGACTCCTATGGAAAGCCAATGACTGATGCTGAAGGCAGCACCATCCTAGTGCCACTGCCAGCCAATGGTAGCACGCCACAGATTATCCCAGAGACGGATGTATTCGGAAACCCAATATTGGTACCAAGGACAGATGAATATGGAAAGCCATACACTAATGAACAAGGCAAAACTGTACTGGTTCCAAAACCCGCCACTCCACAGAAGCCAACACCAGAGCCTGAAACAGACAAATTTGGTAATCCTGTTTTGGTGCCAAGAACAGATGAATATGGAAAACCTTACACAGATGAGTATGGTAGAACAGAATGGGTTCCAAAACCAGCCACACAAGGCCTTCCTACGCCAGCTCCGGAAACAGATAAATTCGGTAACCCAATCCTAGTTCCAAGAACCGATGAATATGGAAGACCCTATACAGATGAACATGGTAACACAGAGATGGTTCCAAAACCAGGTTACACAGGTCAGCCAACTCCAGCGCCGGAAACCGACAAATACGGACAACCTATCCTAATTCCTAAAACTGATGAATATGGCAAACCTTACACAGACAGTCATGGCAACACTGTCATGGTTCCAAAACCGGGAACTTTTGGCCTTCCAACTGTTATCCCAATGACAGATGAATTTGGAAGACCAATCCTTGTTCCAAAGACGGATGAATATGGCCGCCCCTACACCGACAAATTTGGATCAACAACAATGATTCCTTTGATCCCTGTTTCGCAAGGAGTTCCAACCAGGGTGCCCAAAGGTAAAAAAAAAATAAAAGATTCTGTTAATTAGAAAAGGAAATCTAAGTTTCATATTGGCATTTCATTTTTTTGATGTTCTATAATTTCACTGGGTTTTAGTTACAAAATTACATATAAGAAATGATTGCTATAATCAGCATTAAGAGGACCCGATGGTAGTTGCCATTTTTAGACTATATGAATCTCCTTAAGAAGAAAAGCTCTCTATATAAAGACGTATGAAACGAATCAAATTTTAAAGTTAAAAGATATTGAATTTTTCTTTACTTGATAATAATAGTTTATCATGTTTATAGCCAAGCAAATCATTTTTAATAATTCAAGATAGGTTTGATGGTTAATTTGTTGACCACCCGGTCATCTTAAATCAGCAAGATTGTAATGTTTAGGTTGTTCTGAGCTAGATGATTGCATTGATTATACATGTAGTTGGTTTACCGTTTGATTGGTTGTGTTTTCTTTCAGTCTGTTTGACCTATATGGGAGTAGACGACAACTACGTTATTAAGAACAGCCAGATGTCTGCCTCTTCCTTCAGCGGCACAAATACCCCAGGTCAAGGCCGTCTCTTTGGCGACTACTCATGGCAACCAAGGTCAGTGGTTAAAGACTTGGCTTCCAGCAAAAAATCTGTGTGAAATGTTTAACATTTTGAAATATCTATTTGAACTCTTTTATCTCTGCATCTTTCAAAGAATATTTCTCAAGACTGCGTTTTAAAATTTTTCTTAAACATTTTCCTGATGAAATGAAATGTAAAAGAAGAATATCTCTATAATCATTGAAAATATTTTTGATTTATTTTTTGTGAAAAGCTAATTAATGATACATGTATTCAAAATTCTTTTAAAATTTCATGTTTTGTAGAACTTTAATCTTTCCGTAAATGAAAAAATGAAATGTTGTACTACTAGGAGAGTCTTTGAATCAATCTGTTTACATATCTTATTTCAGGTCAAATGACACATCACCATGGATACAGGTTGACCTTGGCAAGTTGTCCTTGATCTCTGGTCTGGTAACCCAGGGAGACACCATCAACAGGAAGTTTGTCAAGACTTACACCGTCTACACCAGCATTGACGGAAAAACCTTCGTTCCTTACTCCGACATCCCAGGGGCGGGAATTCCCAAAGTCTTCAGTGCCAACAAAGATGGGGATACCCCCATAAGGAACCTCTTCAACAGGAACATGACAGCTCAGTATGTCAGAATTTATCCACAATCCACCTCTGCTGCCGGAACAGCAATCCGACTGAATATCCTTGGATGTAATCCATCAACACCAGTTCAGCCAACCCCATCCGGAACACAAACACCTGGTATTGAGCAAATTGTTTGTGATTGAAGTTCCTTGTAAATATAGTATTGGAAATTCCTCCTTTCAAGTACATGTACAATTTTCCTTCAGTGATAATGATTACCCTGAAAAATTTGTTGAGGTCAAATGTCATTTATCTCGGAGTTATTTTTCTTATCAGAGGATTTATGCTTCAATTTTTAACTGTGATTCATCAATTGAAACCAGTATAAAGCAAACTATGTCAAATACATTATTTTTGGAAAATTTTCTAAACATGCTGTATGGTACAATGGATTTAAGGTATAATGCTTCTATTATGTAGTCTGTGATGTCAAGATGGGCCTGTCTAACGGATTGATCGTATCAAACGCCCAGTTCAAAGCATCCAGTGTGTTGGACAGTTTCCACGGGCCTGAGCGCGCTCGCCTGTACAGCCACAGAGATGGAGGTTACACAGGGGGATGGACTCCAAGGTCAGAATTCACCAATCAAATCCAATCTTACAACTGCTTGGTTCGGACTTCTTTAAAGAGAATTTTTTTTTTACATTTTTACATTCTTGGTTTTGTATGGAGTTTATGTGTTTGTAAGATTGCTATAGAAATAAATATAAAGATGCCTGCATGATGATTAAAACATCTATGGTAATTAAATAATAAAATGATAATTGCAATTAAATATCATGAATAATTTTTCCCTACAGTGTGAACAATAACCGCCAATGGATCCAAATTGACCTTCTGTCCACAGAAGAGGTTTATGGGGTCGTCACACAAGGTCGCTCCGACCTTCCTTACTGGGTCACCGAGTACCAGGTCTACTACAGTACGGACGGAAAATCATTCTTACCGGTGACCTCTGGTCCAGCGGACAAGACGCCCCAAACGTTCAACGGTAACTCTGACAACCATAACCCGGTCACCAATGTCTTCAACCAGAAAGTCCAGGCAAGGTTCATTAGGTATGGGAATGTTTGACTTAGTCAGTGTTGTTAATTATAAAAAATAATTGCGTAAAGAACCAGTATTATTAAGTATAGTTAGTAGCTTTTGAGTTTTTTTTCTGCATGTCTTATGACCTATCCTTAATTTGGGATAATACTATTCAATATTTCATTATTTTTAATGCATTTAATTTCTACAAATACTAGTACAATAAAAAAAAAAAACTGGTTAGTATTTAGCAAAGTTGAAGTGGCTCCTGTTTTGTTTTCATATATATCTTTTGAACTTTCCTTAATTTTGAGTTGCTCCAATGAAATCTTTCCAGAATTGTTCCACTCAAATGGTTTGAGGCCATTGGTCTGCGATTTGAGCTGGTGGGCTGCAAACAACTCACTCCCTCCCCACTTGTTTCTCTCCCGCCATCCTCAGCAACAACCACCACCGGCCCAGGACCTGCTACCTGTATGTACTGGACCCCGTGGGTCAACACTAACACACCAGATGCCACTGGTGATTACGAGACGATCATGCATCTGAATTCCCTGGTACAGTCTTGTAACAGCTCGAGTATCCGAGCCATTGAGTGCCGCACAGTGGGAAGCAGGAAGTCCTGGAATGAAGCGGGTGACATGGACGTCAAATGTGACCTTGACTCTCAAGGACTTCTGTGCTTTAACAAGGTGCAGAGAAGTGGGCAGTGTCAGGATTATGAGATCAGAGTCTTCTGTGATGAATGTCCAAGTAAGAACTCCAAATCAGGCTCTCTTAGTTTAATATCAGGTTATTTCTATTGAGAAGAATTAAACAAATAAAAAAAAAATTGCGTATTAAACTCTTCTACGCATACACTGTAAAATACTGAGATGCTGAGATTTATCAGATTATTATAATTATTTAAAATTCACATTATAGATTTTTATTTGAAATTTTGTCACAAGTTATATAATTATTGTTAGTTAGCAAGAGAAAATTTGTGTATTTTTATCAAAAGTAAATGACTCATCCAAAAATATAATAGCATTATTTTTTTCAGCCACAACAGGTGCATCTGCCCCGCCCACCCAATCAACACCCACCCCAACCTCCACCCCCAAAGAGCCATGCCAAAACAAGAGCTTCTGGTCCCCATGGATCAACAAGCAGTCCCCCGGACCAGGCGGTGAAGTAGAGAACATGACCCCAGAGGAAAAGAAGGCGTTCTGTTCTGAGGGTGTGATCAATGGGGTCGAGTGTGAGACCGTGACCGGTCAACCGTGGTTTGACACCAATCAGATCCTGACCTGTGATCGTCAGGGACGGACTGAACTGTGACAACAGCATCAACTTCGGAGACATGTGCAAGGATTACAGGATCCGCTACCAGTGTCAAGTCATCTGTAAAGGTAATGTCGAAAAATTATACTGCTTAATAATAGGACCTAGAGATGTACTCTACTTATTGATTTTAGCATCCATTTGGATTATTTCTTTAACAAACCACCTGCTAATGACTATGTATACATGTATATAGAGTTTTACATGAATTATATGTGTTTGTTTACTGTGTTAATTGTTAAACACCACAACAAGCCTTACACCGGACCCAGTACCTCCACATAATGATTATTTTGTAGAATATTACACAATAATTATGTTAATTGTTGAACAGAGACCACCACAACAAGCCCCATACCCAGTGCCACCACATAATGATTATTTTATAAAATACTACAAAGACGTTAGGTTAATTGTAACTAATAAGTGTTTTACATAGACCACTAAAATAACCACCACACAATGATTATTTAGTAGAATATTACACAATAATTATGTTACTTGTTACAGAAACCCCCACAACAAGCCCCACACCCACCACCACTACCACTACCGCTAGTCCTACCACACCAACCACACAGTCTACCACCACTGTTCCTACCACCACCAAGTGTGTCGAGGAAATAACTGTGTCACCGTGGATCAACCGGGACAAACCCTACCAAGGCGAGGGGGATAAGGAAGCCATGACACCACAGGAGCTTGCCAGGTACTGCATGAATCCAACCATTTCCATGTGTCTTCACAGTCAAAGTTCAGGGATGTTTTGTCTTTCTTATTCATTATGTGCCTGATATTGACCCCCTCCCAATCTTGATTGCGGTCACATTTGGTGTTTATTATAATGTGCAGGGTCATCTCCCCCCTTCTCATCCCCCCATCCCCAATTTTTTCCCAACAACACTAAAAGACTTCTTTGTTTTGGATCCATTTCCAACAATCCTTATTAAGAAACATATCTGAATGTTTTAAATTTTCTGCTGCTGATGAGGACATATGCAGCAAAATAAAAACCTGGCATAAAAATGTCTTTCCAAATATAAGTTAATGTGTAACGTGTAATGTGTGAATACTTTCATACTGTGAGATTTGTCTTGAAGGTTCTGCCCTGCTAGTAGTGGGAGCTACATTAAGAAGGTTGAGTGTGTGGCAGTTGATGGCCTGATCCCCAGCTACAGTACCGGGGACACCATGATCTGTGACAAAGAACTGGGCTCAGTCTGTCTGAACAGCGACAACTTCCCTGTCCAATGTCAGGACTACATGATCCGATACACATGTCAACAGATCTGTACAAGTGAGTTCTCTCTCTCTCTCTCTCTCTCCTCTGTCTTTCTCTCTCCTATTATTTTCTCTCTCTCATTTTCTGTCTTTAATCCTTACTCTTTCATTTTATCCATCAATTGTGACCTGTTGACTCTAAATGAAAATAAAAGATAACCAATAGGTAAGCACTATTTCCAAATTTTTATTTTTAATTATTTTATAATTTGACAGCACCAGAGCCCACCGTATTGTATGTCCCAGTCACAGACAGATTTGGCAATCCAATCCTGGTTCCCAGAACCGATGCCTACCACCATCCTTACACAGACGAGAACGGTCATACCACGCTGGTTCCTATCGGCTATGTACAAGTCACCCCAACCCCAAAACCTGCAACAGATGAACAGGGTAACCCAATCATGGTGCCAAAAACAGACTCCTATGGCAAGCCAATGACTGATGATCATGGTAATACTATCATGGTGCCTAAACCAGCCCCAACTGGTACTCCTA